>ML787281.1:81370-142921 GCA_009831015.1 Picea engelmannii | reverse complement strand
AGCTGGGGTTTCCAGCAAGAGGGGCACACCATCCATTGAGGGAGGATTCGATCAAGCTGAGGAGAAGAGATTTTGGGAATTCCAAGTATTGGGTTTCCTTTGCAAGTGTCATAGCATTATCCTTGGTGGATTCCGAAGGTATTTTGGTGGTGGATTCATTTGTATTGAGAGTGGGACGATTTCCCTAGAGGAGGGCATACCACACTTTGGAGGGTGGCTAGATCCATGGGTCTAGCAAGTATTTTTCCTATTTGATCATTTGGGTTTTCATTGTCATGCCCCGATCTATCATTCTAGTGTATTGGTGGAGTTGTTGGAGGTCTCTAGGAGAGAGGTCGAATTATTAGGGTTTCAGGCATCCAAGGGGCGCATCATTCCTTGGAGGAGAGTCAGATCCATATGGTTTGAGAGTGGCTTTGGAGATTTGAGCACCTGGGTTGTTCTCTCCATCACCCGATCTATTGTTTGACATATTTATTGGAGTGATTGGGCATCTTTGGCAGCAAGGCCGAATTATTGAGGAGATTCAGGGTTTCAACAGAGCGTGGCATCTTCCAACTTGGGGATTGACCCTTCATATGGCCCAGATCTTCCTTGTATTGTTACTTACAGTGTGTTCATCCTTTGGAGGCGTGTAGTCTTCTTGTTGGAGCATTTTGTAGCAGCTCCTATCTTCTATTGTCTGTATTGGAGCCATCTAATGTGCATTCCAGATTGGCATCTCATTTTATCAGGTTCTTGCTTATTATTATGAATAAGATCAGATCTGTAGTGTTTTGGTTGTCTATCATCTTATCGATCTTGCTTATGGTTGAGGTATGTTCCATGATTGTATCTTCTTGTTTATTTCTGCAAAGACACATATAAATCATCAACTAAAACCCTAAGGCTGAAATCGAGAGGCCATTCTACAAGTAAACACATGTAAACAAGTAGATCAACAAAGTGTTTGACAAAATACCACGACCAAAAAAGTTTTAAAAAGACACCCAAAACTGTGATGTTCCTTGCATCTTGGCTTGGGACCATTACATGTGGTTGTGTTATCCGAATGCTACCACTATAACCCCAGGCATGCCAATGTTTCCCCTCACGCGACACACAAGGATAGTCGAGGGTTTCGAACTAGTGATTTCACACAAAGAAGTGCCTTAACAGTACACTCCATCACTGACTATTCTACACCCCCGAGGCCATAGAGGAACCAATTTTTCTTTACATCATTGTCACCCTTTTCTAAGAATTTAAGAAGGTGCATTGTTGTACTATCTATTGCTCAGAGCATATCGTTGATCTAATAATTCACTAAAATGAAACATTTTTCCCATGGTTGACTAATTAGACTAATTCCTCCTCTTGAACTAGAATTGAAACTCACTACTGCACTTTTATTGCTACCAATATTCTCACCTACAATTGGTTGCCCACCAATATTATTTTCTAAACCACTATTAGGAGGTGCATTGAAATCATAACTAGAAGAAAGATTCATAATCACCTCATTTTTATCAAGATGCATAAGGTGTGGTGATTGTTCCCAATTGGCTCCACTACCCCCAGGTCATACCATGTCTGTTAATTGTCCTTCATCTTGTTCAAACAATTGGAACACGTCGTCGACTGCCTCTTTATCTTATGGCTCGACAATTTTGCCCTTCTCTGTGATCTGATTTGCATCCTCCTTAGACATAGCTTCCCACTATATCATCCCCAATTTATCTAACTAAATATGATTTATATCTTGCTTCATCTTTCTATAGACTCTCGATATGTCTCTCCTTCATACAGTTTTGTCTTTGGATTTTTATCTACTACGAATTCCCCTTTTGTCAATCATTGGTTGGCTTTCTCTCCTTATTTTCACAATCCTTCCAAATCCTTAAGATGTGATTTTGTAATGATCCAAATAGTTATAATAATTGTTCCAATATACACTTCTATGGTTTCTATTTCCAAAATGGATTTTAAATCAACTTAATCAGACATCCCAATCAAAAGTTATGATAGTTTTAAGTGAACATACCTTTGAAACCTTGATTTGGAGTATGTCCTTCTGGTCATCCTTCCTTCTGATGTATTTATGAAATTTCAATCATTCTGAGTCTAAAATTTCAATCTGTAGTACTTTGATATGTCTTCTCTGTAATGCCATAAGTATGACCCAAATTGGGTGTGCCAAATGAAAGTTATGGTAACTTTCCCAAACCTTATTAATTGTTGGCCTTTCCTAGAGAGCAAACTTGTACATGATGTCGAGTGTCCAATATTTGATACCTCATTCTAAAAATTGTACCAAAAATAATATGGATTGTCCTCGTTCAAATACAACTAGTCTCACTGAATCTGGATCCTTGTTGAAGAAGATATGAAATTTTTACCTGGAACACCTATTTGAGTCTAGTTATAGGACTAGTAAAAACCTTATCTTCCACTGGGTATATCTCCAAAAGTGTAACTACCCAAATGCTAAATTTTTTACCGCAAGTACCTTGATATGTTTTATAAATAACCTCCAAGTTTCATTGTCTAAATTCCCCCCCCCCCAAAAAAAAGTTATAGGGATAATTATAATATGACTTTCTTGGAGAATAAAAACCCTAGGATCGATGCTCTAATACCAAATGTAATGAACCAAATGCTTAAAATATCATGACAGTATACAAATACACACCATGTACATAATGTGAGCATGGAGTACAACTCCAAGATAGATAAGTTATACAATAACTTCTTAAATAATAAGAGAACCTCTTCACAATATCCAAAAACATTCATACATCACAATTCCCTCACTCAATAATGAATACATGATCTCTATATATACCTATTCACACACTACGCATAAAGCCCCTTTACTATTCGACCAACCCTATTACATATATATTTACACATTACATGTACATTTAGCCCCATATATTCCCCCCCTTGCAGTCATATCATACACATTTATCCCTATATATGCCCCCCTTGGGTCATAACAACTTTGGTACTTCATTATCTATCCATGGTTCTTTTCACTACTTCCTCTATTACATGAACCTATCACATTTTGATAGCTACCGCTTCTTGGTTATCAAGTCTCACTTTATCCCACTCGAGTCTCTATAAAGCTTGTGCTTCCTCAATGGTACCTTCCACTACAAGGAAAACACCTTGTAGCGAAGGTTTTTGTGGAGGTTTTTAGTGTTACAATATTTGGCAAAATTTAAAAAAAAAAAACTATGCTATTTGTAGCGAAAGTTTTAGTGGAGGTGTTAACAAATGTTTCCTATAACTAAAAAAAATTGGGCGGGATGAGGTTTTAGCATAGGTTTTTTTTCGGTGCTTGTATTGGTAAAATTCCACAAGTGCAATATTGAGTAACACGCACCAGTGCGTACTCATAAATAAAAACCACAAGTGCTCTTATAATTATTGTGCATCGGTTCTACCTTTTATGCTGTATGCAACACTAGTGGTTTTTTTTTATGTACGCACCTACCCATATTGCTTTTTGTATGCAACATCTGTGCTTGTATAATTTCTACACACCGGGTCGTTCTTTTTGTTTTAGGGCACACCAGTTCTTGTATAATTTTGTACGCACTAATGCAAGTATTACCATATGCATTGGAGGGTACTGAAATTTCAAATACTTGAGTTGAGATGTCGACGTCGTTATTTGTTACTAAGCATCGGTGCATATTTTATGTAAAGATCTGACGCATATAGTATTTGTAAATCACCGAAGTGTATTGTAATCATGCGAACCATAATATTTTGAAACACTAAATATAATCGTGCATTATGTCATTTAAAGCAACATTGTTTTTTTCACAATTTTTAGCATTGACGCTTCAATGTAACTAATAGGCACTGGTGCATATAACTCATAAAAACATATTGTTTTCTACATTATGGCACTCACCATTTAGTAAGTTCGAAATAATATGGTGCACCAATATGTATATATTTTAATTAATTATTTTTTAACAAATTTTTAATTAATCATCTCAAAATCAAATAATTTTTATAATAATATTGATTTTTGTATATTTGTTATTGTGTTTTGATATAATGATTGCATTAATGCCTTATCCAATGGATCATACTTTTTTTATTTGTAACAATGTAAATCATCCATATATTAATTAATCAACAATGCAACATTTTACAACATTTGACAATGCAATAAAATAAGAAACATGTTTTATTGTATATGAATAAGAGACCCATCGTCATACAAAATGGGACAACGTAAAGGTCCACAATAGTCGAAATGCAACCAATATGTAGTTGTTACACTTATTGGTAACATGTCCTCTTGCAATTGGGACAATATGTCGAGTACATCAAACAAAATGCATGATTTTCACAGACAAATATTCCAAAACATACAACTTGTAGTAACATTCAAGTATATTGATTGTCATTCATCAATTGAACTGTTGTCATCGCTTGAGATACACGAATGCCTCATTTCTTCATCACTTGTAGGTGATATTGTACTTTTGTTATTTAACCTAATGTTTTATTGTACTTTTTTTATTTAACCTAATGTTTTATTGATCGACTTGTTTTTAATGTTCTGCATCTTCATGTTCCATCTACAGACATAGAAATAAAGTGTAATAAGTATATCTACATTTATATATATAGTAGAATATACATGAATGTGTAAATAAAAAAACGTACCATAGCAACGAGTGCTTCATAAACAATAAACATTCTTTCGAAGTCATGTTACATGTCTTCTCTCAAAATATCTTATGTTGGTTGCACTCCATACTTTGTTTCCTATGTTTAATATGCCATGACAAAGCACAATCAATACAATTAATATAAAGGTTTATTTTTGTTCCATTAATTATAAAACAACATAGCTACTTACAAATTGTTCAATTAAACCTTGATACTTCAACATATACACACAACCCATTTGTAACCCAATGTCAATCAATTCATCAGTTGGTTCTTCTTTGTATGTTAGCGCATATTAGAAGACATCCATGGACAAGTGTAAATTAATTATTTAAATATAAAGATCACAACAAACTTGAAATCTTAAAGTCAGGCAGAAAACGCAAGTACTCACAAACTTTAGGATCAACCCTTTTATTCCTCGTTGTCCTGTCTTATGTGTTGAATGGGTTCCATTTTTTTTTCTACAAGAAAACAATTAAAAATTAGCATTTCATATAATAATTAAATTCAATTAACACAAAAGAATAAATGAATCATTACATACCTTTGATGCATGTTTTTGTTGGGATGGCTCCTCCTACGATGCAATTATGTTCATTTCTTTTACCATCTCCCTGTACACTTTTTTGGACATCCCTACCAATATGTATTGGTTTTCCCCTTGTTTGTCCCTTGAAATTTTCACAATATTCCTGAAAAATGAAAAAGCACGATAAGTTTTTTTAATCGACATGAAAGTAAATATAGAAAAAACAATTAATTTGGTAAGTTTTGGAACATATTATAGAAAAAGATGTTTAGTAGTAATACTTTTTAAATGATTCTTTTTTGTTATTGTAATTTTTTGCTATTACAAGTCTCACGGGTCTCATTGACCATTTCTCCGAAAACGCTTCCTATACAGAGCGCACTATTAACCACATAAGCGTTTTTTTTAAATAAAATAGAAAGTAACTGGATTTGGATCCAATGCAATGAGTGGTTTCATTGCAATGGATACAAAAACCCCATATATAATTAAAGAAACCATATAAAAATCTATTGCTTAAAAAAAAATTCACATAGTGAAATATAGAGACGGAAAAGAAGAGAAACAACAAGGAAGCTAAGGCTTCTAATAGAGAAGGTAAGAATTTAACCTTTTTGTTTTTTTGAGAACACATTGAAAATTACTTGAATTTGTTAGACACGTAATCCTTGGGATTGTGTTATTTTAATAATGATATAAATATGAAGAGTCATAGGTGATAGGAAGAGTCATCCATTAAGGAAGACCAAACCATTCTCATTGTATTTATGCACCTTTCATGTTAATGAAATGCACATCTGTGGAGTTACATTTTATGCCAATGCCTAGCCTGACAGTGGTACCAGAGCTAGGATAACTCCATGATTTGATTCCCTTGTGTTTTGGCATTTCCTTTCCTCTTGCAAGTAGAAAAATTCCTTCTACATTCTCTAGTCATTCAATATGCATTGTTCAAGTCTATGTGCATCATGTCATTTCTGAGTGGCTGTCATTTCTAAGCACCTCTCTCTAAGGATAACACGCTTCTCTCCATGGTTAGAAAACCCTAATATGACCCATGCAAAAATGAAAAACCTACGGGAGTGTTTAAGTGCTCTCACTCAAACACTCATCCAAAACCCTCAATCGCACGACCATTTGAATACTCGTTTCCCATTCTGTGGTAACTAAGTCGACCCTCATCTCTCAAAAACAACACACCTCGTCGACTATAGATAAAACCTAGTATAGCTTGATCCACTCACCTCCCATACTCTGGTATCTCAATCATTTCTATCTCTATCGACTGCATAATGGTATCTCCCATGCCCATCAATCCATGTACCTCCCGAACTATCTCAACTTGTGTGAAATGTTGGCACTATCTAGCATGTTGCACATCAATGCTACTATGACGAATGCCCAAATGACTGCTCTCACGCTGCCCAAACTATTTCTCTCACGTTGCTCAAACCCTAATACATTGTATGGCTTGGTGACGTGGGATCATAATCTCAATAAAGTAGCAACAAAAACTTGAACTCTTGCAAGATTATGCAAGAAATGTTATTTATTTCTTTTTGGAGGAGAGTATGAGATTATTTCCAGGATGTTATCTAACAATGATGCTCCATTGTAATTTTTGCATTCTATTTTTTGCAGATTTGGAATTAAGAGTGACTCACTATGTGGGCTATGGATATTTCATGTTTTGATTACATTCTATATGATTTTTTCCTAGCTCATTCTTTATGCAAGAAGCATAATGGGGCACACTGAAGCATAACCCTTCTTGGTGCAACAAATTTTCAGTATTATTGGTGCAACAACATTGTATTATTGGTGCAATATTATTACCTTGCTACATTTCTGTGAAGGTAGAAGAAAATGCATTCTTTCATCTCCATTGTCAATGTGGTGCTCGTTGGAAAAGAAAACTACATAGTTTTGGGGAATGAAATGGAACATGATATGAAATAGAGAACATAGTATTGCAGATAATCGAAGAGAAACAATAGATTTCGAAGAATAGAGGTGGCATCTAAAGACACCATTACAACACTTAAGCATGGTTTATTGTGATTAGAACATCACAATACATATTGCACATCTTGATCTGCATGATCTATTGTGCAATATCAAATCACATTCATCATATTGATAATGACCCAGGGGCTCTTTTTTTTATAGTCTCAAGATCTAACTGACTCCCATAGAATCCAGAAGATCTTGTCCACCTATCTCTGTCAAGTCTGCTCGATAGGACTCTATCCGACCGAATATCCATCCAACTCGTAGTCGATTGCATGAATGTTCAATCCACTATCCGTCTATCTTTGATTGTTGGTCGATTGTTCAACTAACATGAACGTAGACTACCTATCGACTGGTGTGGTGTGTTGTTCGATCACCCAACTAACTTTGTTCAAATGTAGTTCGACCTCTCAACCAATTGAACCTAGGAGGTGTGTGATGAACCATCAATGCTTGATGTTCCAACACCCCCCTAGAAACACACAACTCTGGAGGTTCAGGAGGTGAAATTACATCACCGAAACACCCCTTCATAATTTTAGCTTCCTGAAGCCCAAGAAAAGTGTGGAGCTTGATAAATCTAGCTTTAGCTAAAGGTTTGGTGAAGATATCAACAACTTGATATTCAATGCGACAATATTCAAGAGAAACAACATCATCATGAACTAACTGTCGTAGATAGTGAGCATGAAGCTCAACATGTTTCATCTTACTATGAACAACAGGGTTGTCAGCAACCTGAATAGAACTTTGATTTTCACATAACATTGTAGTCTAGGTATGAAGAGGAAAGCCAAGCTTGCCCAAAAGTTGACGAATCCAAACTGCTTCAGTACTTGCTTGAATAACACCATGATATTATGCTTTTGTAGTTGACAAGGAGACTACCTTTTGTTTCTTGTACGACCACACCAAAGCTTAAGTGTTATAGCGAAACATATACCCAGAAGTGGACTTTTGGTCATCTCTGTTAGCATCCCAATCAGAGTTAGTGAAGTCGACTAGTGAATCTGAACTACGAAAATATTTGATACCAAAATTAGTGGTACCCTTCAGATATCGAATAATGTGTTTCATTGATTTCCAATGGCTTTCTATGGGATCTTGCATGAATTGAGAAACCACACTAACAACAAAGGAGATATCAGGTCGACTATGAGTAAGATAAATAAGATTGTCGACTAATTGTCGATAGAGAGTAGCATCGACAATGGGTGTTTGACAGGTTTTAATAAGCTTCACTCCAAACTAAAAGGGAGAGGCACAAGGCTTCCAATCAACCATCTTAAAATGTTTCAACATATCCATTACATATTTAGACTGAGAAATGAAAAAACCATCACACAGTGGTAATACCTAAAGACCCAAAAAACAATGTAGAGTGGCAAGATCTATCATGTCAAAGGAGTCAGCAAGTTGTTTCTTCAATCTAAAGATGAGAGCATCATGATTACCAATAATGATTAAGTCATAAACATATATAGCAACAATCAAAGTGTCTCCATTGGAGTGGAGAACATACAAGCTATGATTACATTCACACCGTTTGAAAGCAAGCTTAAGAAAGAAATTGTCAATCTTAGCATACCAGGCTCGGGGAGCCTGTTTCAAACGATAAAGCGAATTCTTGAGTCGACATGCCAGATTGGAATCCATTACAAAGCCAAGTAGTTGTTCCATGTAAATTTATTCAGATAGGTATCTGTGAAGAAAGGAGCTCTTCACATCCATATGATCAATCTACCATCCAAAATGAGCAGCAAGGGAAATAATCAATCGAACATAGTTCATATTTGCAACAAGTGAAAAGGTTTCAGTGTAGTTAATGCGTTCTTGTTGAGAAAATCCCTTTGTGAAGAGGCATGCTTTATGTCGCTCAACAACACTGTCAAAGGTAAATTTGGTCTGGTAGACCCATTGACACTTCACAATGTTCTTTCCATGAGGACGGGAAACCAAGTCCCAGGTTTGATTCTTCAACAAAGAATCAATTTCAATATTCATTGTTTGTTCCCATTTGGGTCAACCTTTGGCATCATAGTAGGTAATAGGATCAGAGGTTTCAAGAACACGATTCATGAGGGAAATGCTTACATGTTTCTTCTAACTTCGAGTGTATCATTTGCAGGAGGCAACTCTAGTAACAACTCCAATGACTTCAATTGTCTTGGAAACCCATCGGGGTATACAAGAAACAGGTGAACTGTGATTCACTTCAGTAGGTTGATCAAAGGTTGGAGGTTCTACAATTGGTAGACCAGTTGAAACATAAGATGTCAAACTAGTCAACTCGGAGATCGTCAGTCGAGTCAAAATAGGCAGAAAGCTCGACGGACCAATCAAAATACTAAAGAGAGGCACATAATAACCATTGTTCAATACAACATCAAAGGGAGCATAGTACAACAATCGAAAGGAGGCATTGAGAAACATAACTTTGAAAGACTTCTCATCAAACTGAACATTACATCGGATAATAATCTATCGTCAGATAGGATCAAACAGTGGATAGGATTTTGACTCTTCAGAGTATCCCATCATGATGCAAGCATGACACTTTGCATCTAGTTTCTTTCGACAATCATTGGGAATGTGGGCCCAAGAAACACATCCAAACATGCGAATGTGGCCAACAAAGGGTTTCTTTCCATACCATCGTTCGACTGGAGTCATGGAAGGAACATCTCGAGTTGAGATTCAATTAAGAAGATAATTGACACAATACACTGCTTCAACCCATAAGTGATGAGGAAGGCCTTTAGCCTACATAACACATCAATCCATTTCAACTAATGTCTGATTCTTGAGTTCTGCAACTCAATTATTCTAAGGTGTGTGAGGAACTGACCGCTTCCAGTCAATACCAAAATGAAGTAGGTATTCTTCAAAAGGTCGATTGACATACTCACCACCGTTGTCCGATCTCAAGCACTTGATGCGTCGACCACATTTATTTTCAGCAAAGGCCCGAAATTATTTGAACTTCTCAAAGATAAGATTTTTATTCTTCAAGAAAAAGACCCATGTGGAATGAGAGAAATCGTCAATGAAAGTCAAAATGTACCTTGCACCTGCTAGTGAAGGTAAATTGATAGAACAAGCATCACAGTGAACCAATTCCAGTAGGTTCTATGCTTGCCATGCTTTTCCAGAGTCGAAAGGTGTCTAATGATGCTTCCCAAGTACGCAACCCTTACATACACCTTCAGAAGGAAACACCCTCGGTAGACCAACAACCATGTTTTGAGTTGTCGGTGCCCACAGACATCAGAAAATCAGATGTCTAAGTTGTTCATGCCAAATTTGACTTCTCTCATCAGTGTGAGAAATAAGTGCAATCGGTTCAGATTCAGGTCGAGTTCAGTCACGAAACTTGTATAAGTTGTTCATCAGGTCTAGAAGCCCATCAAAGACAATCGACTTCCCTTTATTAAAATCTTGAACATAGAACTGATCTGGCCAAAATTCCACAATCTTACCGGCCTAATTCAACTGAGCAATATATAATAGATTCGCACTAAGATTTTTCACATCATAGATGTCAACAATTTTACCATGTTGTAGAACAAATTTTCTGGAAAGAATTATGTATTAGTTTTTGAAACGTTCAATGTTTTGAGTGGACACTCTACCCATCATCAGGGACAAATGAAGCTCATATGGTGGAAAAGAGCGTTGAGGTCGGTATTTGAAGGAAAAAATAGTTGAAGGAGGAAAGTAAAATTATGATCGTTGGGAAATAAAACAAAATACGATAAATTATAATTATGGTCGTTGGGAAAAATAAATTATAT
Organism: Picea engelmannii; assembly: GCA_009831015.1. Lineage (NCBI taxonomy): Eukaryota > Viridiplantae > Streptophyta > Pinopsida > Pinales > Pinaceae > Picea > Picea engelmannii. The sequence goes on along the minus strand of ML787281.1, from coordinate 131,902 downwards.
AATCTATATGGTCGTTGGGAAATAAAATAAATTAAAATTATGCTAGTTAAGAAAAATAAATTATATGATCAAAATATTTTTTATTTAATTAGCCATTAAAATTGGATTTTAGGATAAAGAGGTCTAGGAAATGTAATATAAAGTATTTAAAGAAGAACCCTAGCTATGAAGGAGGTAATATATTGGGTGGTAAGCGAAAGGAAACAAAGGGAACTAGACGGAGATTTAATTTGGGACAAGCTACATGACCCTGATCAACAAGATTTAAAGAAAAATAACCAACAACATATATTCTACTTTCTTCGGCTTTATTCAATCTTGTGAATAAAGTGGCATCTTTTGCCATATGATGGGTGCATCCAGAGTTGAAAACCCATTCATTTTTCATGGAGTGAGAAATCATAGCCCAAGAATTCCTAACTTGGAAGGTGAAATTATCAGTGGGTCAACGAACAATCAACACATCTCCTTCAAGTCTCTAAATCTTCTCCTCTAAATCGTCTCGCTTCTTGAAGCATTTCTTCTCGAAATGTCCAATACTTCCACAATACAGAAATGTCTTCTTCTTTTGACTTCGTTATGGTTGTCTCTGGAGTCCCTAATTAGTATATGCAGGTTTCTGTGTAGAAGCATCAGTTTGCACTCTATTCCTAGAATCCATCTTGCCCTTACCCTTGAGCAAGTGGGATTGGTGCTTACCACCAAGATTTCCTTCTTCAAGCAATCTATGTTGATCAATAATCAAAAGTTCACAAAAAACTTCAAAGGAGTAGTCCTTACCATCTTGCTTGCATGCGTGCCAATTGGTGCGAAAGGTCGATACCAACACATCAAATGGTGTTCTTAGCTTTATCAGGACCAACCCAATGAGTTGTCCATACTTCTTATTGTAGTTCTTTCCACATTCACTCAAATTCAACTGGAGTTCCTTAAAATGTGATAAATAGTCATTCATTCTTTCAAAGGAATGACGATCGAGAGAGATTGACTCTTTATCCAACTACATGACGTTGCTTTCCTTGACTCTGTCAAACAAGGTCTTCAACTTCTTCCAAACCATATGCAGACGATCAAGTCCACTAAGATGAAAATGAATTTCCCGTGAGATGTAGGTCATGATGACCCCTACAACCTCATCCTTCTTTCCATCAATAACACATTTTTTCAAAGCATCTGTTGGATCTAGGATCACGATCTTGGTATACTTCCACAATCCCTTAATTTTCAAGAGGTTTTCCATATATCATTCCCATATTGCATAATTTCATCCATTAATAACAATAGGATCAATATTCAAATCCATCTTTGATATCTTAGACAAACTGGTTCTGTTTCAATAAGCTCCAATCAACAAACGACTGGCCGAGAGTCAATCGCACAACATATCTGAATCAGCAAGGTGTTGGCACAGGGGTAGACCCAGGGTTCATCTCTAACAGCGCACCAACATGCCCTAACTACTGGCCCTTTCGGCAACACCTGCGAAGCAGATGTAGTCTCACATGAAGTTGCAATAGGGGGTTACAGGACACAGGTGTCTACAACCAAAGGAAGTGCAAAGTGGATCTAAAACAATAGCAACACAACAGCTAGATATCATTTACCAACTTAAACCTACTTCGCTCAGTTATACCTCAGATCTAACACAATGATGCAATAACGGAATAATCAGAAGGCAAAAGAACACAACATCAATCACACATAACACCAGATATATGCGATTCACCCTCTCCCTAGGGCTACATCCATAGAACTGTGTTTCTTGATATTATATGAAAACATATAGTTCTATCTACGCTCTTAGCTAGCATATATCTCTCTTCTTCTCTTCTTCTCTCCCTTCCCTGCGCACCCAGTTGCAAGGTTGATCTTTGCACCCAGTTGAAGGTCTTCCAATACCAGAAGGCTCTCACATTCATCACTTCTCTCTCACACAATACAATCTCTCAACCATTAACAAACAACAACCAACAACGAACCCCTCCCAGGTCCTCTAGACCTTTATTTATACATTACAATAGCTCTCAGACATCCTTAGTTCGAAACCAAGGTGTCAAAACCGTAAATACCAAAACCCTAGGTGTCTAAAACCTTATATCAACTTGACCCACATTTTCTGGGCTTTGCCAGCCTGTCTTTCCATCTTTCCCGCGAGGTGCTCCAAATCATCCATTGGTGGATTTTTTCGCTTGCTGAGTTGTTCACGATCCGTCTTCCTTGCTGATTTGTTCTCCTTGATCTTCTCGTCCAACGACTTGTTTTCCCTTACTTCTCTCCTTCTTTTATGCTTCTTTAACCACTTTGACCTGATCTTAATCAATGTGTCTTCCACGCAGTTCGCACTTCGTCTTTTCTTCCATAATATTCACTTTCTTCCATAACCAAGGCCCAACAGGCCCCCAACACTCACCTATGACTCGTCCCGAGGCACTATAGATCTGAATCTTCCATTTTACTTCAACTTCAAACTGTGCAATGCAACTTGTGCTTTCTGCTCTATTCCTCCCCACTGTGTGAAAACTGTCTTTTCTGTGTCCGGTACCCAGTTTCAACTGCAGCTGGTACTTGGACCCTTCTCCTTCTGCTTCTACCGAGAGTTGTGAGGCAACTGGTTGTCATAGTACAATTTCAACCTGCTCCCATTCATCAATCCTTCTTCCATTCCCCATTCAAAGTCTTCAACTGTGTAGCTCCTCCTTCTGTAACATAAGCCACCTCATATGGCCCCATCCAATGTGTCCTGAACTTCCCTGGATGCTTCATGAACTTACTATCGTAAACCAATACCAGATCTCCTTGATGTGTCTATCATGGTAAGCCTTCTCTCGTTCCTTCTGTACCTGTTGATGGAATCCTGTAATAAATATGTCTTCCTCTAGTTCTACCAACTGCGCAAGTCTATTTTGAACAATGCTAGTGTCATCCATATCTGTGAATGCTGCAATTCTCATGCTAGGAACTAAATATTCCATAGGTACTACTGCTTCTAGACCATAAACCAATTTGAAGGGAGTCTGCATTGTTATCTTTTTGTAAGTAGTTATATAGGCCCATAACATTGTTGGTACTCTCAAATCCCAGTCATCTCTGTTTACACTGCAAATCCTCATCAGCGCAGTCTCTAAGATCTTGTTGAAAGCTTTAATTGTACCATTCGCTTGAGGGTGGTATGGAGTGCTCTTCTGGTGATGAACTTCAAATTCCTTAGTCAAGGCTTCAATAGTCTTATTAATAAAATGTGTACCTTGATTGCTCATAAGGATCTTCGAGCATCCAAACCTGGTTATGATATCATAAAATATGAATCGCGTAGTTGTAGTTGCACTACAATCCTTGACTTCTCTTGCTTCTGCCCATCTGGTCAAATATTTTGTCGCAGTAATTATGTATCGAGCTCCTGTGTGCTTTCCTGGTGGGTTGATAGGTCCCACAAAGTCAATGGCCCATTTCTCAAATGCCTGCAAGGTCAGTTGAGGTGCTAAAGGAATCTCATATCTTCTAGAAAGTTTCCCAACTCTTTGGAATACATCACAGGCTCTGTAGTATTCCTTAGCATCTCTGTGTAGAGTAGGCCACCAGAGGCCAGCTCTAAGAACCTTCTGCGTTGTTGCTTTTCCTGCATAGTGTCCTACTGCAATGCCTTCATGTGCTTCTGCCATAATCAGTGGTCTTTCTGCCTCCATAACACATCTCCTCAAGATCTCATTAGGTCCCATCTTACATAGTTGTCCAACTATAAGTGAAAAATTTGTAGCACACACTACCAGTTGTTTCTTTTGGATGATTGTATAGTCACGAGGTGAAATTCCTATTGAGAGGAACTAAACTATCTCGACGAAGTGATCATCAACCTTCATGATGGTCAATGACTGTGCATCTAGCAGTGTATCCTCCAAACTAGTAGGTTCCTCTCCATGTTCCAACCTAGACAAGTGGTCAGATCCCTTGTTCATTCTCCCTAGATTGACCACAATTTCAAAATCATATTCCTAAAATAGAAGGAGCCATCTGCATATCCTTCCCCACAACACTGGCTTGTTGAATAGGTATTTCAGTGCAGAGTGATCAATGAACATCTTAAAGTGTCCTCCCAACAAGTAGTGATGAAATTTTTGCAGTGCATACACCATGGATAATCCTTCTCTTTCAGTGGTAGTGTAACGTATCGGCTATTAAGAGCTTCCTGCTAGCAAAGGATAACGGATGGTCAACATCTCTTGCTCCTGGTTGTGCTAACACTGCTCCCAATACAATAGAGGATGCATCGATGTGCACATGAAATTCCTTACTCCAATCTGGGAAAACCAAAATAGGCGCAGTAACCATTTTTTGTTTCAGTGTGCTGAAGCTCTGTTGGCATTCTTTTGTCCATTGAAATTGACAATCTTTCTTCAAAAGTTTCTCCATGGGTGTTGTAATTTGTGCATATCCCTTGATGAACTTCCTATAGTATCCAATATGTCCCAGCGCAGTGCGCAATTGTCTTATTAATTTAGGGGGGGTAGATCAACAATAACGACAATCTTGGATGGATATACCAACAACCCTTGCTTACACACAATGTGACCTAGCAGCACTCCAAAGGGTGAAAATAAGATGTATTTCTTTAGGTTCAGGGCAATCTGACATTGCCTGCACTTATCCAATATTAGTCTTAAACATTCAATATGATTTTGTAATAAGCTAAAAACAGTCCAATCATCAAAATATGCTTCCAGAAATTTATGTAGAAACTCCTTGAATGCTTCGACCACCACCCTAGAAAAGATGGTTGGTGCATTCTTGAATCCAAAAGGTATCACTGTGTACTAGTTGGATCCCTATTCTATTGAAAATGTAGTCTTATGGCGATCTTCCTTAGCAATCCTGACCTGGCGATAACCTGAAAATCCATCTATGAAGGAGTAAACTTCTTGTCCTCCCACATTATCTAACACTTCGTTAGTAAACGGTGTAGGGAATGGATCATGTAAACATGCATCATTAAGTTTCCTCAAGTCTACACAGATTTTGATCTCTCGTGTATTCTTGTCTTGAACCACCATAGGGCTAATCCATTCTGACTCTTCAACAGGTTCTATGATTCCTGCTTCCAACATTCTGTCTAATTCAATCTTGACTTTCTGTTTATATTTGGGGTTTAGTCTATAGGGTCTCTGTTTGACTAGCCTTGCATCTGGTTTCAAGGGGATCTTCATTTCTCCCATGGGCCCTTTAATGCCCTTCATGTCAGTGAACTTGGTTGGAAACAAGTCCTGATATTCATGCAGCAATTCTGTGATCTTATCAATAGTGGCATCATCCCAATAATCTCCAACGTTGGCCAGCTTAGGTGCTTGTTCTGTCCCAATATTAACTTTCTTGATTTTAATTGGTTGTCCAATAAAAGGTAGTTTGATGCCTGGTCCTTCTATGTCTCTTTGTCCTTCGGTTTCTTGCCAATCTACAGTGGTGAGGCACAGTTCCGCTTGAACATACCAGTTGATAGGGGTTGTGTCCAAAGTGTTAATAAATTTATGCACCCACTGCTCTTGAGGAATGTTGATCCAGGCTTCCTCACAACTTTGCACATTGTCCTTCAGACAGCTTTGGCCTGTGTATCTAACTTCGCACCCCTCTACTTGGTCTGAAAAATGCATTGTCATCAAAGTGCGACATTGCACCCAGTCCGCAATATTCTTCTTGTGCATTCCCCACCATCTCACTGGAGTTGCTTTCAAGGCCTCATCCAATGTCAATAGTCTTTGTTGTACTGGTACAATTTCTTCAAATTCCATTAAGAAGGTTTCCAAATGGTTTAAACCATCAAATGTGGGAAAATTACTGACTTTTGTGCCAATCTAGCGAAGTTCCCTGGTCAATCTAGCACATCTCCGCACATAAACTTCATACATTTTGTTCTGCCAATTCTCTAGTGCTTCTTCTGAATTTGATGAAGATGCATTGTCATTTCGCCAGCTTAAATTCCCATCTGTTGTAGGATTAATGTAATCTTGTTATCTTGTTGTCAATTTGTATATATTCTCTAGCTCGTATGCGCAGTCTTCTTCTCTGATGGGCTCTATGTATCTGCGACCTTCATCATGATCTATAGGTGCAATGACCCTAAGGCCATCACCTTCTAATGTCATTATTCTTTTCTTTAAGTCAACCATAGTAGAATTATTGAAAGCCCAATCAATTCCTAATAGCGTGGGATAAGGACAATTGTCATAAACTATCTCAATTACTTTGAAATCTACAAACCTTCTGACCCTGTCGATGTCCACAAGGACATGCTCCAGCCTTCCAAAGGGGCTTACTACCTGCTGATTAGCCATCCTAAGCCTGATAGGGGAATAGATCATCTTAGGTTTTCCCATCAATGCCCAAGTCTTCTTTGTCATGACATTGACTTCCGACCCTAAGTCGAGGACCACATATTCTATATCATTGTCTCCAATCTGAGCATTCAGGTGTAGTTCCTTATTTGTCCTTCTCTTTTTGGATACTTGATGTACTGCTCTACTCAGTAAGGGGTCTACCTTCCCTAGCTCACATTGTTTGATTAAATTTTGTAGCTCTTGTATATCTCTTTCATCCTTTATCAAATTAATGAAAGTGCATAGGAATTCCATAAGCTTGCTTACCTCTTTTCCATCTCTGGGCGAAGTAGACTGGTCAAATGCCAGAGGCATTCCACATTCTCTTACTTCTAGTTGTGTCTTTGATGAAGAAGCATGATCACTCCCAAATTCTCTTCTTGCCTCTTCAAATGTTTGTTTCTCTTTCATTGGGTCAAACTCTTGTGTCTTTTCTGCAGCTCTTCTGACCCTTGATTCCTCTGTGGTATTCCCTGGGGTCACTCTGTCCTCACCTGTAGCAGTGCCTCCTTTAGTGATAACAAAAACTCTGGGATCCACTCCATGAGGTTCTGCTGAGATTAGTTGTACTTGTTGGTTTCCTCCTTGTCTCTCCTGAAGCTTGGCTAACAACGCAAGACAATCTTCTATGACATGTTCAAATGAGTTGCAGTAACTTCAAGTGATACAAGGGTTCTGACAGTCCCTTGCTAAGTGACCTAGCCATGTGCAGTTATAAAAAATGATATGACCTCGACCTCGACCCATGCCTCCTCCTCTTCCTCTTCCTCTTAATCCACCACGAGGGTTGAAGTTTCCTCTTCCTGGGGAATTAAACTGTGTAGTATTTCCCTCTTGTTGCATCTCTCCTTTAATCCTATATGTATCTCTTGACCTTTCATGCAAGAGATCATAAGCCCTACATTCCTTCTCATCATGTCCCATAGATTTACAGAATGTGCAGTAAATATTTGTAGGTGTTTGGACATATTTTTGCAAGTAATAGCATTCACCAGGGTGATGTCTATTTCTACATAACTCGCACCAAGGTAGAGTTACCGGATTCAACGAGCTTGGAGCTCCAGAGGCCAAGTATTCATGAAATAGGGGACAATGCTCCTTATCATGGCCTTCTGACTTGCATCTAATACACCAAATGTCTTCTCTTTTATCTTTTCCCTTGTCTTTGTTCATATCTTCGACCTGCAGAGACAAGCTAGTTAGCTAACTCAAAATTTGACTCATACCTGAGTTGGATTCTCCCATAGGGGTTGATTCTAGTTTCATGGTGATATCCAACACCTCAACCTACGAAGCAATCTTCTATTGCATTAGAGGGACTCTGATGTGTGGTAGGAGGGCAACAATGAACCATTCCTTGTTATGCTCGTCTGGGATCTGAAAACTCAACCGACCTGTTAAGGTCTTAAACCTCTGATCAAACTCCCAAACAAGTTCAACTACTTTCTGCTTGATTTCTTTCATCTCTGTAATGCTCTGTGATTCTGACTTGGGTTTCTTGAATTCGACAATCAACGCAGTCTTAATGACATTTGGTGGTTTCGGCTGTGCAACTCCTTGGACAAATTGCATGTACCAGCTCAGTGCACGGTCTCTCAGGGTAGTACTAAACTGAGCTCTCTTAACTGCTTCATCAGTGACATTCTTAATACTCCACACAGCTTAGCATAGAAACCAGTGTTGATCAGGATCTTCAGATCCATCTCCCCTAAAGGTGGGTAACCTCATCTCATCTGCCATAGATCTTCCTAGGTTTCCTGACTGAGTATGTACTGAACTGCGATCTTCCTAGGTTTCCTGACTGAGTATGTATTGAACTGCTTGTAACAGTGCTCTAAGTGCTCTAATAACTCTGGTTACTTAATGTTGCTAAAACAACAAGAGGAGTACTAGTACTTACTTTGATGGTCGACGCAGTTCCTAAAGTTTCTAATTCTTCTCGGCGAGGTTCTTCAGTCTTCCCTTCCTCTGCCCTAGCGGACTCTGAATGTTCCTCGTTCAATAACTCTTCTTCTTCTCCATTGTAGAACCCTTCTTCCTGTGTTAGTGGTTCGTGATTATGCTCAAACAAGTTCACCGGAAGAACTTCTCTGAAGGTTCTCCCACTACGCGTATGCCCAATCTCAGTGTCGTTGTCATTGTCTGAATTCGTGAACATTAGCTTTTCAATCTGACCAACTACTGTATCTTCAAGATGTTCTTCTCATGCAATAGCATCTTGATCTTCAACTTCAAAAAGTGTAAAAATTTTCCTCTAGGTCCCTTAAAGAAATATCTCTCTACTTGGCTATATGACTCTACTCTGTCAATAGCAAACTCGGTGATGTACCCTCCAATGGTGTTATCAAACCAGTGATCTACTGCTCTTGACACGGCGTTGTCAACTCTCTTGACCTTCTTGATCAACGTCGACGTCCAAACCATAGGTGGTCTAGATCTGACTCCAAACTGGGTATTTTCTAATCTGGCTAACCACTCGTATAGCTCCTTGTGAGTTCCTCCAAATAAAATTTTGTGTATATCAGTAAAGATATACTTTCCCAACCAGTCTTCTGAGCTAAGATTAGGGTTCTTGTTCTGGGCTTCTGCGAAGTCCTTTTCTTGTTCTTCTATCCACTTCTAAATATTTGTCTTCGATGGAAACCACCTTGACATTCCCTCAAGAAGATCCCGGTCCCAGCAATGGAACCATTTGTTGGCACAGGGGCAGACCCAGGGTTCAGCTCTAACAATGCACTGACAAGCCCTAACTACTGGCCCTTTCGGAAACACCTGTGAAGCAGATGCAGTCTCACCGGAAGTAGCAATAGGGGGTTGCAAGACACATGTGTCTACAACCAGAGGAAATGCAAAGTGGATCTAAAACAATAGCAACAAAATAGCTAGATATCATTTACCAACTTAAACTTACTTCGCTTAGTTATACCTTAGATCTAACACAATGATGCAATAACAAAATAATCAGAAGGAAAAAGAGCACAACATCAATCACACATAATACCATATATACGTGGTCCACCCTCTCCGTAGGGCTACGTCCACAAAACTGTGTTTCTTGATATTATATGAAAACATACAGTTCTATCTGTGCTCTTAGCTTCCAGATCTCTCTCTTCTTCTCTTCTTCTCTCCCCTCCTTGTGCACCCAGATGCAGGGTTGATCTTCACACCTAGCTGAAGATCTTACAATACCAAAAGGTTCTCACACTCAACACTTCTCTCTCACACAATACAATCTCTCAACCATTAATGAACAACAACCAACAACGAACCCCTCCCAAGTCCTCTAGACCTTTATTTATACATTAAAATAGCTCTCAGACATCCTTAGGTTGAAACCTAGGTGTCAAAACCCTAAATACAAAAACCCTAGGTGTCTAAAACCCTAGGTCAACTTGACCCACGTTTTTCTGGCTTCGCCAACCTGTCTTTCCATCTTTCCCACGAGGTGCTCCAAAGCATCCATTGGTGGATTTTTTCGCTTGTTGATTTCTCCACGATCCATCTTCCATGTTGATATATTCTCCTCAATCTTCTTGTCCAACGGCTTGTTTTCCCTTACTTCTCTCCTTCTTTTCTGCTTCTTTAACCACTTCGACCTGATCTCATTCAATGTGTCTTCCGCACAGTTTGCACTTCATCTTTTCTTCCATAATCTTCACGTTCTTCCATAACCAAGGCCCAACACAAGGTTTGCACAAAAACAAGTCGAGGTTTTCAAACCATCAACTCTGATACCATGTTGGGGAATGAAATGGAACACGACATGAAACATAAAACACAATATTATATAGAATCAAAGAGGGACACAAAGTTTGAAGAAAAAAGGTGTCATATAAAGATGCCATTAAAGAACTTAAGCACAACATACTATGATCATAACATCATAGTTCATATTGCACATCTTGATCTACAAAATATGCTCTATCCAGTCGACTTGGTAGGACTCGATCCGACCAACTATCCATCCAACTCATAGTCAATTGTAGGGTTGGTCGATCAATCGCCCGACTATATTCAGCTCCTGGTCGACTGTCTGACTGACAAACATATAGACTACCCGAGCAACTGATATGGTGTGTTGGTCGATCGCCCGACCAACTGTGTCCAGGTGTAGGTCGACCTCTCGACTGAGAGAACGCAAGATATGTGTGATGAACCATCAATGTTTGATGTTCCAACATATAGAATGTTACAGGAAGATAAAAAGCACATTGATCTTCAATGACTTATGGAAAGGCATTTTCAAAGTAGCAACAATCCCTGGTATCATTGAAGAAGAAGCATAATCACGCTTTGAATCTATTGCCTTAGATTAAAAGTCAAAGAGTAGTAGACCAACCATTCCAACATCAAACTGAGAACATGCCATATGGGAGGACAAATCCCAGAAGTCATATGTTGTGATATTTGGGATAGTAAGTGAGGAGGTGAGCCATCATATTTCTTCCATTAATGACTCCTATAGCGCTTTGAAGAGAGTGAATGACTTGTATGACACACACTTTGAACTGGAACTCTTACAACTAATGTTGAAGCTCCTCAACCTAGATTTGAAGAATGATGACCCTATGGCTTTAGCTTCAGAGATCAATTCCATAGTGCATGACATTAAGGGAWCTRGAGTGAAGATATATCTCCCTCTCACAACCTTCATTAAGGCCCTATACCGTACATATTCTCACTACCTTGAATCGCTACAAGCAAATGGTCAAATGAAATCCATCRCATTTGATAAGCTGGTGGAGAAAGTTGCAGAATGTGAGAAAGCTTTTGGAAAGAAATCATCCCCTTCAACTGGCGAGACAATGTACCTTGCACAGAAAGAGAAGAGTAAACCACATGATTCGTCTAGAAGATAAAGTAGTAKAAAAGAATGTGGATGTGGAAGAAAGACTTTCAGGGGCAGGGGGGTAGACACAACTAAGGTGATAGATCCAATCTTCATTGTACCTGTTTCAAAAACAATCGGTCATGTGAAGCATATGACTACARAGTTCCATGGGATAAGATCAAAGAAGACAAACAAAATAAGAAAGAKGACAAAGGTAAAACTTCATAACCAACAAAAGGTAATCAACCTGAATCTTCCCATTACATTGTTTCCCATTGCAATATAGAAGTTATTGAAGATTTATTTAACACTAATAATATACATCTAATGAATTTAAAAGCTACCTTTTTCCAACATGGGATCAAGCATCAACCCACTGTTCCATAAAATCCTCAACATAACAGTGTAGTTGAAAGAATGAATAAGACACTCCTAAATATGGTTTGTTCCATGATGTTTTTTCAAGAATGTAAAATTGATATTTTGGGATAATGTAGTTCTATGTGTTTTATGTCAAAAATAGGTGTCCATATCATGCTCTTCAAACCAAGACTCCTTATGAAATGTGGTACGACCACATTCCTTTAATGAGTCATCTCAGGGTCTTGGGTTCCACCTGCTATGCCTTGATTCTTAAGGAGAAAAGAAGCAAGCTTGATTCAAGGACTCATAAGTGCATATTCTTGGGGTACTCAAATACCACCAAGGGGTATCATCTTTATGATGGGACAAACAAGAAATTTGTCCTTTCCAAAGATGTAATCTTTCTTAAAACCTCCAAGAAAGACGAAACTATTCAGAGGAATCTTGACCATCTCGATAGATTCACTCATGTAAAGACATATCATGAGTTTGATGACGAGATTCCACATTTTGAAAGGGGGATCCCTATCTTGGGTCAATATCTAAAATCTCCTTTTGAAGCACCATCTTGCCCACATGAAGAAGTTCTTGCCACATCATCAAAACCTGAAGTTCATTTGGATGATGTGATCGAGAGGATTGAAAAGTTGAGGCTTGATGATAACTCTACACCATCTCAATCAGCTGAGCAACATGGAAAATCTCATAAACGTCCACCAAAATGGCTCACAAAAACACTTGAAAGTGTTCATCCTAATGAGGTCGGAAAGATAGGAACCGAAATTTCCTAAAGAAAAGAAGGAAGTAATGAAGATAATTCAAACTCGGGTAATGTAGATGACATGGATGTTTCATATGATTGCAAGTTGAGTTTATCTACTAACCTTGAATCGAGTTCCTTTAAAGAATCCACTTATCATGATGAATGGAAATAATCCATGCAAAAGGAATATGATTCTCTCATCAAGAATGGGACATGGAAGTTGGTGGATACTCCATTTGGAATCGAACCAATTGGATGTAAGTGGGTATTCAAGGACAAGTACAGATCAGATGGCTCACTTGACAAGAATAAAGCAAGGCTCACAGAAAAAGGATTTGCACAGAAAGAAGGTTTTGATTATGAGGAGACTTTTTCCCTCACAACAAAATGGGCTACCATCCATACCCTATTTTCCATGGTAGCACATAATTGATGGAAAATTCATCAAATGGATGCTAAGACTACTTTCTGGAATGGAGACTTGAAAGAGAATGTTTTCATGTCTCAACTAGAAGGTTTTTTTGTGAAGGGACAAGAACATAAGGTATGAAATCTCATCAAATACTTACATGGCTTATAACAAGCACCACAAGAATGGTATAATAAGTTAACCAAGCATCTTCTAAAATTGAATTTCAAGCATTTCAATCTTAATGATGAAACTTTGTTTGTCAAGAAATTTGGAAAAATTGTTCTATATCTCGTAGTATATGTATATGATTTTTTGATAACAAGGACCAATGAAAGCTACATTGCATCCATAAAGAAAGAGTCAAAGAAAGGCTTCGAGGTGATAGATTTGGGACATCTTCACTACTATTTGGGCATTGAGGTGATTCAAAATCCAAGGTTCATATTCATCTCCCAGAAGAAGTACATTGGATTGTTGAACAAGTTTGGCATGACCAAGTGCAATCCCGTTTCTACTCCAATGGAACAAAATCTGAAACTCACATCAAAAGAACATAATGAATTTGAGGATGTAACCAAGGATAGACAACTTGTGGGAAGTCTTATCTATATTACTACCACTAGACCATACATTTCATTTGTTGTTGGGATTCTTTCCAGGTTCCTGCAAAATATTTGAGAAGGACATTGGTTTGTTGCAAAACGAATTCTAAAATACTTGAAAGGAACTTAAGTTTTGGACTCGGGTACTCTAAGGTGGATGACTTCAACCTGATAAAATATTTTGAGTCGGACTTTGTTGGGGATAAGGAAAATAGAGTATCAACTTCATGTTATCTCATGAGTCTTGGATTAGCAATTGTCTCTTGGAGATCATGAAAACGATAATTTCCAATAGATTCCACAATAGAGGAAAAACATGTGGTAGTTGCAGAAGCAACGAAGGAGTTTGTGTGGATCAAGTAAATACTTGAAGATTTGCAAGAGAAACAAGTGAATTATACTCCTCTTCTAGTTGGCAATACTTCAACAATCAAGTTGGCCAAGAATCCCAGATTCCATAATCGAACTAAGCACATCAACACAAAGTATCACTTGATTCGATATCATGTAGAGGCCAAGACTATTTACTTGAGACATTGTTCCACAAATGAGAAAACTACAGAAATATTCACCAAAGCACTCGGAAGAGAATTTTTGAAAAGTTCCAATGATGCTTGGACTCACAAATACTCGTTCAGATTAAGGGGGGGGATAAGAATTGTAGGTGGTAGGAAGAGTCATCTGTTAAGGAAAACCAATAGTCATTCTCATTGTATTTATGCACCTTTCATGTTAATGCAATGCACATCCGTGGAGTTATGTTTTATGTCAATGCTTGCCCTGACAGAATCAAATATGGAAAAGATTAATACGGTCAATAGAATTAAATCACATACATGAAATTTCTCCTCTGTATATTTGTGTGTGACATACAATGATCCCTTTCATTTGGTTCTTCGAAAAAATCTATGCACTCCAAAGTCTTTGTTGGTAAATCTTTGTTGTACAAATCTACCCTCTAAATTTTGGCAAAAGAATGAAATAATGACTAGGTTTTACATTTATAAACACACATTTAAAAAAATTGCAATTCCTGCCCATTTTTTTGTTATATATTTCAATGCATTGATGATAAATGCACATGTTTTTTTTTGCAACTTATTTTTTTGGTGCTTATTTAGTTTATAGCACATCGGTTCGATTTTTACGTAAAAACGCACTGACAAACAATTTAATTCACAAAATACAAATGCAAACATTTGTATTTAAATTTTGCGAAGGTTTTTCTTTGCGGAGGCAAAATCAAGGTGACTCTTTAGTGCCTTTCATAATTTTGTGCGTCGATGCGTTCTATATATACACACACATCAGGGTGTCAGAATATAATTAGGTGCATCATTATCTTTTAAAAGTGATTCAAAATTCTGTTTGAAGTTAGATTTTTCTATGCTTCCCAAATTTTCGTTTAAGATTTTTTTCACGTATTGATGATGATTTCAGCTCCAATGCAGTAAAAAAAATTATAATATCAAATGGCCAATTTTTCAAATTCTAGCTCATTCCAAATCGTTGCAAGTTCTTCAAGTTCACTCCCATCGATTGCAGTAAGTCTAGATTTTATTTATAATTCATGTATCTCATTGAATTTATGTTATGTATGCACATGCATTTGAATAACTGTTCATTGAATTTTGCAAGATCATGATTTAGGATTGAGCTTAGATGCACAAGATATTCCATTACTCTTGAAATGTCGCAAGCTCTTATCAAGAGAAATATATCTCTTTTATAAATCCCCAGTAGTATGTGGTTATTCAAAATGTAAAGGGTTGAGTGAGAACCCTCGACGTGTCATATTGTCCCATTATATTAATGACCGACTACCCGAAGTTGATGACCTAATACCTCCCACTGTCGTCAAGAATCCAATAGGTGATTAGAAAAAACATGCTCATATTTTGAAAAGTTCGAAGTCAAATCAACTATTTTTCATCCTAAGTTGACCAACCCATCTCATGTTGTTCAATAGACGAAGAGTTATAGTGAGTCGAAGCATGATATCAATACTACCCAAAACATCTCTACTAGGAGATACAAAAAGTTGTATGAGTCGAGAGAAAAAATTTCCAAGTACATCCCAAAGTTGGTTCAATTGTTGGAAGGTAGCAATGGCTTCCCTCTTCCTATCCATCCGCAAAGTAAATACCAAACCTGTTACAACTAAGCTTTGTACAGTGCTTGGTCATCTTCCATGCTTGTGGCCGATGTTGGAACCAAATTCTCGTTTTGTGGTAATAGTTATATGATTCCCAAGCTTAAAGTAAATGTTGCAAATCTTGGGTTGTTCATCCTTTCACATGTATCTCTTCCTCCCAAACAATCAATAACACTCATGCCATTTTGTGGTCCTCTTTATAGTTAGTTTGATTACTTGAATATTGTTAAATACAAAGATAGCATTTCCATGTATAGTATGTGGATGAAAGGTTATGCTTCTAGAAACTTTAATATGGAAAACTTGTTATATATCGATGGTCATCCACAAACTCATGGAAACATTGTAGGGTTCATAAATAGTTGTAGGTCATCCCCATTATTTAGTGCAAATTGTTCCTTTGAGGAACACTCCAATGATGACAAGTTCTTTATGAAAAGGAAGGCATCCAAATTTATTGTTGTGCATGCAATACCTAGTTTGGCTCTTGGTGACAAGTTGTTAATAAACTATAATTTTCATAGATCACCAACCACTCRTCAAAAATACCTTGCATTGGGTCTGCTTTTAGATGTTCCCTTGGGGCATAACAAAAAGATGATTGAGTAATTGTATTTAGATTTTCAATGGAACTAATGTAAATGTATTGTTTAATTCAACMTTTGTTTTATAAAGTGGTTGGTTGCATGTTTATTATTGGGAAAATATTACATGCTTCTAATAAATGTTTGGTGTAATGTTTGAACATACCAAATGCATTGTGTTATTAATATTATCAATGTAATGTTCAATATTTTTACAATCAGGATTATGATGAAGAGTGACCAATCTCTCATCTAATGTTGCACCCAACTACAATGTCAAATCAGGAGCTCACTATTAAATGAGCACAACTTGGAGAGGAATCATACCAAGCATGGTTGAATCAACCACATATTCAATTTCCACTACATCCTGAGTCACCAATCCAAAAATGCTACAATAACATTAGTTATTCACATGTTGGATATGAAGGGAATGATATAGAGGTTGGTATGGATGATTTCTTACAGGGTACCCAAGCCATAGAGGGAACGTTGTTACATGCATACCAACAAAATGAACTAGGGGATGATGATGATATCATCGATACCTTCTTCGAAAGCCTGAATTTTTCTTCCACTGCCCCTCTTTGGATAGGATTCAAGGTCTACCCAACTTGAGATAACAATTTTACTATGCAACTTGAAAGCAATGTATTGTATGTCAAACACATGTTTATCAACACTCTTGAGGTAACTAACCATTAAATCCCCTGATTTTTTAAGGAATCTTGTCACACAATGGAGGAAGAAAATGATTGATTTTATGCATGCTTAATGATAGTGTACATTTCCATTTCCAATTAATTGTAGATTACTCAAAGATACGATACTTTCGAGTGATAATTTCTTGCTCGATAACTGCATAGAGGCACAGAAAATGCTCAAAATGTTGGGTGTTGAGTACATATCATACCACACATGTCCAAATGATTGTATTCTATACATAGATGAATATGCAAACAAAGAGATATGTCCATAATGTGGGCATGATAAGTATTAGAAATAAAAAAACAAGGGTAAGGCACATGGTTCTCCTCGTGAGATATGAGGCACTTGCTTATAATTCCAAGGATTCAAAGGCTCTTTGGTGGCAAACAATTAGCCATGTTTGTAATGTCCCCAAACTAGGCTAGGCTTGAATATTATGTTTGTTGTCCAGAATGTTGGTTTTCTTTATATAATTTTGTCAAACACTTTGCATTAATATTGTGGTAACTGCTAACAACCACTTGCATATAGTCTGTCGTCCCATACTCTTTAACTGTAATCTGGTTAGCAACCTTAACCAACATCTTGCATGTACTCTTCTTATAGACATTTTATCAAACATATTGCATCCATTTGATACACATAGAATATAAAGAGAAATCATGGTATCTTTATTATGAATGAAATCCAAAATGACAACAATATAAAGTTGTGATAACAACTATAATTTAGATCTAAAGCACACAACTTCTATTGGCTGTAACAACCATTGCAATACCCTCCTGAATACACAACAAAATGTTGCATTACCCTCCTAAACAGTAAAACCCTATTGGCTACAAATGGAAGCTGCAAGATACCCTAAACACGCAATAAATAAGTCATAAAATATAGACAAGATGCCTCTATCTTCTCACTAACTGTTGTCCACGGCCTCTGTCTACTCCGATAGTAAATGAGGGGCTTTGGCCACCTCACCTAAGTATATTTGTGACTTGATTTTGCATTCGTCCTTGCAGGATGAGGCTGGATGACCAGTGGTGCCTCGCGGGACGAGGTTGGGTGACAAGCGAGGCCTCGCGAGACCCTCATGTTCAACCAGTGAGGATGTCTCCTATCATGCTTCCCTGAAACCCTCCTGGCACTTGCAAAACCTGAGATCAACATCCTCCAGAAAGTTTCACAAAATCCCCAACACAAGTTGATATACCTTCAACTGAATACAAACCCCAAAATGAAGCTCTAATGGAAATCCTGGATGAATCCCCCTCTTGTCTAGCTCGGGTGGATATTTCACAACCGAAACTAAACTGTAATTGTGGAAGGGTTTTGCTAAACCCTAACAAAATAATGGCTCCAAGAGCACTCCAAAATGAGAGATCAAATCATAATTCCAAAGTGAAGGGTTACCCCTCTATTTATTCTTCTTCCATGCTTTCTAGAACTTTCCTTTTTTGACAAAATCAAATATGACCCTTATTCCCCTTTTTACTTTCACTTTAATATTAAAATCCACTTTAATAATGTTTAAGTAACATATCAATCCAAAGTAACTTTATTTACTTAATGTCACTTTAAAAAACATAACATCTCCTAGCTAAGTGACATTAAATGGCACTTTTGAGTCCGTTTTCCTTCACTGACAAGCCATGGAAGTCATTTTCATTGCATAACAGGGGAACCCAAAAATGGGGACATGACAAATCCTCCATTCCCAAAGATTGTTTGTCCTCAAGCAATGTCATCACGACCCGACGCTCCATTGACTGGACCAGATTGAAAATCAAAATGATACCAAGGTCCCAAACCACCCTGCAAGATGTGAGACATCCTCCACTCGAGGCATGATTCAGTAAGGTATTGACATAAAAGGCCTCTTGAAAATTACCAATAAGTAAGGCAACTCGGTGATGCAACAAATCGATAAACCTATCAAGGAACTGCTCTTCTAGGGAACCAATCTCATGAAAGCAAAAATTATCTTTCACCTCCATGCTAGCTGTTGAACTATCTAATATTGAAATCCCAAGGTCCCAAGCTAATATCAGAAAGGGACCACCAAGTTGATGTTGTGCCACTCTGATCATAACCATCTAACCATCATGCCTAGTTTACCTCCTCCTCCCCTAGTACTCCCACCTGAAATACTTGTAAGGGATGAATCTACTACCATGAATAGTATCCTACATAGGCATCCAGGTGAAGTCACGACCTGCAAATCCACTGCCATACTCAATATCGGATGTCGAAAAAGGAAGTATGCCCACTCACTGGCAATGACTATGGGTTTCCCATTGACTCTAGACATCTATCCACTAGATAATTATGTCACCTGTGTTACCACATGCTTAGAAGATATCATCGAAAAGTGCATGAACTAGTCAATCACTGTAGACATGTTATCTATCTTATGTGTCCACATGCTCTCCCACTCTCACCCATAAATATTACATCCATCCTATGGAATTAGTGCACCCTGACCTACTATGTTGATGAGTCGTACACTCCCCCATATATCCAAACACATATTCCATAAATCCCCTACATGCAAACCTCGCTCGGGCCTACCTGGTTGAAGTGAAACACTCTTTTCTTATAGCACCAATATGCAAGGTTCTAATACAATAACCCACCTAACTACCCCTATTAAGTCAGGCAATCATAAGTTGCATAAACCCAGTCAACTCCTTAGAAGACCTCTCCTCCAAGCTACTAATCGTGATCATCCCAAGAGTAAACTCTGGAAAGAAAAAATTGGCCACCTCATCTGTATCAACTGCCAATATTTCAAATAATGCAATCCTAGGGTCCCAATATAATCTCCGTGAGGAACTATCATGCTCAGACTACACTCTCCACTCCTAGACCCCCTATCTAAAATCCCTAAAGGGACTGAACTCATTATCTCGGATCATGTCTAGCCAAGGCATCTCAATGACGTCGAAGACTACCAGTCCATGCTTAAAATCGATCCTTGGTACCATGAGGGAAAATCTACCTTGCCATATAGAACAAGGCTCAACAACTCCTCTCACAGCATCCCCACAATGATGCAGACCAATCATTGTCACAGTCCTGTCGATCATCATCATTTGAATTAATCTATCACTCAAATGAATTTGCAGATCCCACCACCAAATTAGAAGTTCACCACTCCTATTACCTATTAGTTGTTGCGATGCCATACTTATAACCATTAGATTCAAACTGAGTTGACTCTCTGGTATGCCAACCTCCAATGGAAACCAAGTACTAAGAATCAACTATGTGCTTGCAATTCTATTCAGCTCCTCCCAAACTGCACCAGGAAATACCGCTAAAGTTGAGTCGCTTAAGTTTTCTAGGCCACCTAGATTCATTGACCCATTTTTTTTTAAATACCGCGACATGCCCTTCAAGACGCACTCTGTGCTCCCAAGGTGCCACTCGCCTTTGATTGAAATTTTAATTATGCGATGTACCCTTCAAGATGCACTACATTCTCCAAGGGTGCCACTCACCTTTGACTGGTTTTAGTAGTTCTCCAACCCTTGGAGTCAATACTCCATTCATGCGACCTTGTGAGAGACTAAGGGCCTCTAAGGAATAAGGACCATGCCTTATTGTGCGCCCCTTAGAATCTTTGTGAGTGATTGTCTTAATCTGCCCTCACGACATCGTGGGTCTCTCGAACTAGGTAATCATTAACCTACAATTCGAGCCACAATGTGAGTGATAGTAAGATGTGATAGGGGTGTTGCCACACCTCTCCCTCAATATTTCGTTGTTGTGCATGGCCCTTTTACTCCTTATGTGAGTCTGACTAGCAAGCAACCGTCAACCTGCATCCATCAACGAAACATTGTCAATAATCCATAAACAACATCATAATATACCCGATCATATGTCACATATGCATAAATAAAATACTCAAACCAATACAATCCACTCCATGACTCGATCTGGAGTCCAAGGAGGTCCATTGATGCCATCAACATCCTCAATCTGTCAAGTGTCCTGCACACTTAGGGGAAGCTCCTCAATAGCATCTGTCAATCCATAGATATCCAATAACATAACTTCAAAATCCATCAACATCATCATAAGAATCCACAAGTGAAACATAAAACATATACTAAAATCAGATCACTTGCACGTAAGTGTCCTCAATAATAAGTCAATAACATGTGCTCGCAAGGGTAGGATGTTACAATCTCCAAAGAATATACCTCTCCATGAATCTCGTCCATCCACTCATCGATCCTGGGTGAACCAAACTCAATGATATGTCTGAGGGAATCGTTACAAAAAACCACTATACACCACCGTATACAACTGTATACTATTGTATACTAATGTACACCCTGTATCATCATGTACCACCATGTATCCTATATGTTCCACTATATCAATCACTCCAATAATATCAATTGAACCTGGAATCCAGAGTGATTTATTCACATCTTCCCTATACTCAATCCTGCAATCAACCGGTGCATATACTTCCTTGTTGGCTGGTCCACAAGCCATTTTATGAACTACCTCCTATGTAGCTAAGCCTTGATCCAAAAGAAACAGCTCATGATCCCTGTAATGAAAAACATGCACATCGTTAAAACCCTCTATGTCAAACTTCTCCTCAAACACCTACAACTATGAATGCTCTTTGTGTGAAATCGTCACAAGAGGCTCCTCCCTCAGATAATGAGTGCCACTCACGCCCTCATGTGTCACTACTGCCAAATATGATGGAGTCTCTACTATTTTCAACGATGAAGAGATTGCCAAACTAAGATGGTAACAAAGCTCCCCAATCTCCCTTTCCTTGTCTTTAGTGAACTTAAGAGCAAGGTCCCTATCCATGAACAACTGCAAATAATTGGATTGCATTTGCTCTAGTGCCTCTTTGATGATGCTCAATTGGGTACTAGTGACTCCATCTGTAATTCCCTTCTGCCTCTCCTCCATCTAGGTTTTCCACATAAAGTCTTCAATAAATTTATGAGCACCATTTGCCCTCATCAACACTTGCACAATTTTTTCCTCTATGACCAATATTCGGTTCTCCAAATCTTGCAATGTTATTTCATCAACATGGCATGGGATATCACACAAGGGATCAAAAGACTTATTAGATGATGTTGTGCAATGTGGACTACTTTCCTCATACATGTTTTCTGATATGCTCTCATCCCCTAAAAAAGCCCCTTCATTGTCATCCTCCACACATATCTCCCAATCTTTGTCACATTTTGGTGAAATCATACTTGCATCATCATACATGTTATAAATAGGATGAGGTGTTGAATTCCTGCTTGAACCATCCTCATCATCAACATCATATACAGGGATAGATGTTGAATCCTTAACATCAGCTGACTGGAACATCTTCTCATAGTCATCATACGTAGGACAAGATGTTGTATCCTCGTCTTCTCCAACTAGCACAATAGTGTGATCGACCTCATTAGTTAGTTATGATCATGTATCATAGGTTGTTGTTTGGTATTCCTCTATGCATGCCTCGTGTCATCCTTCTTTACTTCTTGCCCCGTGCTTTTAAAATAATCCTCGTCCAAATCCTTGGGCCAACTTCTATACCAGAGAGTGTATAAGATTTTAAAGTTCAAAGCTGCACAGATATCTTCACTCAATGTTAGATACTCCTCAAAGTAAGGCATAATTTTTTTTGTTGCTAGCATCCCCTTTGCTTATTGAATAGTTTGCCAAGTTTTATCTGTGAATTCTGGAGTTGTCTTTCTTCCCTTGTCCATGGAAGGCATTGTTGATTTCTCCCTTCTTTGTAACCCATTCATATCTTATGCAATCATAGGTTGAGATCACCAACTTTGATACCATTGTAATGTCCCCAAACTAGGCTAGGTTGGAATATTATGTTTGTTGTCCAGAATGTTGGTTTTCTTTATATAATTTTGTCAAACACTTTGCATTAATACTATGACAACTGCTTACAACCACTTCCATATAGTTTGTTGTCCCATACTCTTTAATTGTAATCTGGTTCGCAACCTTAATAAACAACTTGCATGTACCCTTCTTATAGACATTTAATCAAACATA
The DNA here is from genome assembly GCA_009831015.1 of Picea engelmannii. Taxonomy (NCBI): domain Eukaryota; kingdom Viridiplantae; phylum Streptophyta; class Pinopsida; order Pinales; family Pinaceae; genus Picea; species Picea engelmannii. Next base: position 109,059 of record ML787281.1, on the reverse strand, counting down.
TTCCATGCATTTGATACATAGAGAATAGAAGGAGAAATCATGGTATCTTTATTATGAATGAAATCCAAAATGACATCATTACAAAGTTGTGATAACAGTTTCACTTTAGATCTAAATCACACAACTTATATTGGTTGCAGCAACAGTAGCAACACCCTCATGAACACACAGTAAACAACTACAATACCCTCCTAAAATGTAAAACCCTATTGGCTGCAAATGGAAACTACAAGATACTATAAACACACAATAAATAAGTCATAAAGCCTGGACAAGATCTCTATGTCTCCTCACTAATTGTTGTGCATGTCCTTTGTCTACTTTGATATTGATTGCAGGGCTCTGACCAACACACCTAAGTATCTATGTGACTTTATTTTGTAGAGGTACTCTCGATACGAGGTTGGATAAATAGTGTTGCCTCGCGGGATGAAGCTGGGGGACAAGTGAGGCCTTGCAAGACCCTCATGTTCAACCGGTGAGGACGCCTCCTGTCATGCTTCCCTAAAACCCTCTTGGAACCTGCAAAACCTGAGATCGGCCTCCTCTGGAAAGTTTCTCAAAATCCCCTACGCAAGTCGATATACATCCAACTAAATACAAACCCCAAAGTGAAGCTCCAATGGAAATCCTAGATGGATCCCCCTCTTGTCTAGCTAGGGTGGATAATGCACCACCGAAACTTAATTGTAATGGTGGAAGGGTTTTGTTAAACCCTAATGAAACAATGGCTCCAAGAGCACTCCAAAATGAGAGATTAAATCATAATACCAAAGTGAAGGGTTACCCCTCTATTTATTCTTCTTCCATGCCTTCTAGAATTTTCCCTTTTCTCAGTAAATCAAATATGACCCTTATTCCCCTTTTTATTTTCACTTTAAGAATAAAAGTCACTTTAATAATGTTTAAGTAACTTATCAATCCAAAGTTACTTTATTTCCTTAATGTCACTTTAAAAAACATAACATCTCCTAGCTAAGTGACATTAAATGACCCCGTTTGACTCCCTTTTCCTTCACTGACAAGCCATGAAAGTCATTTCCATTGCATAACAGGGGAACCCAAAAATCGGGACATGACAGTGTTGCACGGGTGACATGCCTCACATAGAAGTGAGCCACGAATTATGTGAATCCCAATAAATTTAATATCCATGAAGCATATAGAGGATACATGGCTGGATAAATTGAAGGTTAAAGTATGGAGTCTGCAATTGAGCATATCCATGGATTGAGTTAACCTGTATTCTCTCCAAAACACCAATTATTATGTTTTTCTAGTGGTAGTGATTGTTGATGCCCAAAAGTACTTGCATGCAAATTGGTTGCAATGCCTTATTATTTATGTATAATTAATAATATACTAGATAGATGGGACCCCGTGTGTGAATATGATGAAGGATGACTCATCTCTTATGCGCTTACTTCTTGGTTATGAAATAAGCTCTACAGTTTATTGTCTCAAAGTCGTTATTTAAAACAAAATGGACAAACAACAAGATTATGGGTGATTTAATTAAAAGAGAAATGGTATTGTTTCTATGATCATCACAGTTCTATTATGCTGCACATAATTTAAATGAGAATTTAAACTCCAGACTTGAATTTGTATGTGGTTATGGCATTATGTTACTATGAATTAGTATTAAAGGGTTATGCACCATTGTTTAAGTTTAAAATTTAGAAGTGATTGGAGCACGGTTTCCCTAGCAACTGTGGACATATAATATGTTGGTGCAAAAAAAGGTTGGTGCACACATTGAGTTTGAAAACATAGGGTAAGGGTGGTGTATCCAACTTGCATTGAATTTATCATGGCTATGTTGGATTATGCATTAGCGTGCTCATACTGGGATATGGGTGAAGGAGTAAATGTGGATACGACATGCAGTAATTGCACGTTTCTCTAACAAACCTTGATGGTCGCCACCCTTGCTATGCTCACATTTGGTCATTTTTTGGGTTGGTGATGCCTCTGTGTTTCTCAAGCTTGGAGAAATAATCAGGTTTTGTTGATTCTCCTTGGAGTTTTTCATCCAGGTATGAATGTTATTTCTACTCCATCCATGAATTATTGATCTACTCATCAATTTAAACAAAAGTTGGCTCTGGCATTCGCTTAGTGTCTGTGTTTTTCCAAAGTTTATGGCATGTGGTTTTTTCCAACTATGTAATGGTTTTTGGATGAAGTTAGTCTTTGTTGGTGTTTATGTGCAAGCTAATTCACAGTTGAATGTCTCTCTCTGTCAAATGAACTTATGGGTTTTTTATTGCTTGACCTGTCGGAAAAAGTTGTGGTGGAGGTAGTTCGGGTTTTGACTCTTCTCTGAGTATTTAGTGTTTCCTTGTCTCTCTGATATAAGAATGGTATCATTGCTCGCTTATGGTTTTTGGGTAAGTCTTGTTGTCAAATATTTAAATATCATGGATATATTTCGTTGCGGCCACCATGAAGGGTCTGTAAAGAGGACTCTGTAAGTTTGTGATGGTAAAAGATGGTCGAAGTTTTGTTTTGGGCTAAACCCTTGAAGTGTTTTTCCCTCTTGCTCTCCCATACCTCATTGATTTTGATGAGTAGTATCTCAAACCCTGAACTTGATAACTGTGTAAGGGTGGCTAACTTGACATTGGATAAGTTCGTTGTTAGCATCTCTTTTGTTATGGGGTTTTGTCGATTTGTTTACTTGATGATGTTATAATTAACACCAAGCTCACTAAGTGATAAACCCGATATGTCACACGATCGTATTAAAGTTATGACATTATTGAAAAAAAATGTTTTAAAGTTATGGTTGTGTTGTGTTAGCATGCTTGATGTGATCGGGTATTTTTTAGTTGAATAGAATGTCTATGTTCACAAATTGTATATCAGTTGAATGAACTCTGCAAACAAAAAATGGTGAAGAGTAGAAGATTTGTTATTTAAAATCTCAGTTTAATTGTTTTATTACCCATGGGGTCCCTGTTGGTCGATTTTGTGAGACTGTGTACTGATTAGAGAGCACCGATTGCATTGATTTGAGGATCCATTATGCTTATGCATCAATTGTCAGTGTTGTTTGTTGGGATGCTATGCTCTCTTGGCTATACTGGGCGCCGAATGTGTTATGTTATAATTGTTGGAATGTTTCTTGGGATAGTAATTCATGAAATGAATTCTGTGAACATTTTTTTTTTTTTAAAGTACACACTGAATAGCCTTGGAGTTTGAAATAACAGTCTTGGAATTTTGAAATAGAGTAATGAATTTTGATTTTGAAACAGAAAATTGCTGGGCAATTTTATTCTTATAATGATGGGATTGTTTTGTATGGTAAATAATAGAACAGTAACCATTTTGTTCCCTTTCATTGTATCATTTTTCGCACATTAAATTCCATTCATTTTCCCACATACACTTATAACATTCCATGTTCTATTAGTAAGCATTTAAAAGGATAAATTTGTATGAAAACAAAAGAGATGGATATGGAGTTTAGTTGGAGACTGGTGTTTGAGAGTTGGATATATACACAGTTTGACTATTTCTGTGATTGCTTGAACAATATCTGTGTATCTTGTCCCATCCATGCTACCATCTTTCGCACATTACAAACCCCTCATATTCCCAATGACCCTATCACTCCCTGTTCAAATGGAAATAGATTGAGGAAGTTTTTAATGGATGGATTTCATGTGTTCTACGGTGGATAATAGAGCCAAATTTTGATTTTATTTAGGTAGAGTTTTGTCTATGAATTATTAAAAAAAAAATCATGATTCATTGAATATTGCTACAAGATGAGATTTTTCAGCAGGGGCAGTAATGGTAGAGGTAACAGATGCAGGGGAAATTAGCAGAGAGGTCACAAAAGACCTTCGTTCTCTATACATTTTGATGTTGACCCCCAAGAATTGAACCATCTTTTCCAAGTTGGTTTCTTCAACCTAGTAGGCCAAGGAATCTTTCAGCCCTGACCAGAAAGACCTCCCTTCCAATCACATCAAAATATTCTTGGCATTCTAGTCCCTCCTCATGTATCAATGCGACCAGAGACGCCCGCCAATGATGGTTGACAAGAGATTGTCTAGCCGCTTGTTGTCCACCACCACCACGGCTGGCCTACTGCATCATTTTCATTACCCCCTCCACCACCAAAAAATCAAGTTTCCCAAGTTGATCATGTTCTCTCACCTGTGCAGTCATCACATGCCAGTAAAAGATTAAAAATAGATGTCCCTGAGCCTGTGCGGGACAAGGAAAAGAAATAGCCACTCACTCCAACTCATCCAAAGAGTCTGCTAAATCAGTCTCCTCTCGCCTTCATCTTAATGATGATTGTTCTCATGTTATTAGTACCATTCAGCCTCAAGGTTCTAACCAGTCAAAGGCTGCCACAAATAAATCAAAAGGGGACAACAGTGAGAAGAGGCCCAATGCCTCACATAGTAAATATGGATTTTGATATTTGAGGTTGTTTTATATGTTGAAGACAATATTTTTATTTTGATAAAGTTTTGAACAACAAGCATCTATTTGACATTATTTTGGACAACAACATTCATTTGAGCATTTTTTATTGGACAGCTTGGATATGATGTTATTTTTGGGGACATGATTATATTACATTCTGTCGATATTTATTATTTGAGTATATATATATATAGTGGGAGTTACAAGGATATGTTTTGAATTAAATGATTTGGATATTTGTTATTATAAAAGGAAATAAATGGGAGTCACAAGGGGTCCCACCTATCTACTTATTATTTAAGACCCTTATTTATATATTATTATTATTCATTTGTCTCAAACTAATTAGTTAAGTTAATTTGACTTAACTAAAGGAAGGTAGTTGAACTACCCTAACTTATTGAATAGGAATTAAAGCCCATTGAGACGAGGAGACAAAGGGATGAGAGAATAGAAGGAGAAATAAAGCCATAAGGTTTGCTCTATACTAGTGAGATATTTTTCAACTTTCATTCATTCTGAGTTTACTAGAAAGCTTAATCCTCTTGATGACAACAGGGTCTTATTGAAGGCAGCAAGATTCAAAAACTGAATCACATATTTCAGCAGCTTGTTTTAAAGGTGTATGATTTATCTTTGATAGTCTGTGTATTTGTTTTTGTGCATAAATTGAGTTTCATGACTGATAAAGAATATCTTGAAGAATCAAGTGACACCATTTTGTGACAGGCTAATCCAGATCTTTAGCTTCAGTTTTATTCTTGATTGTCATCGTCTTTTTGTATGGTCCCCATCTAAAGCTTCTAAATTTGACTTTGGTCCCTACCCTCGCAGGGGTTTGTAGAGAGAACTCAGTTTTGTATCTCAGAATGAAATAAATGAAAAATTAGATTATTGTTTCAATCTCACACATGTGTTTTAATGATCTGGTTCATTCTTTTGTCTTGATCTTCATATATACATTTATATATTTTTTGTACACACTCATGTAACTTTGTTTAAAGTTTACTTCTTTTGCATTGATATATACAACACATAAAAACCATCCTTGGTCCTCTGTAATTAATACTTGTGGATTATGCGATTTTTTTTTAGGCTATAAACCCCGGGTAACATTCCCATCTATCTTGTCTTAGCCCGGCAAGATATGAAAATGCTTGAGTAAGGTTTTCCATACCTTTTTCCTCAACATTTATTTGGCGACCATACTGGGGAGATCTTCCATATCTATCTGGCTTATTGTATTCACGATTATCTTTAAATTTTTTTGTTTTGTTTAAATACTCCTTGACTGATTTTTCCATGACAACACCTGCCACAAGACAACCCAATATTGGAAATGGTCTTAACAACCAAACTAGCATTGCCTTAACCTTGTTCAACACTATTTTAGAAACTACTAGTACTCAAGATGAACTTGAACGCTCTTGGGAAGTGGTTGAAAGAGATATAAGTATCCATGAACGTTGGGAAGCCACGCAAAGGCAACCTAGAAATCAGGAGTAACTTCTCTTTTCCTAAGTCCTTGGTTTTTCTTTTCATGTCCTCAAATCCTCATATATCTCAAAGAAGAAGAGGATTTTCCCCTAAAGCTAATCCTATTTTTGAAATAGGAAGAAGGAAAGTCATTATATCAACTCAAGGAAGTGCTCCAATGAGAAATTTTTCAGATTCTGCTACTTCAACTTCATCACCTATACTTGTTACCTTTAACATGACATCTGCAGGTAGTGGTAGTGGAATCGGAGGTGCCTCCTTCTCCCAAACTTCTGCTTCATTAGTAATTGGTAGTATATACAACCACCAGATCCATGTCCAATCCACAACCAATCTGACTAAAGTGATAAAGAAATATGGGCTTTTCCAGTTCAAAGAAGATGCTACGACCACTCCATGGCACGTGTCTTCTCCCTTGAATTTGGCACCCGCTACTCACCCATTACCAAAGTTTAAGGAACATATTCCTAAGTTCTCGGGGAATAATATTGTTTCTACAAATGAACACTTAGTAGCATTTTTCAGTACTTGCCATAACATTGGGGCCAACAATAACGATAATTGCATGCGCTTATTTGTTATTTCCCTTGAAGGGAAAGCTGCAGCATATTTTTTTGACCTCGCTCCTAAAATTCTTTCCACATTGGTTCAAGTCCACTTATGGACAATCCAAAAGTCTGGTAGAGCAGTTAAGGGAATACAACAATATTGCCTATAAGGATGGTGAAACCATTAAGTCCTTTAACCTGCACTTCACCAAACTATACAATCAAATTCCTAAACTAATTCACCCCCAAAACCAAGTCGCTTTCATGCATTTTTATAATGCGCTACCTTCCCCTTATAGTCATAGGATCAAAGAAAAGGCTATAGACAATCTTGGTTCCGCTCTTCATACTTGTCTAGAATATGAAGAGAAACTCGAAAGAATGGGTCTCCCTAAAGGGGACTTGGTCAAGCAAATAGACATGTCTTCCCTCCTGCAGCTCGTCCGGGATATGAACAATAGGATGATAGTCCGAACGAAAGGGAAGTGTTTCTTCGCCCCCTGTCGCATCTTATTCTTCCTCAGTGGATTTTAGGAATACTAATGAAAATAGCTTTCAGCCAAAGGCCATTATGTCTCGTAGTTGGTGTAACTTGTGTGAAGAAAATCATGAAGAAAGTACTTGCGAAGTTAATAAAAATGCCAGAGATAAGATCTTTGGAAAAAGGCCCAATACCACAATCACAGTTCTAGATTGGGTCGAACCTGAGGATGTTATGATAATCAATACTAGGAACAAATCCTACACCGCCAAAGGAAAAGATGATCCTCCTCGTACTTCTTCCACACCAAACATGTCTTCTCAGAGAACTGATACGCAAGTTGTCAGGGTTCCGGAAACTCAAGGAATGCCTTCCTCTCTTCCCTCTTCTAAATACAACTTCCTTAATTAATTGGCTAATATCAAGGCCAATGCTACTCTTTTGGACATGGTTGTTGTCCCTCAACAACAAAAGCATCTCAAAAATTTTATGGAAGGTAAAGTCTCTACTATAGTCAATCTTTCTGACGAGTCAAAAGAAGAGGAATCAAATGTAAATAAAATAGGTGTAAATAATTTTAGTAAACCTGTAAAAAAATCCCCCTTTTTTTATTTATGTAAAGATTATGTATAAAATAGCCCATTTTTGCCTAATTGATCGCGGGTCTCATCCAAGTGTAATGTCAAAAATTATCATGGAAGAGTTTGGTTTATCGTGCACTAATGAAAATTCGAGAAGCATGCTCTCTTATAACATTCTGCAACAGTCAACTGTAGGTGAAATCAAAGATGTAATCTTAGTTCTGTGAGCACATCCTGAAATAAGAACAACCCTCAACATCCAGGTAATTGATATGCCAGTAAGAAATTATTCAATTATTTTAGGAAGAGACTGGCAAGCTTTAACGAGTGGATATCTTTTGCTTGACGGAACACATATGTTTGTCCCTAGGAACGGAAAGAACATTATAGTCCTAAGGGAAGGAAGAATTTCACCATATATAGACAGTGTTCCCCAACCCAACGTAAATTATCTTGAGGAATATTTGGGAGTATACTCTATCTTTGCTGATGAGGATGACACTATCCTTGAACCAATTGATTTTTACAATGGCATGTGGCACATGCATTTCGATGGCTTATGCTCAAATGAAGGTAACAGAGGCGACATCATCCTATATTCTCCTATAGATTCTCCTATATGTAAAATTCACAATTTCTCTTATAGGTTATAATTTGTTTGCACGAACAACGTTACTTAGTTTGAGGCCTTATCGTTAGGCATCGAAAACCCATATAACCTTGATTGTGGCCACCTTACAGTCTTTGGTGATTTTGAGCTTGTTGTGCACCTTGTATGTAAAATTTATTCACCTAGCAACAAGTTGCTTAAAAATTATACCCAAGTTGTTTGGATGCTCATTTAAAACCTATTATCATTTAACATCACTCATGTTAAGCGGGAACTCAATTCAATGGCTAATAGGTTAGCGGTGTTTGCAGCATCCCCCACCCAACAACTTTTGCCCCAAATAACTGATTGTGTGTTTCAATCTTTATATCGTCCTCAGATCCCTAATAATGTGGAATCATGGCAGGTATTCCCACGTGATGAAGGCATTTTTGCTTTCATACAAAATGAACCATTTAGGCCCAAGGAAATCATATCCATTGAAGATGATAAATTTCCTAAGGGCGTGACTCCTCTTGAAAGTTCATTTTCGTTGACTGATGTAAGAAACAAAGAGATACATAAGGAAGAGGAGTCGAAAAGAAAAGTGGGTGATACCCTTTCTTTGAACCTTGGGACACCTGAATCTCCAAATATTGTTAAGCTAGGTGCCCAATGTTCTGACAAAGAAAAGGTGAAATTCATAGAACTACTCCATGAATTTCAATATGTTTTTGCATGGTCATATGAGGATTTTCGTGGTTTTGAACCTACTCTCATACAGTACGCCATTCCTATAAAGGAATGGGTAAAATCAGTTAGGCAAAAATAAATACCTATTAACCCTACACTCAAAGCTACTATTAGGAAAGAGTTGGAAAAATTATTGAAAGCTAGTATAGTCTTTCCAATTAAGTATTCCGAGTGGGTTTCAAATTTGGTTCATGTTAAGAAGACAACTCGTGAGATCTGATTATGTGTTGATTTCTGCGCATTGAATAGAGCGAGTGTTAAAGACCATTTCCCTCTCCCTAATATGGAAATGATTCTACAACATGTAGGTTCACAAATGATGTCCTTACTTGACAGATTTTCTGGCTATAATCAAATCAAAATAAAAAGGATTGATAGATATAAAACTACATTTACTACACATTGGGGCACATTTGCTTATGAACGTATGCCTTTTGGCTTGTCTAATGCAGATGCCACTTTTCAAAGAGCTATGCAGATAGCTTTTGACGATCTGATCAATAAAATTATCCAAGTTTATCTCGATGATTTGACTGTTTATTCAAAGAACCGGTTAGATCATTTTTATCATCTTAAAAAAGTTCTCATGCGTTGCATAAAATTTGGCATTTCTTTAAATCCTTCCAAATCTATTTTCGGTGTCACTAAAGGCAAGCTCCTCAATCATATTGTTTCTTATTCAGGAATAATAAGTCCAAGCTTTTATGGGCATTATCAATTCCGTCCGTAGGTTTGTTCCAGATTTTGTTGTAATGGTTAAAGAAATTCATAATCTTTTGAAGCAAGATCGTTCTTTTTCTTGGACAAATGACGTCGAAAAACATTTCCTTAGGATTAAGAAAGCAATCATCTCTGCACTGGTTTTAGCGAAACTGGATTTTGAGAAAGAGTTTATCATATATACCAATGCCATCGAGGAAGCAATTCTTGCTATCCTCTTACAAAACGATGATCAAAACAACGAAAAACCTGTAGCATACATGAGCCAGAGTTTATCAGATGATGAAATCAAGTACTCTTATATTTAAAAACATGCTTTTGATCTTGTTAAGGATATACATAAATTTCACCACTTTATTTTAGGCAAGCATACGTAGATAAGAGTCCCTTTTCCTGTTGTCAAGTTGCTTCCCTCACAAACTTGTCTTTCAGGAAAACTTGCACATTGGCTTGCCAAAATTCAAGAGCATGATTTAACCATCGTCACTTAAAAAACGATCAAGGGATGAGACTTAGCCCTTCACTTAGCTCAACACCTTGAACCAAGTGAAGAACTTGATGATCAAGATAATCCTCTTTCAACTCTGTTCTGTATTGAAAATCAAAATATTAATATAGTTGAACACCCTTGGTATAGAGATCTGGTGTATTACTTGTAGCACAAAAAACGCCCAAATAACTTGGATCCTCACCAAAGAAGAAGAATCTGTCTCAAATCTTCTAGGTATATCATTTTGGGAGACTTCTTGTTTAGAAGGTTTGCTGATGGTTTATTACTTCGATGTGTGAATGATGAAGAAGCACAAAAATTGTTACAGGAAGTTCATGGATTGTTAGTTTCTGCCATTCACGTTAGTGGCCATTTTTCTGCTAAAGCTACTAACTTTAAAATTATAAGAAATGGTTACTATTAACCTTCCATATTTTTAGATTCCTACAAATTCGCAAGATCTTGTGATAAACGCCAAAAAATTGTTGGGAAAGAATGTCTTTCTGCCATGCCTTTACAACATGTCCTCCCAGATTTCCCTTTCTCTAAATGGGGCCTAGACTTTATTGGTCTTATCAATTCTTTGTTTTTTGCAGGACATATTTTTATTTTGATAGCTACAGACTACTTTACTAAGTGGACTGAGGTTGTCCCTCTTAAGCATTCACAATATGAGTAGGTAATTTCTTTCCTAGAAACTAATATCTTTTTCATATTTGGCCTTCCACTAGAGATCATTACGGATAATCACCCAACCTTAATTTATGCAAAGTTAACTCAATTTCTGGTTAAAATAGCGGTCAAACATTTCACTTCATCAGCCTATTACCCCCAAGGAAATGGACAAGTTGATTCCACTAACAAATACCCGGTTAGGATCATCAAAAGGACCATAGAGGATAAACCTCGTTAGTGTCACACACTCCTCACTTACGCTCTCTGGGTAGATCGCACTACCACCAAGGCAAGCATAGGATATACCCCCTTTCAGCTCGCATATGGCCAAGAGGCTATTCTGCCTACTGAGCTGTAGCTTTCTCTTATGCCTGATGTTACACATTGAAGAAATAAATTCTTCCAAATGTCCCCCAAAGGATAAATGCATTGTTAGCCTTGGAAGAACAAACGAATTTTTCCTTAGAGAACATAAATAGAAGGAAATAGTCTGTGAAAAAGTATTTTAACGGACGAACGAAAGCTGTTGAATTTAAGATTGACGAAAAATTCCTACTATGGGACTCAGCTCTTACTGAGAGAGGAAGACACTCAAAGTTTCAGAAACTATGGCTAGGTCCCTTTAAAATCGCTTTCGTCCTAGGTGCAAACTCATACCTTTTAAAGGATTTGGAAGAGCAATTGTTCTCTTACAACACTAATGGTTCCCACTTGAAACATTATGTGGAACCTGTCTGATAATTAACACTTATTTGAATTGACTTATGTATATAGTTTTTTTTGTCGTTTTATTCTTTTCCTTTTATTTTCGTTTGTTGGGTTATTATTTTTTGTTGTTTTTTTTAAATCTTTCAAAAATAAGGTCTGGATCGGTTTTTCCATAATAATGCCATTATGTAAGTATTATTGATCAATAAGAAATAAAGTATACATAGTTGTCATGATATCCCCCTTTTAGACATCGCTGAAATCGCTTTTTGCTTTCAACTTTGTTGTAGGATAGTTGATTTTGCCTTCTTCCCTATTTTTGCTTTCCATTTCTTCCTTTCATCTTGAGATTCAAAAGAGCATATCAAAAAATTTCTCCTTGAAGATTTAAGAAGCACTATATGTTACATATTGATCGAATGTTATGCATATAGGACCAAGCCCCCTCATACATACCACTTTTCATAAGTTATTCCCAAAGTCTCGTTTCATTATTTCCCTTAAACCATCTTTTCCCCCCTTTTGCATAACTATTATTTTTTCAGCAGTTTTTCTATCTTCTACTGGTTTGTGAAATCGGACATTCTAAGTTCCTAATCTGTTGGAAACAAATTTCCCTTTGGAGTCGCCAGTTTTTTGACGCCCAAAAGCGCAATGTAGGGTACCTGCATGAATATTGGTTGACCCCGTGTGTGAATATGATGAAGGATGACTCATCTCTTATGCGCTTTATACTTCGTTGTGAAATAAGCTCTATAGTTTATTGTCTCAAAGTCCCTCTTTAAAACAGAATGGACAAACAACAAGGTTATGGGCGATTTAACTAAAAGAGAAATGGTATTGTTTCTATGATCATCACAGTTCTATTCTGCTGCACATAATTTAAATGAGAATTTAAACTCCAGACTTGAAGTTGTATGTGGTCATGACATCGTGTTACTATGATTTAGTATTAAATGGTTATGCACCATTGTTTAAATTTAAAATTCATAAGTGTTTGGAGCATGATTTCCCTAGCAATTGTGGACATATAATATGTTGGTGCAAAAAAAGGTTGGTGCACACATTGAGTTTGAAAACATAGGGTAAGGGTAGAGTATCTAACTTGCATTGAATTTAGCATGGCTATGGTGGATTATGTGTTGTATGTGCTAGCACGCTCGTACTGGGCTATGGGTGAAGGAGTAAATGTGGATACGACATGCAGTAATTGCACGTCACTCTAACCTACCTCGATAGTCGCCACCCTTACTATGTTCACATTTGGTCATTTTTTTGGTTGGTGTTGCCTCCGTGTTGCTTGGGCTTTGACAAATAATAAGGTTTTGTTGATTCTCCTTGCCATTTTGCATTCAGGTATGAATGTTCTTGTTGCTCCATCCATGAATTATTTCTCTTCTCGTCAATTTAATCAAAAGTTGGCTCTGACATTCGCTTACAGTCTATGTTTTTCCAAAGTTTATGGCATGTGGTTTTTTTCAACTGTGTAATGGTTTTCAGATGAAGTTAGTTTCTGTTGGTGTTTATGTGCAAGCTAATTCACAGTTGAATGTCTCTCTCTGTCGAATGAAATTATGGGTTTTTTTTGCTCAACCTATTGGAGAAAGTTGTGGTGGAGGTAGTTCGGGTTTTGACTCATCTCTAAGTATTTGGTGTTTCCTTGTCTCTCTGATATAAGAATGGTGTCATTGCTCGCTTATGGTTTTTGGGTAACTCTTGTTGTCAAATATTTATATATCATGGATATATTTTCTTGTGGCCGCCATGAAGGGTCTGTAAAGTGGACTATGTAAGTTTGTGATGGTAAAAGATGGCCGAAGTTTTGTTTTGGGCTAAACCCTCGAAGTGTTTTTCCCTCTTGCTCTCACATACCTCATTGCTTTTGATGAGTGGCATCTCAAACCCTGAACTTGATAACTGTGTAAGGGTGGCTAACCCGACATTGGATAAGTTTGTTGTTCGCATCTCTTTTGTTATGGGGTTTTGTCGATTTGTTTACTTGATGATGTTATAATTAACACCAAGCTCACTGAGTGATAAACCCAACCTATCACACGATAGTATTGAAGTTATGACATTATTGAAAAACAATGTTTTAAAGTTATGGTTGTGTTGTGTCAGCATGCTTGATGTGATCGGGTTTTTTTTAGTTGAGTAGAATGTCTCTGTTGACAAATTGTATATCGGTTGAATGAACTCTGCAAACAAAAAAGGGTGAAGAGTAGAAGATTTGTTAGTTAAAATCTCAGTTTAATTGTTTTATTACCCACAAGGTCCCTTTTGGTCGATTTTGTGAGACTGTGTATTGATTAGAGAGCATCGATTGCATTGATTCGAGGATCCATTTTGCTTATGCATCAACTCTTAGTGTTAGTTGTTGGGATGCTATGCTCTCTTGGCTATACTGGGCGTTGAATGTGTTATGTTATAATTGTTGGAATGTTTCTTGGGACAGTAATTCATTGAATAAATTCTGTGAATATATATATTTTTTTAAATATTTTTTTTAAAAGTACACAATGAACAGTGTTGGAGTTTGAAATAACAGTCTTGGAATTTTTAAACAGAGTAATGAATTTTGATTTTGAAACAGAAAACTGTTGGGCAATTTTATTTTTATAATGATGGGATTGTTTTGTATGGTAAATAATAGAACAGTAACAATTTGGTTCTCTTTCATTGTATCATTTTTCGCACATTACATTCCCTTCATTTTCCCACATACACTTATAACACTCCTTGTTCTATTATTAATCATTTTAAAGGATAAATCAGTATGAAAACAAAAGAGATGGATATGGAGTTTAGTTGATGGCTGGTGTTTGAGAGTTGGATATATACATAGTTTGACTATTTATGTGATTGCTTGAACAGTATTCGAGTATCTTGTCCCATCCATGCTACCATATTTCGCACATTACAAACCCCTCATATTCCCAATGACCCTATCACTCCCTATTCAGATGGAAATTTATTGATGAAGTTTTTAATGGATGGAGTGCATGTGTTTTATGGTGGATAATAGAGTCAACTTTCGATTTTATTTAGGTAGAGTTTCATGCATGGATTATTAAGAATTTTTCATGATTCATTTAATATTGATATAGGATGAGCTTTTTCGGTAGGGGCAATAATGGTAGAGGTAACAAATGCAAGGGAAATTAGCAGAGAGGTCACATAAGACCTCAATTCTCTATACATTTTGATGTTGACCCCCAAGAATTGAACCATCTTTTCCAAGCTGGTTTCTTCAACCTAGTAGGGCAAGGAATCTTTCAGCCCTGACCAAAAAGACCTCCATTCCAAGCACATCGAAATATTATTGGCATTTGAGTCCCTCCTAATGTATCAAGGCGACTAGAACCACCTGCCAACGATGGTTGGCAAGAGATTGTCCACTCGTCTGTTGTCCACCACCATGGTTGGCCTACAACATCATTGCCATTACCCCCTCCACCACCAAAAAAATCAAGTTGCCCAAGATGATCTTTCTCTCTCACTTGTGCAGTCATCACATGCCAGTAAAAGATGAAAAACATATGTCCTTGAGCATGTGCAGGACAAGGGAAGAGAAATAGCCATACACTCTAGCTCATCCAAAGAGTCTGCTAAATCAGTCTCTTCTCACCTTCATCTTAAGGATGATTGTTCTCATGTTATTAGTGCCATTCAGCCTCAAGGTTCTAACCAGTCAAAGGCTTCCACAAAGAAATCAAAAGGGCACAACAGTGAGAAGAGGCCCAATGCCTCACATAGTAAATATGGATTTTGATAATAGAGGTTGTTTTATATGTTGAATACAATATTTTTATTTTGATAAAGTTTTGAACAACAAGCATATATTTGACATTGTTTTGGACAACAACATTCATTTGAGCATTTTTTATTGGACAACTTGGATATGATGTTATTTTTGGGGAGATAATTATATTACATTATGATTGTTTGGTTAGGGAAACTTCCTTTGGAAACCGATTGGCCATCAAATTCATGGCATGCACCCATTGAGGGAAGTCTCTTTCAGAGTGTTTCTCTTGATGATAGTGTTAAAATAATGTAACTGCAAAGTGTATTCTAATTATTATTTGATATATTATTCATTGGATCAATCCCCATTGTGGATTGATCATGTCGGCTACTGTAAAGGACCAAATCACCTTTTAGAGATTGGTCATAATGTAATTGTAATAGGCTAAAGAAGAAGTCGGCCCCAGAACATATCAAAGAGGCCCCATAATATTATAAAAGTGGTTATAACCACCCAGATTGAGAAGTTGGCCCTACCAGTGAAGAGACACTTCCACACGTGTCAGACTTGTATAAATAAAGAGGTTAGCACCTCACTTAGACACACACTCACATGTTCATTGAGAGACAAGTTTCGGAGTTGCAGTTGGAGAAGAGAGAGAGAGAGAGAGAGAGAGAGAGGCGCATCTTTGGGAGAGGACTTTGTGTATTTGTTTGAGTTGTCTCTTGGCATTGTATTGGCTATCTATAATAAGGAAGTTTTGTTGGGTTTTCTTCCCCATGAGAGTTTCCCAGGATAAATGATGTGTCTCTTGTGACTGTGTATTTCTCAATGATTCTATCTTATGCTATTGTTATCTATTGAAATGCAAAGAACTATAATAATGTCTTAAACATTAACATGGTATCAGAGCCAAGCTGAAGAGAGAATCTTTCACAAGAGAAAAGTGAAAAATGTCATTGTTGTCATCCATGCAAATTAGGGTTTTTTGTTGGTGAGGTATTTCAGCCCTAAAACCATCTATAAAAGTGTGCCCTCCCTCAAGGATCATTTTGGCACCTTCAGTGCACCTTTTCAGTGGCTAGATATCCCGAAAAGTGAAACCCTAGTTTCACAAAGTACTAGAAAACCAGAGTACCAGAAGTACCAGAAGTACCAGAAAACTAGAAGCACCAATCCAGAAATCCGCAGATCAATTTTGAGGGGGTAAAAGTTGGATTTTCATAAATCTGACTGCACCAGCTTACTCGCCTCATCTCAACGCATCTATCCCCTAGATCAGAATTTCAAATTTTGAAGTTTGAAAAATTAGGGTTCCTCATAAAACCTTAAGTTGCAGTTGTAGTTGCAGTCTCAGAACCAGTTGCAGTATCAGTTGCAGTCTCAGAACCAGTTGTAGTTGCAGTCGTAGTACCAGTTGCAATCACCCTTGAAGTTTTTAAGAGTTGGTAATGATTACCGTTGTTGCCAAATGGTGCCACTACCTGCAAATACTATCAGAGGTATGTACTCACATATGTTTAAATGGTTAAACCTTAAAGAGTATTTGCAGGAGAAGGGATCTCTTGCCATAGATCCAAAAGGATCTCAAGATCCAACACATTCATAGGAATGATGTAACCCAGGTGTGATAATTTGTTATATTGATCAATGTTGCATGTTGTAGCTATGACCTTCATTCTAACCTTTTCTGAGTCAAGGTATTAGATGGATTAAAAGTTGAGATCATACAACTTATCCTCTAACCCAACCTTCTGTCAAGATAACGTATTGTCTTAGTATAGAAGATAGGTTGAAGAAATCACTCGTCATCTCGAGTGAAGGAGACTCGGAAGAAAAGCAAGCACTCATTCCTGAGGACAAGGCTCCAGGTTTGATTATCAAGTTAATAAGATTCAAAGGTACACATGACAAGTTGATGACTATAGTTGAGATAACAGTCTTTGTAAAGTATCATACTTGATAGCATGGGAGCATATAGAGGTAAATGCTTAACGTAATCATTTGTCTGATACAACTAACACCTCCTCTAGGAAGAATCTCGTGTGTTAGTTCCAGGTTGCCATGGAGGAATGTTTGATCACAACACTATGAGAGTGTTGACCTCATTTTTGTATTGTATTCCTTACCTTTAATCTTTGCTTCAGACAAGTTACAAGTGATAGCTCTAAAGGAGCTATTGTGATGATTGTTCGTGCTGTTACTTTATATTATCAAAAGGATATTACTCTTGCTTGTTGTTTTGTTGACCTTGTTCTAGGTCACAAGTAATAACCCTGAGGAAGCTATAGTGAAGGTTGCAGAAGGCAACGTACTAAAGGAGAAACCTTGAAAGAAGCAATCATCATTGGAAGAGAAGAAGGTTGCTTGTATAAGCTAAAGGGTCACTTAGAAGCTGCCATGGCCCATGCCATTGAAAACCCATGTGAACTTTGGCATAGAAGATTAGCTCACATTAACTACAAGGCGCTACCATACATATGCAAAGTGGTCACAAGTTTACCAAAACTCAAGGTTGACCATGAAGGCGTATGCAATGGATGTGCACAAGGGAAGAACATCAAGGACCCTTTTCCAAAGAGAGACAGAAAAAAAGAAGGAGTCCTAGAATTCATTCATTCAGATGTGTGTGGCCCAATGCCATCGTCCTCCATGAGTGGGTATGTATACTATGTATCATTTATTGATGATTATTCTTGTAAAACCTGGGTGTATTTTTTGAAATCTAAAGATCAAGTGTTCAGCAAGTTCAAGGAATTCAAAACCTTGATAGAGAATCTTTCTGAAAGAAAGATAGAGATACTCAAGTAAGATAATGGAGGAGAATACACCTCAAAAGAGTTTGTGAACTTCTTCAAAGATGTTGGGATCAAGAGGGAACTCACTACTCCCTATAATCCTCAACAAAACGGTGTAGCTGAAAGAAAGAACAGAACAATAATGGAAGTTGTGAAGACTATGATCCATGATGAAGATCTTCCTATGTGCTCATGGGCAGAAGCAACAATGACAATCGTATATGTTCAAAACTGATTGTCCCATAGTGCACTTGGGTTCAAGACCCCGGAAGAGATGTTCACCGAAAAGAAGCCAGAGGTAAAACATCTCAAAATATTTGGCTACCCAGTATTTATACATATACCGAAAGAGAAGAGAAACAAGTCGGAACCCTCAAGAAAGAGGGGAATATTTGTGGGATACTGTGAGGTCTCAAAGGCCTTCAGGATCTATATACCAGGTCACTATCACATTGAGATCAGTAGGGATGTGACCTTCGATGAAGATGCAACGCTCAAGAAATCGAGAAGATGCCAGCTTGAAGAAGTATATGAAGAGGAACTCGTAATCCCCGGAATTGCAGAATCATTGAGGGAGGTTCCCAGAGCTGCAGAACTAGTGAGGGAAGTCATAACTTCCCTTGATGAAGAAATTCTAGAAGATCATGACATAGTAGAATTTCAAGAACCTCCTTAATGACGATCTCCCATAAGAGAAAGCCTGCTTGGGCAAGAGAGCTTATACAATATGGAGAGAAGTATGGTGTTCCTGAAGGAATCACGAGACAGGTGAAGAAACCAAAGCCATTCTCCAGTGATACGACTTTGATGTGTGATCTCCTAGAGAAGGAGCCTACTTGCTTTGAAGAAGCCATTCAGAAGAAAGAAAGGGCAGATACCATGACAAAGGAATACCAATCCATAATAAAGAATGATGTATGGGAAATAGTTCTCAGACCTAAAAGTAAGGACGTGATATCTTCCAAATGGCTTTTCAAAATAAAACATGTTGTTGATGGAAGTATTGAGAAATATAAAGCAAGATTTGTAGCTCGTGGTTGTTACACCTCAAAATTACTCACTTCAATAGTGTCCCAAGTGTCTTCATTACGAGTGTTGTAAGTGTCGCATCTTGTCCGCAAGTGTCGCATCTTCACTATAAGTGTTGAAAATGTCAAAAACAGTATGCTTCCATCTTGCCTATGTCATGCCCATAATGACATCATGAAGACACTTAAGACACCTCAAAGGATAGTTTGGAAGAAGAAAAATCACTTGGCAAGAAGTACAAGCCCTTTGCCATTGGAAAAACCACTCAAAAAAGGAATTTTGGAGAGGAGCGCTCCCCTACCCACTGTCAGGGAGTGTTGGCACTCCCTGAGCCTCTTTGGGGGAGTGCTCGAGCGCCCTGTACACCCTTATGGGGGAGCGCTACCCTCTTTTTAGCAAATTCTGGGTTTCTTGAGCCAAATAAGGGAAGAATCCCTCAATTCTTGAAGGTAGTTGGATTCGAATAGATGGTCAAGGCATGATCTTAGGGGAGATCCTCAACTGAAGGAGAGGAATCCTCAACTTATCCCAAAGATCTCTCAAGTGGTTGAACCTCTCCAAGGTTATATAAGGAGGGCTTCTCATGGTGAAAGGCAGAATGGAGATTTGGAATTACATCAAACTTATGATCTCATGAGTGAGATGTCATCAAAGCAATCAATGGAGATTGATTGAGAAAAGGGGATGGACAAGGAGAACTGGAAGAGGTTGTTGCACCTTCATTCAAAGGATTGTAAGTACTTTTACTTGTTCTCATTAATATAATCAATGCTTGGTATGTTTCTTTCAAACTTGTACTTGTTCCATATGAGTTTGTCTGCAGTATATGGATCTATGATTGAGCTAATCTCAGTAGAGTAGGAAGTCCATTGTATCTTTGTTTGTTTTGCAAGACCTATCAAGCAGCTCAAGATCAAAGCTCAGCCTGGACTTTGCAAGGACAAACGTCATTCATAAGGTACATATCTTTCTCCTTCTCTTTCTTTCATTATCTTGATTAGATCTAAAAGGAAGTCAGTGTCCATGTTAAGCACCTTCTGTCTTGGCCTTAGGAGTCTAGAGACCAAGAGGGAATCCACTTGTCCACAGGGGGATTCACCTACAACAGAAATTGGCGACTCCACTGTGGAGGAGCTCTGATTTTTGTTTCCTTTCCCATATTTTGTTTTATCCCTTTGTCCACTCACTTGACCTTCTCCATGATGTGTCTCTAATCCTTAGATATTATTGTTGGCTTTTGGTTAATCTTACACACTAGATTTTTTCATTTTTCCTGAGTTTTTTTTTATTTTCTGGGCAAATCTCTGAGTTTTTGCAGCAGAGCGTTCCCTTTCCCTTAGAACCAGGGCATTGGCACTCCCTTAGAGTGTTCCATAGAGTCTTGGAGTGCTCTGTGTCTCCTTATGGGGAGCGCTACCCCATTTTTTGCAAAAAATCTTCTTAAAAAATTGTTTTTTCTCAGTCTTTTTGCTGATTCATCTGCTCAGGGTTCATGATATCTTAGTGTGTCCTTGTTTGGCCCTCAAACCACCTTGTTTTCTAAGGATTCATCATCTCTTGTTTGGTTTTTTGACATTTTTCCTTACTTTTCAATAACTCTTTGATCTTCACGATTTGAAGTCAATTTGTCGTTTTCTTCTCGTTTATCTGAATGAGTGAAAACTTTGTAAGGAGTTTCAAAGGTCTTTTGTACTTTGATTTCTAATCTTTGAGTCATCTTGTCCAAACTCTTTCTCCTTCCTTTTGAGTTTTTGGCCTTCTGTTTCTTGTTTGATCACAACAAGGGTGTCTTTTGGTTTATGTGAAGTTTGCTTCCAGATTGTTTAAATCTCACAACTCTTGAAGTCCGATTAGCATAAGAAGCTTTACATCTACTGGTTATCAGTCACATACAACCATTTTAGCATTGCATTGGATTCCTTATTGAGGACTATTGCATGAGGTCATTTCATCTTGGTGTTTGACANTGAAAGGAAAATCCTTCTCCTTCCCTTAATTAGACATTCATTGAAAGAAAAGATTGCTTATCATTTCTTATGCATGTTTTGGGAACTGAGTCATAATATCATCGATCTTCACTCTCATACACCTCTGAGTAAACAACAGCCGCTAAAATCAACGCTTAACTAAAATATATCAGACTTTTTACATCTTTGTTAGCAAACCTACATTAGTTTAAGGTGTAGGGCTTTGGAATAGGTCGAAAGGATAACTTTCCAAAGCTATCAAACAAACTTAGCATCTTTCGATAGGGAAAGAAAATCCAATTGTCGTATAGGCTTTCTGGGATCCCCCTCTCACACAGGGGTTACGCACGAGATCGCATTCAGGTGAGTTACGGAGATTATCCCTCCGTGGTTCAACCGTTTGTAGTGGTCGGATCGTATATTGGGGGTCACTTGAAGGTATACATACAATTATGTGTGGGATCCTCTCGAGTTGATTTCAGACTTGTTATCCTGCCCATACGTTCAGATCGGACTGTCGACTGTACCTTCCCGGGGGCTGACTACGACTTGGTGACCTTAGTAGCCATAATCTTTAGGGTCCCACACAAGGTGACGGTGAAGGGAAGTCTCATTGTACCTGGAATAGACGTTGGTCAAACTTACTAGGGCTCCTTGGAGGGTAAATCCACAATTACTACGCGGAAGCTTACACCAAGGCGTAAGTCTGTTTAGCAGGTCGTCAATGTAACTGATCCACCCACTCTATCCCCGCCTCTTCCTATTTTGATCTCGCGACGTTGGATTTCATCACCAACTAGTGGTTTCATTGTGGGAAGGTTTGTTTGATTGTTTGCTTCTCAGATTCATAGCTTGTGTTGGTTGTGTTACTTAGTGGACCTTAGGTCGAGTCAGTGTTAATGGCATCGAATCCTGAGAGTATCAATGGAGGAACCCCTTCTCCTGGGGAACCTTATTCCTTTCCTTCGTTCGGAAACTTTGGTCCTCCGTATATTGCCACACTGAGTCTTCCAGGACTCACCATCGGATTACCGGTTTGGTTGTTCCCCACTCCGGTGATCTCGAATCCTCCCAATGTGTCAACTGAACCTAATACTTTAGATGTCAGTAC
The DNA here is from genome assembly GCA_009831015.1 of Picea engelmannii. Lineage (NCBI taxonomy): Eukaryota > Viridiplantae > Streptophyta > Pinopsida > Pinales > Pinaceae > Picea > Picea engelmannii. The sequence continues at coordinate 86,912 of ML787281.1, read as the reverse complement.
ACCACCCACACATCAACCTCACGTTGACTTTTCACCTTCTTTGCCCATTAAGTCTCCTTCCCTTTCTCTTTCTTCGCCTAGTGAAAGCTCTAAAACAAGTAGCCAAGTTGATCAGAAGAAGAAGAAACAGAAAGAGAAGAAGAAGAAGAGCCCAAAAAGGACCAAGGCTCCAACAACATCAGATGTTGAATCCCAGCAACCAGCTACTATTAATAGTATTGGGAGTGTTGATGAGGTCAACAAGATTAAAATGAAGAATCCAAAACCCAAATTCCCTTGCATTCTTTGTAAGGGTGACCATTTTCTGAGGGATTTCCCTGGTATTCCCAAGGTCTTAGAAATGTGGTCCTCCACGTCATCGGCCTCTTCTGGTCATGTCGGTGATACCCCGTCAACTAGTGATGTTAAGGTTGGTAAGAAGAAGACAATTGTCAAATTCCCTTGCATGTCATGCAAAGGTGATCATTATTCTCACCTTTGTCCTCGCATGGACGAGGCTTCTTATCTTTTGGAAAAACTTCAACTTCCAAAAGGTTATCGTAAGATTTCCCCCAACCCATTGTTAGTTGATGGACTGGTCAATCTGATTCCATCCCTGGTCAATCTGGTTGATCAAGTGGTTGATCTAGTTTCCTCCTCGATTGAACCATAAACCCAAGTAGTTGATCCGGTTCTGTCATCGATTAGCCCTACTCTTCATCAAAAGAGTGCAACCCAAGTAGTCGATCCATTTTTCATCCTCGGTCGACCCCACTCTCCTGTTCGAGAGTGACACCAAAGCGGTCGATATGTTTCCACCCATTTACCCCATTCTCCCCTTGGAGAATGAAACCCAAGTGGTCGATCCAGTTCTGTCATCGGTCGATCCCACTCCTTTTTTGACGAGTGCCAAAGTGGTTGATCCAGTCCCTTCCTCGGTCAGTCCCACCCTTCATCCGAAGAGTGCCAAAGTGATTGCTCCAGTCACATCATCGGTCAATCCCACTCTTCCTCTAAAGAGTGCCTCCACAGTCGATTCGATCCCATCATCGATCGATCCTACTCTTCCTCTAGAGAGTAAACCCGATATTGCCCACGTTTTTCTCATTGATACAGAATCTACCATGCTGGGGGGCATTCCTCATTCTCCTGCGAAACCCCCTCCAAGTAATGAGGCCATCCTTTTTGATTGGGGTGCGCTAACTGGACCTCGTCTTCCCTCTCACATTCCTTTCCAGATTATAGTACAGGTTTGTGGTCGGGACGTTCCTTAAACGTTGATAGATGAAGGTGCGTCCGTTAGTATTTTGTCCTATGTTGCTTGGCATGCTTTGGGTTGTCCTGAGCTTGCGCCAGTTGCACAGAATATGTTAGCTTTTAACAGAAGAACTAGTCAACCTTTAGGGACCCTTCCTTAGTTTTCGGTAACTTGGGAGGGAAAACTCTCTTTATTGATGTGATGGTAATCCGAGACCCCTTGGATTTCGCTTTACTCCTTGGGCGGGATTATGTCTATTCCATGAAAGCTGTTGTGTCCACTCTTTTTTGTGTGATATCTTTCCCACACGATGGAAGAATGGTGACTATTGATCAACTTTTGTTCATTGGTCCTGACTGGATTACCTCCCTGAATGGTTCTTATATGACTACAGTATCGCCCCCACTGCATGTCAATTATGTGGCGTTGTCTCCCATGACTTCAACTTCAGACGATTTGGATCCGGTAGCTAACATGGTGATTTCTTCGGTAGGGCTATTGGAGCCTGATCTCCTTACCCCTGTTGCGGCCCTCGACATGTGTTCCTTCCAGAGTAATTTTCTTCCATCCAGTGAAGATCTCTTGGAAGCCATGACCAAGTTTTTTCCTTTGACATGGTATCCTTCCAAAGCGTTACTCTCTTGGAAGCCATGATCAAGGAGATTCTACGAGCATAGTTTCTTTTCTCTGTAGCAAGCTCGTTAAAAAATGAAACAGAGGCCTTGAGCATAGTTTTTCTCTCTGTAGCAAGCTCGTTAAAAAATCAAACAACAATCTGGGGATTGAACCCGGAGCCCTGAGCATAGTTCTTTTTCTGTGTCAAGCTCATTAAAAAATGAAACATACACCTCTCTTGAACCTTCTTTTCATCCACCCTTATCCTTTTTCTCCATCTAGTAGAGAAATTGGTGACAACCTCACAGTCGGTGAATGAATTGAAGCTTGGAGGGCATGTCTCCAGCCTTTGATGATCATTCTAGAGTTAAGCCACTAGATTTCAAGCTAGGGGCATACCGAGCTTAGTCTTTGTTCTTTCTCGTGCTCAAAAAAACATGAGAATGTAACCAGGTGAACTTTTATATCTTTTTCGAACTCGCATGGATACACGAAAATGGAACCCCTTGGAGTCGTCTTTGAGCTCTTTCCAGACTCTCTAAACATGAAAATATTGTTGAGTGATCTTGCTTCCTTTCCCACTTGTTAAAAGGTTTGAAAGGGCGTCTTTCGAGTGATAATTTATCTCTTTTTCGGCCTCGCAAGACTAACATTATGAAAAAGGACAACATTAGAGTCATCTTTAAGTTGTTTTCAGACTCTCTAAATATGAAAAAACCACCGATTTTACCTTCTCTGACTCGTTAAATGATCATACATTGAAGGGCCCATATGGGATTGAACCCTTACTTCTTCCAGTTCGTTAAATAAAGGAAGAGGGACTTACCGAAGGTGAGTCATATCGAACATGTGTTACCCTCCTTGAGCTCGTTAAATTAAAAAGAGGTACTCGTCTATCTGGATGGAGGAAAAATTGAAAGAAGCAAGCCAAGCAGTTTTTTTAGAACACTACCAGTAACACTTACAGTCGCCATTGAACATGGCACTTTGTCTTTGCACACATTTTAATCCACTGAACCTCTGCACTGAGCCAATCCTCTGAGTTTCTTTTACTCCTTTGGGTCACCTGACGAAAGTCACAGCATCCACTGCATTATCAAGTTTTGGTCCATGTCATGTTTCTGCTGATGTGCCTCAGTATTCAAGGGAAGTATCTGCCTCAAGAGTCAGCCATCACAAATATCCTGTTTCAATACCCATGTCAGTCCATGTTCATTTGATCTACGAATTACATCTCTGTGTCAGTTTCGTGTCGTTGATGGGGGATACATCAAGGCCCTCCTTCGACGATTCTATTCCTGTCAACTGCAACACATTATCCAGGAGCTAGACTTAGAAACCAGTTAGTACCTTGGGACCTGCATGCCTCAATGGCAGGCCTCCTCATGTCTGACAGTGGGTTTACATCATTGACCTCTGATTAGATGATTCCACGGATGTTCGACTTCAGCTCATCTATTCACATTCGTCGGAATGTACTAGAGTACCTTGGGAATCATTGACATCAATGGTGATTTCCCTCGCGCTTGTTAACGGTTTACATCATTGACCGGTAATCAAGTGGTTTCTGCCATGTTCGACATCAGGACATCTTTTCACATGGTTAGATCCGTACAACATCGGGATCGGTAAAAAGACCCTAGGTTGAGTCATCACTCTTATGCATACTTTGCCCAGGTTGCAAAAGAGTTCTTTTGAATTATGACACATATATTGTTACATAGATCCACTTTGTATTGGTCGTGGATATGTCTTGTCATCTCATAGATCCACTGTGTATTCTTCGTGGCTACGATCAGTTCCAGTCATAGGAGTATAGATCCACATTGTATCTACAGTGGCTATACCATTTTGTCAATATAATTGTTGATTTGTAGTGTATTTTATGGTGGCCATACCTAAAAAGTCTTTATCACTCAAGCATAGGTATGCCTACCTTGGGTTTTGAAACATGTCATAATATTTGTTTGATGGTCGTGTGCAGCTTTTTCCGGTTTCTCTGTGTCCAAACCCTTGCTCAAAAAAGTCTACAAAGTACTTCAGTCATCATTGTCTTCTAACTTCATACTTTGTGGGGCAATCTGTTACACCTCAAAATTACTCACTTCGATAGTGTCGCAAGTGTTGTCATTACGAGTGTTGTAAGTGTCGCATCTTGTCCGCAAGTGTCGCATCTTGACTATAAGTGTTGCAAATGTCAAAAATAGTATGCTGCCATCTTGCCTATGTCATGCCCATAACGACATCATGAAGACACTTAAGACACCTCAAAGGATAGTTTGGAAGAAGAAAAATCACTTGGAAAGAAGTACAAGCCTTTTGCTATTGGAAAAACCACTCAAAAAATGAATTTTGGAGAGGAGGGCTCCCTTACCCTCTGTTAGGGAGTGCTGGTGCTCCCTGATCCTCTTTGGGGGAGTGCTTAAGCGCCCTGTACACCCTTATGGGGGAGTGCTACCCTCTTTTTAGCAAATTCTGGGTTTGTTGAGCCAAATAAGGGAAGAATCCCTCAATTCCAGAAGGTAGTTGGATTCGAATAGATGGTCAAGGCATGATCTTAGGGGAGATCCTCAATTGAAGGAGAGGAATCCTCAACTTATCCCAAAGATCTCTCAAGTGGTTGAACCTCTCAAAGGTTATATAAGGAGGCCTTCTCATGGTGAAAGGCGGAATGGAGATTTGGAATTGCATCAAACATATGATCTCATGAGTGAGATGCCATAAAAGAAATTAGTGGAGATTGATTGAGAAAAGGGGTTGGACAAGGAGAACTGGAAGAGGATGTTGCACCTTCATTCAAAGGATTGTAAGTACTTTTACTTGTTCTCATTAATATAATCAATGCTTGGCATGTTTCTTTCAAACTTGTACTTGTTCCATATGAGTTTGTCTGGAGTAGATGGATCTATGATTGAGCTAATATCACTAGAGTAGGAAGTCCATTGTATCTTTGTTTGTTTTGTAGGGCCTATCAAGGAGCTCAAGATTGAAGCTCAGCCTGGACTTTGAAAGGACAAATGTCGTTCATAAGGTACATATCTTTCTCCTTCTCTTTCTTTCATTAGCTCGATTATATCTAAAAGGAAGTCAGTGTCCATGTTAAGCACCTTCTGTCTTGGCCTAAGGAGTCTAGAGACTAAGAGGGAATCCACTTGTCCGCCGGGGGATTCACCTACAACAGTGGATTTTCTCAAAAAGAAGGCATTGGTTGTGAAGAGACATTTGCTCCTGTAGCCAGATACACTTCGATCAGAACCATCAAAGCCCTTACAGCTAAGATGAAGTGGAAGTTACACCAGATGGACGTAAATATAACTTTCCTAAATGGTGTCATCAAAGAAGAAGTGTATGTAGAGCAACCTCAAGGATTTGAAGTTCAAGACAAGAAGTCTCATGTCTGCAAGTTGAAGAAGGCTCTATACAGATTGAAGCAAGCTCCTAGAGCTTGGTATGGCCTGTTAATGTTTATGCCATTATTATAGTTCTTTGCATTTCAATAGATAAGAGCATCATAAGAACAAGATCACTGAGAAACACACATTCACAAGAGACACAACATTTATCCTGGGAAACCCTCTAGGGGAAGAAAACCCAGCTAAAACTTCCTCATCATAAATAGCTTATACAATGTTCAAGAGATAACTCAAACCAATACAGATAGTCCTCCCCAAGAGATGTGCCACTCTTCTC
>ML787281.1:41352-64455 GCA_009831015.1 Picea engelmannii | reverse complement strand
AGAAAACAAACTTGGACTCACCAAAACATGACCTCAATCAATGAGGGCTTCAAGCTCCCTGAAGCTTCCTGAAACTTCAATGGCTAAAAACCTGCAAAATAAGTCTTCAAATGGCCTTGATAACAGTGCCAATGGATTCAAGACGTCCAAAAACCCCTAGCTAGGCTTTTACGACACCTCAATCGGCCAAAAGATGAAGAAGATAGGCCTCCTGGAAGTCCCCCCTTTAAGCTTGTTGTCTCTGCATCTACAAAACGCACCCTTGTTGAATGAACCTGGCACACACACAATATATAGAGTGAAAACCCAGCATCGGGCGCAACCACGCCAACGGTGCAAACTATAGGACGGTTATGGGCACACCATCCCCTAACCGCCTAGCACCTGGGCACATGAGGTCGTCCATAGGACCTTGCGTATTGTAAAAAGGGGCTCCGTCTATAGGCAAATAAGGCCACGACACATGGCGGGTCGTTTGAACCGTTCAAACCACACTTTGAAAACGCGTCAATCGTTATACGTAGTCATATGGTAATGTAAACATGACCGGGGGCTATACATATGTGAAAACACAAATGTCTCTCGCGCCAAGAGTAGATTCATATGCAATACAAGTGTGACCGGGGGCTGGGGCTAAGCCCCAGCCCGGACCCCCGTGCCAACCACCATATAAAATAAACTTAAATAAATTGCTTTACGTATATTAAACAAGAAACAATGTGTGGGCTAGTGGTATCCCACACCGCACCAACGCGCGGAGCCAAAGGGAGGTCCAGGGTTCGACCCCCATGGACCTCATATAATTTTGTAACAACAAACCAATTGCCCATACCGGGGTGCCACGTGGCAGCCCATGATTGGGCCACGTGGCACCCAATCATTTGACCACAAAATGCCATGTGTCGAGATATCATTCACCCTCAATAGCCAACCAAACTCTGCCATGTCATCACATGCCATGTCATAGTACGGTCGTACGACCCTGCCAAGTCAGACTGTACGGACTGTATAGTCAGCGTCCTTTTTTTTCCCTGTTTGACTTTATGAACAGATTGCAATATCTCTCGCTCCCGATGTCCGTTTGAGACGAAACGAGTTGCGTTGGGTCTGTGACAACGCGGGCTACGCTCTCGTTTGTTTTGAAGCGATTTTGAGAATGTTGATTTTTGGGCTAAAATTTGACCCCTGGTCCAGATTTTGATCATCGGGAGTATATTTTAGCGCGGTCAGAATGTTTGTGGCAATCCTTTTAGCCTTTCCCCAATTCTGATAAGCGTGTCGGGCATCGACTATCGACGATATATTTTATTTCTTTGTTAACGTATATTCCCCTCGTCTTTTACCGATGTCGAAGGGGATCGACTATTGGTGATATACTTATGCAATACTTGTCGCAAAACAAAACTTCCTTTTGTCGATACTGATGAATATCGGTGCTCAACGACTGAGGTTTCCCAAGAGGTTCTTTTTCCATCTTTGAATTCCTTCCGATGTCGAATCTGAGCGTGTCGGGTGAAGTGTTTTATCTATTGATTCTTTATTCAGGTGTTAAGGCCTTTTAAGTCACAGGGTTTCATAAATTCAAACAAACTTGAAAAGCTAATGAGAGTCAAGATAATAAGCAAGGACAAAACATTTCTCAAAATGAAGTCGAATCAGATAGTGCAAAGATAAAGTGGTACCCAAAAAGTAAATATTTGACATAAGCTTTTTAGGGTGTGTTCAGTGCTCAACACATCCCTCTTTGTAACCATTATTACTGGTGAACCAAAAGAACTTTGGCGAGGTTGAACGATATCAGCCTTTAACATTTCTTGGATCATACACTCAATCTCACTCTTTTGTGCATATGGATACATGTAAGGCCTAATGTTAGGTGGTACACTTACAGGTTGCAAATGAATAGCATGATCATGATCTCAAGCAGGTGGAAAACCCTTAGGCATCTCTCCAAATACCTTGGAATTCTTGTTGATAACCATTTGGATATCCACTGGAGCAGAGGATATAGATGTATGAACATATAGTGAGCACAATTGTGAAATTACTCCCCGATGTCCCTTTTTGAGTAATTTTGTCATGCTATTAAAGCTTATCACCTTAGAGGGTTTCCCTTGGATACCTATAAGCTCAATTTCCTTGCCTTAGGAGGAAAATCTCATGAAATATCTTGAAAAATAATGGCCATTGTTCCTAACGATTGTAACTATTTGACCCCTAATACAAGATCAACACGACCTATTTGGATGGAAACCTTGGGACTATCCAAAAAATACTCCCCCGTATCGAGATTAATACAATGGCACTTCCTAGAACAATTTGTTGTACCTCCATCTACAATCATTACTTGAAACTCTAGTGTTGCAAATACAAAGCAATTAAGATCTTTTGCTAATTTGTAATTGATGAAGTTATGGGTACTACCAGAATCAATCAACGTCATTGCCTTTTTCTTTTTGATGTATCCTTGTATCTTGAGGGTCTGTAGAGTATTGATGTCGTCCAATGCATGACAAGATATCGTTGGAGTAGTCTCTTATAGATCTAGATCTTGTGATGGTTCCAATTCTCGATCTTCTTCCTCTTTACAATCTATGTAGAATAATTTCTTCTCACCACATTTATGCTCCTTACTGTACTTGTTGTCATAATTGAAACATAGTCCCTTTGTTCTTCTTTCATCCATTTTTTGAGGTGTCAACCTTGTCAGTTGAGTGAAGTTTGGAGAGGGAACATGGTGCTCTCTATAGCTGTTAGTGGTCACCCTTCTAGCAGCCATGTTTTTGTTTTTCACTTTCCTTGCCATACTGAAAGCTTGCTCCCGGGATTTAGGTTCGAAGAGACGCGCCTCATGCTGAATGTTCTCTTTTAAAGCGCCCATAAAGAGATCTATCAAATTATCCTCAAGAATTGTCTTTACCCTGAGACTGAGCTTTTGGAATTGTTGAATGTTCTATGTAATTGGACCTTTTTGCTAAAGATTTATCAATTGACTAAAGAATGTATTGGTCTTAATATCCCCATAATGTGATATCAATTCATCTGTAAAAGTAGACCAAGAGATAATAGAATTTTTTTTTATTCCACAAAGCCATTGATACCAAACAAATTGATCATTTTCTAAATACATATATGCAATAGGTACCTTTTGTAAGCTTTCACTTGGTGTAGATCAAAGAATTGCTTCATCTAGAATATCCATGTTATAGGATCTTTACCATCAAACTTCCTCATATCGATCTTCAGAATGAAGTAGTTCCTTGGTGTCGCATTGAAACCTTAGTGATGTGGATCTTGGAGTGATGCTCTTCAATTATGATAAAATACTCCCCACATTTGATTGAGTCTCAACACCATTGTTCTCCCTATTTTCATGATTTCCTTGGATCTCCATATCCCTTTTAGGGATCCTTTGTAAGAGAATGGTTTCTATGGACTTCATGGAATTTTGCATTTCATTCATGGATTTTTGTACTTCTTCCTTATTTTCATCCATCTTATTTCCCACTTTTTCCATCTTATTTTCCATATGTTCCCTATTATCTTCCATATTATTTTCCATTTGTACCATCTTCTTTTCCATCTCTTTAATTTTTATTTGTGTTTTTACCAACTCATCACTTGTTATTGACCTAGCACTCAAATAATTAAGTTGGTTCTCTAATTTGGACCGCTTGTTATGTATCTCCACGTTTTCTTTATGAGTTATAGACGAGATTTCAGGAGGTTTAATTGGTGTTGAAATCTTTTTCTCTTTATCACAAATTTTGAATCACCAAAAACATATCTTCTAATAAAAAGTTATGACAATTGTAAATTACATACCTTTCAAACCCTAATTTTAGAGTATGTCTAGATGGACGACCTTTCTCCTGATATATCTCTGAACTTTGAACCCTTATGAGTATGAAATTTTGGCTTGTGGTACTATAATATGACTTCTTAAACCCTTGAAAATTTAACAGTTTGAACCTTCACAGATAAAAAGTGATACGACCCAAGGGGGGAATATGCTTTTTGAACGAGGGTACTATGTTATGACCCCAGGGGGGGCATATATGGGGTTAAATGTATATGAAATGACCCTAAGGGGGGGCACATATGGGGCTAAATGTACATGCAATGTGTAATTGTAAATGTAATAGTGTGGACCTAGTAGAAAAGGGGCCTCATGTGTAGTGTGTGAATAGGTATATATAGAGATCATGTAATTATTATCAAGGGATGTGAATTGTGAGATATGAATGTAATAAGGTATTTGTAGAAGGTTCTCCTATTCTTTAAGGAGTTATAGTATAAATGATCTATCTTGGAGTTATGCTCCATGCTCACATTATGTACATGGTGTGTACTTTTGGTTTATTATGATATTTTAAGCATTTGGTACATAATAAAAATTTATAACAAAAATACTAAAATGACTTGTTTAAGACAAATTTCGGGATTAGCAACAATCCCCAACTTCCACAAGATATATCTCACTAATTATAATGATTCAAATTCTAAAAAAAAAATCATAAGTGGTTCGCTATGTCTACTCAGAATTCTGAAAATTTCACAGTTTGAAACCTCACTGAATATTTTTATAGTGAAAATAAAAAGATGGCTCGTCTAAGACTAATTTCATGACTAGTTATAAACCCTAACTTCCATAGGTGATATCTCTAAAAATACAATGAACCAGATGCTGAAATTTCTACCACCCATACTATGACATGTCTCCGCGATCTCCATAAAATTTCACTATTTGAAACTTCCCATAAAATAAAATTATAGCAAAAAGTACAAGACGAATCATTTAAAACTAATTTCAGCATGAGTAAAAAACCCTATATTCCATATGATATATCTCTGAACGTATAAGGAACCAACACTTGAAATTTTTACTAGATGTACTTTGACATGTCCCTTGAGTAACCTTTGAATTTTGTTGTCTAAAACATTCCAGAAAAAATTTATAACAAAAATCCCAATATGACTCACTTGAAGCAACAAAACCCTAGGATTGATGCTCTCATACTAAACGGTGTGATCCAACACCTCAAAAATGATTAAAATCCAATGAATACAGTCCACTTTGAGGGAGAAACATCCTTGTACAATACATCCAATTCATAATACAATATAGATTATATGAGATGATCCTAAGACTAGGTCTCCTTGGTGTGTATATATATATATATAGGAGACAAAGGGTACAATTATAATGAAAGGGTACAATGAAGTGTTCTAGCCTACAAACAAATATAACACTATAAATGTAATAATTCAATATATAGGGCTTAATAAGAGGTTGTATACTTAACATAGGGCTTTGTCCAGGCCTTAACAGACCTAGCCTAGATTTGTATTCTTTGGGGAGTTGTAGAATCTTATGCTAAACACAAAGACAAAGTTAGAAAAAAAGTAATGCATGCAACCAAAGATGCCAACAATATTGAAATAAACTTGTATGCTCTTTAACGAAGCACATAGTTCTTGGGAACACTTAGATAAATCGTGGTATTATTCATGGTGGCCATGATAGTATTCATGTACAAAAAATGTAAACAATGACTCTACAAGTCACCAACATCTTGGTCACTTACAATGCTTTAAATCCTTCATCTCTACCCAACATAAGCATCAAACTTGTTTCCAAGAGTCACACTCACAAAAAATTCTCTTAGATACATTGGTAATTCGATCCTTTTATTATAACTGAGAAGCATATACCCGCATGATAAAACCTTAGATGCATTTGTAATCCAAACTTTTATTGGAACTTACAAGCATACACCTACATGATAAAAACTTACAAATTCAAAGAAAATCCTCTACATTTGTAAGTAATAATCCAATTCCATTGTATTGGATCCACATAGTGATCAAGAACTAGCAAGCATTTTCGAGCTTTGTCAATGGAACTATAAATCATGTAAATTTGATTTACATAGCATTAATGCTAATTATGCTCATGAAATATTCCATGTTAAGACATGGTTCAATAGATGTGTCCCAAAATAGATTACTAACGCACTACAAAGGATTCAATTAGACAATTTAGTTGAAAAAGAAAAAATAAATTGCATCACCACAATAAAAAACATAATGCATCAAGAATATCATGTATGGGGTATTTACATGGAATAATACATCAAAGAGTAAACATTAGTTCATCTTATCTCATAATCTTGTATTTTTATGGTGTGTGGGAGCAACATAAAACACTAATGGTAATCAACGCTTGGAATGCTACATTCTTATCTTTCCAAGTTTAGGGGAATGGGTGCATTCAAGGAATCAACTGGTCTTTGAATTATCCGTTTAAGTTGCCTCTTTATATGCATCCTTTGATTATGATGCTAGAGAATCCACAATACAAGTTTTTGTTGCAAGAAAGATAGACAAATGAAGTATTGACGCTTACAACAAAATGACCAACCCCTTGGAGGAAGAGAGTTTCCAACATCATTATGCATAGGAATCAAAACTAGCAATACATGAGCTTGTGCAATCAAAGGTGATTTGTCAAAGGTGACCCAAGAGGGACAATTCATAGTGGGTGGTAATAATGTTGGTGATCCTGGTTCATGACCCAAGGGAATCAAATTAGACAAAACAGCTCTTGAGTGTTAGGTCTTAATCTGTAATCACTTAGCCCATGGCCAAATCAATTCACTAGTATGGATGATATTAACTCTTTCTAAAACATAGAATTAAATTTTCTTTACTACGTTGGTTTATTCAACATTATTGTGCATCAGTTATGTCAATTACTTTTTTCTAATTATCTCAATTTTGTACAATTGGTATCTTCAAATTGTTGGGGAATAGGGTGTAACACGAGATGAAACAAAAAATATAGTACTGCAAACAATTGAAGAGGAACAAAAAAATTTAAAGACAAAGGTGGTGTCTAAAAACACCGTTACAACACTTAAGCAAAGCGCATAGTGATCAGAACATCACAGTGCATATTGCACATATTGATTTGCATGATCTATTGCATGATTTTTATTTTGATAATGACCCAAGGGGTATGTCATTTATAGCCTCGAGATCTAACCAACTTACATAGAATCCATAAGATCTTTTCCACATGTAGCTTTCGGTTGTTAGAGTTGACTCTGGCAAATCCACGTTGTTGATTCAACTCAACAAGGATGCTTGACCCGATCCACTATTTATCCAACTTGTAGTCGATTGCTAGGCTGGTCGATCCACAGCCCAACTATCATTGACTGTTGGTCGGTTATCTGACAGATAGGCACGTCGACTACTCGACCGACTGAAATAGTTTGTTGGTCGATTGCCCGACCAACTATATCTAGATGTAGGCCGATTGTCCAACTGAATAAACCCAGGAGATGTGGGATGAACCATCAATGTTTGATTTTCCAACACCCCCTCATCAACACATGTCTCAGGAGATTTAGGAGGTGAAATTACGTTAGTATGACACCCCCCCCATAATTGAAACTTTATGAAGCCCAAGCATCGTGCAAAGATTGATAAATATGTCTTCAACTAAAGGTTTGGTGAAGATATCAACAACCTGGTCACCTATTCTCCAATATTCAAGAGAGACAATGTTCTCATGAACCAACATTTTTAAATAGTGAGCATGGAGTTCAACATGCTTCATCTTACTATGGGTAACATGATTTCCAACAACCTATATAGCACTATGGTTATCAAATTAGATTGTAGTGAAGGTCTGAATAGGAAGGCCAAGTTCTCCCAAACGTTGGCAGATCCATACTACTTCGGTACATGTTTGAACAACACCACAATATTATGCTTTTGTAGTCGACAAAGAGACTACCTTTTGTTTCTTGCACTACCACACCAACGATCTAATGTTATAGTGAAACACATAGCCAAAAGTGGAATTTCGATCATCATTGTCGCCAACCCAACCAGAGTCAGTAAAGTTGACCAATAAATTTGAACATTGACAATACTCGATACCAAAATGAGTGGTACTCTTCTGATAGAGGACAATTCATTTGAGTGCTTTCCAATGACTTTCTTTAGGGTCCTGCATAAACCAAGAAACCACACTAACAACAAAGGAAATGTCAGGTCGACTATGAGTAAGATAAATAAGACTTCCAAGCAGTTGTTGATAAAGAGTAGCATCCACTGTAGGTGTTTGACAAGTTTTGGTAAGATTTACTCCAGATTGAAAAGGAGTAGCACATGGCTTGCAATCAACCATCTTAAAACACGTCAACAAATCCATCACATATTTAGATTGAAATAGGTAAACAAGAAACAGGTGAATTTCAGTTCACTGCAATAGGTTGATAAAAACTCAAAGGGTCTTCAGTCGACGGGCCACTCGAAATAGAGGACGATGGACTAGTCAACTCAGAGGTTGACGGTCTAGTTGAAACATGAACAATGTTCGACTGCCCAATCGAAGGACTGAAATATGGAACATGAGAGCCAGTGTCGGAGACAACATCAAATGGATCATCTTGCAACAATTCAAAGGAGGCATTCAACAACTCAATGGAAGAATATTTCTCATCAAACTGTACATTTCTTCTAACAATGCTTTTTCATTTGACAAGGTCAAACAATTGATAGGCTTTCGACTCTTCAGAGTATCCCATCATGATGCAAGCATGACTCTTTGCATCCAACTTCTTTCTGCAATCATCGAAAATCTAAGCCTAAGAAACACATCCAAACACACGAAGGTGGTCGACTGAAGGCTTCTTTCCACACCATCGTTCGACTAGAGTCATTGAAGGAACAACTTGAGTCGAGACACGATTGAGCAGATAGTTTGCACAATACACCACTTCAGCTCGGAAGCAAGGAGGTAGATCCTTAGCTTGCAAAAGACATCTATCCATTTCAACTAACATCCAATTCTTGCATTCTGCAACGCTATTCTGCTGAGGTGTGTGAGGAACTGACCATTGCCAGTCAATACCACATCGAACTATGTATTCTTCGAAGGGTCGATTTACATACTCACCACCATTGTATGATATCAAGCACTTGATGGGTTGGCCACATCAAATTTCAACAAAGGCTCTAAACTCCTCAAACTTTTCAAAGACAAGGTTCTTATTCTTTAGAAAGTAAACCCATGTAAAGTAAGATAAATCATCAATGAAAGTCAAAATATAACTTGTACCTGCCAGTGAAGGTAGATTGATGCAACATACATCATTGTGAACCAACTCTAGTAGGTTCAATGCTCATTGTGCTTTTCCAAAGTCAAATGGTGCATGATGATGCTTCCCAAGCACACATCCCTTACATAATCCTTCAGGGGGGAAACCATCGGTAAACCAACAACCATGTTTTGAGTTGCCAGTGCCTGCAGAATTTGGAAGTTCAGATGTCCAGGTCGCTCATGCCAAATTTGACTTCTCTCATCAATGTGAGCAACAAGTGCATTCGGTTCAGTGTCAGGTTTGACATGTCTTCTTCTTTAGACTTCCATGAGGTGCATCTGTCTGCCCTTTAGGTTTTTGGTCGCGATATGCAGGTTTCTGTGTAGGGGCGTAAAACCGTACTCTATCCCTGGGATCCATCTTGCTTTCCCTTGAGAAAGTGGGCCTTGTGTTTACCACCAAGATTTCCTTTTTCAAGCAATTTGTGTTGATCAATAATCAAAAGGCCACAGAAAACTTCAAAGGTGTAATCCTTACCATCTTTCTTGTGTGCATGCCAGTTTGTGTGGAAAGTCGACACGAACACATCGAGTGGTGTTCTCAAGTTCATGTGGACTAGCTTGATGCGTTTTACATATTTCTTCTAATAGTTCTTTCCACATTCGCCCAATTTCAATTGGAGATCTTTGAAACACTCCAAATGGTCCTCCATTATGTCAAAAGAATGAGGATCAAGATAGATCAACTCTTCCTCCAACTGCATGAGGTGGCTCTCGTCGACTCAGTCAAACAACAACTTCGGCGCCTACTAAACTTGATGAGGGAAGTTGATTCCACTAAGATGAAACTGAATCTATCATGAGATATAGGTCATGATGACCCCTACAACCTCATCCTTCTTGTCATCAACAACGAACTTTGTTTGGTCATTTGTTGGATCTGGAATTGCAACCTTCATATACTGCCACGGTCCTTTGATCTTCGGTAGGGTTTCCATATATGGTGCCCATACTGCATAATTTGATTCGTTCAAAACAATAGGATCAATCTTAGAAGCCATCTTCGATATCTAGATAGAAAGTGTTAAGTTTTCATAAGTTCCAATCAACAAATGACCGACTAAGAGTCAATCACACAATAGATCCGACTCAACATGGTTTCCAGATGACATGTTGAGGTTTTAAACCATTGACTCTGATACCAAGTTGGGGAATAGGGTGGAACATGACATGAAATAGAAAATATAGTACTGCAAATAATCAAAGAGGAACGATTTTTTTTTAAGATAGTGGTGGTGTCTGTTATCGCACAATTTGTACTTTGATGGTAGAAAAGGTTAAAGGAGAGCAAATTGGCGTAACGAGAGAATATCCTATCACTGTCACCTCAATAGGATGTCTCTTTCTTTTTAGGGTGGTAGGCCCAAGGGAGATGTCCCTGGTGACCTGGGGGTTTGAGAAGGCAAAGTCAAAGTGGCTAGATAAATATCCCCTCTCATGAGTAACCACCAATCAGAAAGTCTCGGTTTATTAACCAATGAAATGATAATGTATCAAAATGTACCTGCCCAAAAAAAAGCAACAACAAACTAGATATATTTGCAAGTACACTTGTTGGTTAGCACTTCATAAAACCATAAACTTTCTCGATAAAAGCAATTTGTTGAATATGATGAAGTAAATAGAAAATTATAACAACAATGTTTATAGGGCAATACTTCACATTAAATGCCTTGAAATAGCTTCAAAACGACTAAGAATCATTAACCATTGAAATCATAATACTAGCATTTGTTAGAAGAAAACAAGACAATGTATAAATCATCCTTTTCAATTGTTTTTATAAGCTTGTAATGTTGAATTTAATGGTTGTAGCTTACTTTAGTAACAACAACAATATAATTAGTAGGTTAGGCTATTCTAGGGTTAGAAAGTGTTAGTAGGTTGCTCAAAGAATAGGTTTTGATGGTTGTTTTGATCAATTACTCACAGGAGGACTTAGACTAGTACTTTAGGGAAAATGGAGTCAATGAATATGGTAGAAAATGTTGAAGAAAATGATAGTAGGAGAGTCAAGGACAAGAGAGATTGATAGATAGGAGTGTTGGTAACCCAAGGCTCCAATTATCAAACCCTGGGGGAAACTAGCTACTAAGTTGTAGGTAACCCTAGGCCTTAGTAGAATTTCCTCCCTCTTTAACTCAAAGATAAAGTAAAAAATCGGCTAAGATGAAGCAATGAATACTTAAGGTGTTGCAATGGCAAGGCCTTAGCACATGCTTCAAGAAAAATGGCCTTTTGACAAGATCTAGTAGGTGAAGTCTTTTGAAGCTAGGACGATAACATATGCTAGTCTTCCTAGGGTTTAGTCAAGCAATTTCATAATCTTTAATGTAAATGCAAGAGAAATAAACTATAACCATTCAATTAAGAAGAATTGCAGAAATATAACTTACATTCATCAAGAATAATCAAGAAAAACCCTAGTTGAACACTTCCACCAATAAACTTGTCAAAATACTCCAAGATTTAGCCTTCCTCAACAAGTGCGGCTAAAATTTCAGCCAAGAAACCCTAAGGAGGGCGCAAATTTCAGTCCTCACAAGTGTGAGTGAAAGATGATGAAAAATACAAGGGTTTAAACCCTTATTTATAAAATACTCGTGACCAGAATTAGGTCAAAAAAGGCCGACATGGCCTATTACACATAATATCCAGTTTTTACATTAAATGTCATAATTAAACCCTAAGTTGTAAAGGTGACGTCATGCCCCTTTTGGGTGATGCTAGGCCCTTTTTGGTAATGTTGGCCTCCTAGAGAAAAACGTTAGGCCTCCTTGGGCCTCAGGATCCTGCCACACATGCCACTTGGCACACAACTGCCTCCAAAACATCCAAAATGTTGGGTGACGTCATGGGCCTTCCAAGGGCTACATTGTGGTGTAAAGGACACAACCCCCCTGGGTCCAGGCCTGTCAGGCTTCCCCTAGTGAAACGTTCTCCTCTCTCTCTGTGCAAATCCCTTAATCTGTCTCTGCGTCTCAACATCCATTAGGTGGGATTTTATCCCTATGGAGGCCCGAACTATTCATCTCCCCACATGTGCCTATCCATCGAGTGTCGCCTTGCAACATCAACAAATACGCCCTCCATGGGCTCATAAGTCACAGGGATCGTAGCAATGTCAATCACATCTAATCATCAAGTTATTTAAACATGTGCATGAAACCCCCTTTACCCAGACAAGTGCTCAAAGACGTTACGCTATTCTACAGGCCAAGTTTGGAGGGGATGCTAGGACATCCTATTGGGATAATTCTCATTGGATGTGGGATGTTCCCGGGTGAAGTCAAATTTAGACCATGTGAGTGGATCAGGTGGTAGGGGATGTCCGGGCAATGGGTGCAGTGATACCAGGGAAATGTATGGCTTACCTGTGGGTGCCTCTGAAGAGAGTAAGTTGCACCTTGTTATGGATGCAAATGTTTCCAAGCCCATTCGTGCCTTTTATTTTTTATTCTTATTGCTTTTTCTTTCAAAAGGCTAGTTAGGGGACATTGCCCTGGCGTGGTGACTAGTGGTGGCAATGTTACCCACAAGCATTTCACGGGAATGAGAAGGTTGGCTCGTGATGATACCCCCTTTCTCTTGGCTATGCCACCAAGAGACACTACCCTGGCGTGGTGACTAGTTGTTGGTAGTGTCATACCACTATATGCCCATGGACCTAATAGCTTGGATCATGATGAGACCCCTTATCCTCCAACTAGGTCTTGATTTATTATTTTTTTATGGGCCCCTCTGTTTCTTGCTGAGAAGATTTTTATTGCTTTCTCGGGGATCCCTGGGCGAAGCATATCAAGGTTTCATTCTTTTGGATTTTATCTTTTTCTAGCTACTTTTACCCTCTGGGCCTTTAGTGCCTTCGTCCCACAAGGTAAGGTAGAACCCTTAGATATTTGGCCAACCCAATGCCCGGACTAGTGTAATGGGATGGATGAGCGGGAGAAAGATGAAAAGTGGTAAGTATGGTGGGAGCGGACGATGGCCTTTCATGAATCCTCCTAGTGGCAACTCAAACCCTATGGGAACCAGCTTACTAGGGCATCTTGTCATTCCCCCCAGGTGTGGTCATGTGGAAAGGCATAAGGTCCAAGCACGTTAGAAGCAAAAGGAATTAAATGCACATATTCAAAAGTTTTGAGAATCAGAGTGACACATACCATGATACCCAGACTCATTATCTCATGGAGCAAGACCCATTTTTGCTGCAAGACCAGGCCGATGTGATGGATGTTGCTACTGCTGACAAAGTGGATCCATTGAAGAAGGAAAGGATGGGCCCTCTAGGTCCATGCTCAAGATAATATGGCTCTCGGTACTCCATGTCTAGCACATTTGGGCCTCGAGACATAATCTCCTTAGTTATCCCTAGGCTAGGGGATAACATCTAGCTCCAACTCGGGGACATGTGCTCACCATAGAGCGTATGAGAACCTCAACATCTCTGGCATAACCTGTAACCTGCTTGATCTCAACATAAAACTATTAGTAATCATTTGGGGTGGTGATATCACCCCTGACTCACATATATATAATACATAAAATGAAAGCAAGCATATGTACAAATGGAAATACAAACTACTCTAGCATGAAATGCAAATGGTATATATAATGGATGAAAATGCGTACCTACTTACTTGTGCTTACCTGTGAATTCAAGTCTCTGCCCCTTGATGGCGTTTGAGGAGGGGCCCGCTAACTGGTAATGGGCGCCATCTTCCTTCCAACGTAGACAAATAGTAGGCATCATTGACTGAATTTCTTCCAACTCTGAAGGGTCCAAGCGAAAATTGTGCACTTCCCTTGACATTAGTAGGCTCTCCCTTCTTTGTGTCCCACATCCAGACTGTATCTCCCTCTTTCTAATCCTTGGTCTTGAATCTGGTTGTTTCTTGTACAACCCTGGTGTATTGTCTTGAGGGAGGAGGGTGGGGTTATGTTGTGAATACTTCTTGCTGGGAGGGCTTGATCAACATGTCATCTTCTTCTTTCTTTAACAATTTGACAATCCCAACTTCTTTGTCCTTGTATTTTTCTAGGAGTTGTTGATACTATTCCTTCTTTGGCCATTGTATTTGATCGAAGTCTTCCTCTGAAGAGAAAGGCAAATCATCAGGGGAAAATATAGGAAGACTTTCTCTGGTTGGCTCATGCATTATACTAGTTTCAATATCATCCCCTTCCCATTTGACGTATCTAACTCCTTTCCTTATAAACCTCATCAAATAGTCATCTTCTTGTGTAGAAGAATAATCATCCAAGTCTTCAGATATGTTAGATGCATCGTTAGGATAATCACCCCAATTTGTATCTCTTTCTTGCTCCAGAACGATGGGGTGGGGTCTCACCAAAGCACTATCCCTTAAGTATGTTTCGTGCAAATGCCACACCTCGTCATTACCTAGCGCAATATTGTTCTCGTGACTGCTAGGAATATTCTAGTCACCCTTTCCCTTACTAATATTGTCTTCTTCTGACGAGGGAAGGGTGGGCCAACCTTGAAATAAGCATGAATCTACTGAGTTGTAATCGTTATGTACCTGAAAGGGGGTTTGCTCATTTTGCTCAAAATGACTAGTTTGTAATAACGTAGAAGTTTCTTTGGATGATAGTTGGTCATCTGGGTTTTATTTTGTCAAAGAAGGGATTTCCAACATTTCATGAATCCTTTTAACCTTTTCTAGGATACATGCCATACTAGTGCTCAAGTTGGTTCTATTATTGTCAGGTTTTGGGAAATGTTGGGGTTGATTTCTAGTATACACATGGGGCTCTTCAAGTTTTACCATTGAGATCTCATTTGTTTGGCCAAAGTCTTCAATCCTAGGATTCCTCATGTCTTGATTTTCTTGGGTTTGACTTGGTGTGAACAAGGTGAATATGGAATCTACCAAATTAGGTTTCTCTTGAGTATCCTTTGGGTGATACCATTCAAGATGGGAGTCCTTGCATGACCAGGGTTTAGGATCATTTTCTTGTCTTGCAACATTTTGTAGGTCCAAAGTGTTCAGACAAATTTGTTCTCTTGGAGGATGAGATTCTATTGTTTGAGGAGGTCTCATAGAAAGTGGCTTTTGGATTTGTGATAGTGAGCTTTCTAGTTGAGGGATTCTTTTAGAGATACCTAGATCCTCAGAGGGTTCATGTTGTTTTGAAAAATTTAAGGCATCTTTCATGTTTGAGAAACCTGTGCTCCATTTTCTATGGTAAGTATTGTTTTCTACCTCTAGAATCTCTGGGAGGTCATGCTCTAGTCCTCCCATGATTTCCTTATTTATCTCCCAGATGTCATCATTGTTAAAAAAATTAACCTGATACATGGCACCGTCGAACTTAAGATTCTCTTCAATCTGGCAGGCATCATCTTGAGCTTCATCTAGGGTTGTAAGTAATCGATCCTTGAAGGTAAAACACAAAGTTCCTTCAAAGGAGTTAGGGTAATGTTGGAGAAAAATGCTCTTTGGGAGAAAATGAGGCTGAAGTTTGTTAATGAGAGTATTGAACCTATCATTGAATTCCCTAACGTCTTTGTCTGTTTGTTTGAAAACTTCGAGGAATTGAGAGTAAAAGGAGGCCATACTTTCTTTTTCACACCACCTATCCTTGAAAGATCGTTCAAGATCTTCAGGGGTTTTGATGCTTCCATTCGGGAGACCATTAAACCAGTCTCTGGCACTCCCGGTGAGTGAGCTTGCAAAGAGCCTCATAAAGACATCATGGTGTTCCTGTCTGGATTGGTGAAATTAAAACCCTTCACAAAACTTGGTCCAATGTGAGTTACCATAGGATCCCCCTTCTCCCGAAAACCTAGGTATCCGGGAGTCAACCTTCTTGGGTAGATCATGTAAATCCCCCTTGGGTGTTAGCTAAGTCCAAAAGGGCAAAGAGTTCTTTGTGAGACCATTTAGGAGGACTTATGATGGTAACAAGATTTGCAGGGATAATAGGGATTTCAATAGTAGAAGGTAGTGTGTCCTAACACCCACTGTGGGTCGCCATTTGTGGAGAAAGCTAGATAATTCTCTTGAAATTATCAAAGAAATAAGGGAATCACCCCTAGTGGAGTCGCCAGGTAAGCTTGTAAGAAAAGTTATTTGGATAAAGGGTCACCGAAAAAGTGAAAGGGTCACCGAAAAAGTGTCGTTTGAGGAAAATTCACTTAGTGTTCCCCGACATCGGCGCCAAAATGTTATCGCGCAATTTGTACTTTGATAGTAGAAAAGTTAAAAGGAGAGAAAATTGGCGTAACGAGATACTATCCTATCACTGTCACTTCAATATGATTTCTCTTTATATTTAGGGTGGTAGGCCCAGGGGAGACATCCCCGGTGACCTGGGGGTTTGAGAAGGAAAAGTCAAAGTGGCTAGATAAAGATCCCCTCTCACGAGTCACCACGGATCAGAAAGTCCTGGTTTATTAACGAATGAAATGATAATGTATCAAAGTGCATCTGCCCAGAACAAAGCCACAAGAAACTATATATATTTTCAAGTACACTTGCTGGTTAGCACTTCATAAAACCATAGACTTTATCGACAAAAGAAATTTGTTGAATATGATGAAGTAAATAGAAAATTATAACAACAATATTTGTAGGGAAATACTTCACATTAAATGCCTTGAAATAGCTTCAAAATGACTAAGAATCATTAACCATTGAAATCATAATACTAGCATTTGTTAGAAGCAAACAAGACAATGTATAAATCAACCTTTTCAATTGCTTTTATAATATTTTAATGCTACATTTAATGATGGTAGCTTACTTTAGTAACAACAACAATATAGTTAGTAGGTTAGGCTATTATAAGGTTAGAAAGTGTTAGTGGGTTGCTCAAAGAATAGGTTTTGATGGTTGTTTTGATCAATTACTCAAAGGAGGACTTAGACTAGTGCTTTAGGGCAAATGGAGTCAATGAATATGGCAACAAATGTTGAAGAAAATGATAGTAGGAGAGCCAAGGACAACAGAGATTGATAGATATGAGTGTTGGTAACCCAAGGGTCCAATTATCAAACCCTAGGGGAAACCAACTACTAAGGTGTAAGTAACCTTAGGCCTTAGTAGAATTTCCTCCCTCCTTAACTCGAAGATAAAGTAAAAAATTGACTAAGATAATGGATACTTAAGGTGTTGCAATGGCAAGGCCTTAGCACATGCTTCAAGAAAAATGGCCTTTTGACAAGATCTAATAGGTGATGGATTTTGAAGCTAGGACAATAACATGTGCTAGTCTTCCTAGGGTTTAGTCAAGCAATTTCATAATATTTAATGTAAATGCAAGAGAAATAAACTATAACCACTCAATTAAGAAGAATTGCAGAAATATCACATACATTCATCAAGAATAATCAAGAAAAACCCTAGTTGAACACTTCCACCAAGAAAGTTGTCAAAATACTCCAAGATTTAGCCTTCCTAAATAAGTGCACCTAAAATTTCAGCCAAGAAACCCTAACGAGGGCACAAATTTCAGTCCTCACAAGTGTGAGTGAAAGATGATGAAAAATACAAGGGTTTAAACCCTTATTTATACGATACTCATGACCAAAATTGGGTCAAAAAAGGCCGACATGGCCTCTTACACATAATATCCAGTTTTTACATTAAATGTCATAATTAAACCCTAAAACAAGATGTAAAGGTGACGTCATGGCCCTTTAGGGTGACGTTAGGCCCTTTTTGGGCAACGTTGGCCTCTTGGAGCAAAACGTTAGTCCTCCTTGGGCCTTAGGATCTTGCCACACGTGCCACTTGCCACACGTGCCACTTGCCACACAACTGCTTCCAAAACATCCAAAACACTGGGTGACATCATGGGCCTTCCAAGGCCTACATCATGGTGTAAAGGACACAACCCACCTGGGTCCAGGCCTGCCAGGCTGCCCCTGGTGAAACATCCTCCTCTCTCTCTCTGCAAATCCCCTGATCTGTCTCTGCCCCTGGTTGGGGTCTCAACATCCATCAGGTGGGATTTTAGCCCTATGGAGGTCCGAACTAATCATCTCCCCATATGTACCTATCCATTGGGTGTGGCCCTGCAACATAAAAAAATACGCCGTCTGTGGGCTCATAAGTCACATGGATCATAGCAATGTCAATCACATCTAATCATCAAATTATTTAAACATGTGCATGAAACCCCCTTTACCCGGACAAGTGCTCAAAGACGTTACATTATTCTACAGGCCAAGTTTGGAGGGGATGTTAGGACGTCCTATTGGGCTAATACTCATTGGATGTGGGATGTTCCTAGGTGAAGTCAAATTTTGGCCATGTGAGTGGATGAGGTGGTAAGGGATGTCTCGACAATGGGTTTAGTGATAGCAAGGAAATGTATGGCTTACCTGTGGGTGCCTCTGAAGAGGGTAAGTTGCACCTTATCATTGATGCAAATGTTTCCAAGCCCATTCATGCCTTTTATCTTTTATTCTTATTGTTTTTTATTTCAAGAGGTTAGTTAGGGAACACTTCCCTGGTGTGGTGACCAGTGGTGGCAATGTTACCCACAAGTATTTCACGGAAATGAGAAGGTTGGCTCGTGATGAGACCCCCTTTATCTTGGCTATGCCACCAAGAGCCACTACCCTGGCGTGGTGACCAGCTGTTGGTAGTGTCATATTGCTACATGCCCATGGACCTAATAGGTTGGCTCGTGATGAGATCCCTTATCCTCCAACTAGGTCTTGATTTATTATTTTTTTATGGGCCCCTATGTTTCTTGCTGAGAAGATTTTTATTGTGTTTTCCAGGATCCCTAGGCAAAGCATCTCAATGTTTCATTGTTTTGGCTTTTATCTTTTGCGAGCTACTTTTACCCTCTAGGCCTTCATCCCCTTCTTCCCACAAGGTAAGGTATAACCCTTAGATATTTGGCCAACCCAATGCCCGAACTAGTGTAACGGGATGGATGAGCAGGAGAAAGATGAAAAGTGGTCAGTATGGTGGGAGCGGACGATGGCCTTTCATGAATCCCCCTAGTGGCAACTCAAACCCTATGGGAACTAGCTTACTAGGGCATCTTGTCATTCCCCCCAGGTGTGGTCAAGTGGAAAGGCATAAGGTCCAAGTACACGTTAGAAGCAAAAGGAATTAAATGCACATATTCAAAAGTTTTGAGAATTAGAGTGACACATACCATGATACTTGGACTCACTACCTCATGGAGCAAGATCCATTTTTGCTGCAAGACCAGGCCGATGTGATGGATGTTGTTGTTGCTGACAAAGTGGAGGCGTTGAAGAAGGAAAGGATGGGCCCTCTAGGGCCATGCTCAAGAGGTACTCCATGTCTAGGACATGTGGGCCTCGAGACATAATCTCCTTAGTTATCCCTAGGCTAGGGGATAACAGTGTCTAAAGACAATGTTACAACACTTAAGCAAAGTGCATTGTGATGATAACATCATAGTGCACATTGGAGATATTGATCCACATGATCTATTGCATGATTTGCAATTTGATAATGACCCAAGGGGTCTGCTATTTATAGCCTCAAGATCTAACCGACTTCCATAGAATCTGAAAGATATTGTCCACATGTAACTATTAGTTGTTAGAGTTGACTCCGTTGAATCTACGTTGTCGAGTCAGCTCGACAAGAATTCTTGACCCAACTGACTATTTGTCCAACTTGTAGTTAATTGCTGGACTGATTGATCCATCTCGTGACTGTCTTCAACTATTGGTCTGATATTTGATCAATAAGCACATCGACTACTTGAGTGACTAATGTAGTGTGCTAGTCGATTTCCTGACCAATTGTATCCAGATGTAGGTCAATTGTCTGACTGATTGAACCCAATAGATGTGTGATGAGCCATCAATGCTTGATGTTCCAACATAATTTTTATTGTATATATAAATAAAGAATTCAACTCAACAAACATGTGCAATCACACACCATGGAACATAGGGTATTTAAAACTAGAAATTCAACCAAGGAAGCCAACATTGAAGAGGAGGATGGTTGGCTCTAAAGAATTTCATGAGATAGAGGACCACAAATTACCCTAGTTATAGATATGCTATTGTTGTGTTGATTATTTAAGGCAAAAAGAAAGGGCAACACACTTAATATACTCTTAATACCCTTGTTTAGGCATAGCTACTGTACAACTAAGATTCTTGTTCTCTTTGGATTATGACCAAACAATATCAACTATGGGTTTCTCTTATTTGGAAGAAAGATTCACCATCCAAATTAGAGGTGATTTTGTGTTGTAAACACAATAATAAGTTTTTATTTCTCTACTCTTATCTCTGGAAAAAACTTCAAAGGTTGGGACAAATTCTCCCCCTCTACATGAATATTGGATCTCCTTCACTGTCAATCAAAAGGCCATCTCCTATTCTTGGTGTAGCATGGGAAACCTCCCAAAATGACCTTTAATACCTCAATGAATCAACTATTTGTGATTCGAGAATTGAAGCTATATGATAGTTTGAATTGACTCTCTCTTTGCTACCCATATGAGTGATGGAGCCTTGTATGCTAGTAGAATGAAGAAAGCACACGAAGATAATCATCACATCTCTCCTCTTCCTTTGAAAACATGATTGGATTCCTCAAAATAAATCTCTATCTAGGAAGGAAAAATCGACCTTTGCTAAGGCACATTGATTCCTTCCAATGGCCAATGAATTCCTCCAACCAATGCCAATTCGCTTCTATTTAATAAAAATTCCCAAACTAATTTGTATAAGAGGTTGTTCATAATGCACATTCATTCTTCACAACCATAACGATTCCATCAAGCAAGGGGTAAATGATTTCATGCAAAGTCAAAAGTCCTCCTTCATGCAGATGCCAACTCTATTTTTCCTCCCAACTTAGTTCTTCTTGTGGCCTTTGCTTAGGCCCATTCCAACCCATTTGAAGACCAATGTATCTCCCTTTTATCCATCTCCAATAGAATCCCAATCGTTCTCTCCTTCCAATACTAGCCAATAACCTCTTTGTTTCCTTTCTCTTAGCATGCACTACCTTCTATGCATCCTTGCAACCACCTTGTGCTATGTGATGGCCGTTTCGACTTTTGGCAGTTACCATTTTTGAAGGTGAAGGGAAATGTGTGTATGCAAAAGAAAAGGCTATGCAAAGTGGATGCCACA
Source organism: Picea engelmannii (assembly GCA_009831015.1). Classification (NCBI taxonomy): domain Eukaryota; kingdom Viridiplantae; phylum Streptophyta; class Pinopsida; order Pinales; family Pinaceae; genus Picea; species Picea engelmannii. Next base: position 43,159 of record ML787281.1, on the reverse strand, counting down.
TGGAGATGAGGTTGTGTAGCATGAAGCCATGCAGTGATGAGGCCATGCAATGATGAGGCCATGTGACGATGAGGCGATGCGATGAGAGGGGAAAGGAGGTGGTTGCTACGCATGTCCATGTTGTGTTAGCTTATTGATGAATTCTTTTTAAATACTCTGAGTAAGTGTTTGTATAAAGGCTTTTTCCAAGGCATTATTTAAAGGATAATACTTTGCACTTCGAGCTACTCCACAAAATTTTTGATCCAAGATTTTTCTAATAGGATTTTTAAGGTTATTTCTAGATTCACTCAAAGACTCAATTCTTAAACGGGGGGGAACCTTATAGATTATGAGAGTGATAGAGAAGATTTTATAGTCATAGAAGTGATTCCAAGACACCACAAGGTAGGTGTAAGTATACTTCCTTATATTATTGGTCCATTTAGATCATGTATAGTGGATCTTGGTTGAGGCATTGCTTAGGATAATGTTTATCATCACATACCTCATAGTAATTTCTAGTGCGAAACCCCCGACAAAGAGGAAACACACTAGAAAAAGTCTATCACACTGTGTTGCCCACAACACCAACCATTTCTACATAGACCAAACCTCTTGTGCAACTAAATCCTACAAAACCCAATGTAAACAAGCCCAAACATGCATAGAACAATCCCAATGATACTGAGGCCTCCCTAAAATTCCTCATTATCAATATTGATATCAACGAAGGTGAAAATCCAATAAGGGTCCATGCACAACAAAAGGAAGGTCAATATGTGAATATACTATGTTTTTGAATCCTAGTCTATCCATGCAAAATACAAAACCCACAAAATGTTGAAAAATATGCAACAAAAGGATCACTCAAGAAGTGACATAGACCTCCTTGTCATTTTGGTTTAAGATGCATTCTTTTATTCTCTTGCTTGCAAGAAAATAATATATATTCTAAAGTAGCGTGTATGTAGGTTTGCCTTTCATAGAGTTATCACTTGTTTGACTAAGATCTGCTTCAATGTCCAAAACATATTTAGTTTTGTAATAATTTTGAATATGATCCAGGTGGATATTGGTGGCCACCCACCTTTTCCAACTGGATCAAAACAACTTTCTGCCAATTTTGGCAATTTACTATTTTTAGCAGTTTTAACTTCCGAGGCCATTTTGAGGGCCTAAATGAAGGTTTTTCGGGATCGAGCTTCTCAATGATATCGAAAGGCATAATTGAGCCCCCAAAATGAATCTCCTCGGCGATACCTTTCCAACGGGCTATCCTGCTCCTAAAACGGAGATCGTATGAAAAAGTTACGACCCCAGGAAGTTGATGTACTAACTTACCCAAACGGGGCCCACATGGCTTTTGGTGCTTCATCTCCTAGGGTTAGGTTTTTGGATGTCTAGGGTTTTGGGCATTCTTCTTTATTGTAAAAAGGCCTTCAAAGCCTCATTGTAATCATCTTCTTGCGAATGAGTGCAACCGTCACATCTCTTCTCAGAGATAAGCCACCACCATTCCAGCCAGCTTGTTTCCGCTGCATTTTATAGTTTCAGCTTATTTCCTTATTGAATAGAAAACCATTTTTACTGTATCTCTATTATTTTGTGTTAAGCACCTGTTCATAATCTGTAGTCATTTCGTTCTGCTCAAAAAAATTGGATCAGTGGTATCCGAGCGGTCTCCTCCTTGTCGTCTTAATGCATGTCCCCAACGAGGTTAGAGTACAAAGAGTTGGGTCTTGAGCTTGTTTCTCTTGAGGACAAAAGATCTCGCATGCCCAAGAGACCTCTCATGGCAAGAGAAAATAAATATGATAGGACAAGA
>ML787280.1:711632-724409 GCA_009831015.1 Picea engelmannii | reverse complement strand
AGTACATCATCCTTCTTCTCTTGTCCATTCAATACTTTAGAACTAGGGAAAGAGTAGTATTCTGTCACTGTTTGTTCCAGATCCAGGTGGATCTGGGGAGATCGGTTCGTGTCCGCACTTACGGATTTATCCTAAAACACAGGTGCTCTAATTATTACTCTTAAAAGAATATAAAATATGATTAGAAAGGTAGATTTACCTTTAACATTAAAATTCAATTCAAATGTCACTAGTTAGAAATTAATATAATGCTAGTAAAAGGTTTGACCACAAAACGTATAATAAGTAATAAATGCATAACTTAAAATCACAAAGACTACATATTATTCCACTCTAAATTTTTCATGGAATTCATTAATTAGGTAGTAGTGTTGGCGCGAGTTTGATCAGACCAGGGTCATTCTCAGGTTACCAACAAAAGGTACCATGTAGTTTAGAGCATCGACATTTTCATCTCCTCCGAAGAGAAGAAGTCTCACCCGAAGAACTGCTGAGACAAATATATAGGGAAGGGCAGGGAAAAGACTTAAGAGGATCCATAGAGCCTTCAAGACTCATTCCTGATCTTGTGCAAGAGACATGAACAGATCTGAGACATACATGTACAAGAATCGAACCTACTTATGTTGCGAGAAAGCATTTAAATGTAGAACAATCAAATAGAAGTCATAAGCCATAAGGAAACACTGTAATGCATAAGCAAGCACACAAAGACACATCATATTTGAAAATTTAGGTCCTTTTTCATATTATCTTTAGAATATTTCTCTGATTACAGACTCAGAATTACACTATAGTGCGTTGTACAGAATCTTGGCTCTAGACTCACATCAAAGAGCTCCAATTCTCAAAACTGATAGATCCCATTCATTACAGACTCAAGACTTGACTTAACGCGACTTACAACAATCATCAACAACTAACCCGACTAACCCAACCTAACCAACCAACAACGCGACCAACCTTTTTACAATTATGTTCATCCCTATATATAAGATGGGTTATCTCTTCCTTCTCGTCTTACATGCTTTCTTGTTCTGTTGCAACCGTTTGTTTCTTAGATGGCATTGCACTGACTTTCACAACTACTTTCTATTGCTCTTTCTCTGGGCCTCTGATGAAGCTTGCAAAAATCGTGCTCAGTCAAATCTTGTGCGATTCCTTATCCAAAAAATGAAGAGCCCAACAGGCTCTGACCAAAATCCTTGACTCGCCCTCAAGTCAAGTGCTTGGTTCTTTCACATTTTCTAGAAGCATTTGTTGTTTTTCCTTGTCCTTCTTTTCTTCTTCCTTGGAATCTTATGTTTGTTCTTTCTCTTCTTTTACCTCTTCAAACGAAGGGCCCAACTTTGGTACCAACTCTAAGGCTCGTCGTTTCACTCCTTGAAAGTTTGCAACTCTTTCCTACCACTTCCTGGTGAGGAGTAATGCCTCGGCAACAAACTGTTGGGTTGTTTCCTTGCTATCTGCCTTTGAATAGGACTCGACCAACAAGTTCCACTTGGAATCTGTTGTTGCATAAACTTGATGCATTTGCATGTATATTGTCTGAATAACAAGTTAGAAGTCGTGCAACTCTTTCTTTGCTACAGATTGTGCCTCAGAGAGGGTCTTCAATGCATTGTCCGCCTGTTGAATTTGGTCGAACTTTTGTTGTTGTTTCATAGGGTCCATTGTGGCCACGAATTCTTCATTCAACACATGGATCTTTGTGCGGACCTCCTCCAAGACTCGGTTTCATCAGGAAATGATGCCCATCCAGTCACTGACTTCCCTGAAGATTTTTGTGCATTTCGTTGTGTGCTTGTGCCCCAGTGCTGCTCAGGCATTGTTACCTTGGAATACTATCTTCTACATTTTCTCCTGTAGATTTTGGGGCTACTTCTCTGCCTCTTGTTGGGCCTATTGTAACTGTTCTTTCAACTGCTGAGCTTGAGTGGTGAGTTGTGTCCATGCTCCTTGTAGAAACTCAATATGGTGTTTTGGCTCGCCTGCATCACTGAAATCAGGTAATTCGGGCGCAACCTTCTGAATCTTTGGCTAGGCTTCGAAAAGTCTTTCCTGTACTTTTTCAAGTTTACGCTGAACTTGGAGTTTTTCATGCACTTCCTGTATCCTGCATGTTTGCGCGACAAGATCTTCCTTTATTGCAACCTTGACGAATCTCTCAGCCCCCTAGAGCCTTTGCTCTAATTGAACAGTTGATTCTCTGATCAGTCCAAACAAGTGCATCGTTGGACACTATACAAGGTCAGCAGATGAAGGAGCAATGTCTCTGGGTGCTCGCATCTGCAGTGGAAGTCCACTGGCCATTGAATGATCTAAGAAGGTATCTACCTCATCCTTTATTGGTGTCCCTAGTGTGATCCTCAACTGTAGCTCTGAGGTCAAAAGAGTCAGAACCTTTGTTCTGGCTATGCAAAGTTGCATCAGTTCTGTGCACTGCTGAGGGTCCTAGAGAACCTGTTCCATTTTCTCACGTGTGGATGTCGCACTTGGCCTAGGTGTTGATGTTGGTTCCCTTTGAGGCTCTGGTAGCTCCAACTCTCTTGTTTCTTCTACTTCCTGCATTGTGGCGTCTTGTATATTCTCAACCTTGGCTGATGAGGGGATTTTTTGTTTTCTTTGGAAGTGCATCTCCTCCATAGTGTGGGTATCTTTTCCTTGGATCGAAATTTTAGGCTATTGTTCTTGGGTGTCTAGATACAGACCATTCAACTTCATGCTCTGCTCTGGCACGTTGGGGTCTGAACCAAAAGATTTTGATCTTGGCTTTGGTGACTCTTGGGTTATTCCTGGGAGTCCTCACTCCACTATTTCTAGCTGATCGAGCTACATCAACTTTGGGGTTGTAGTATGGGGTGGATTGGTGGTGTTGGGGTTTGGTGATTGGGGTGGTGGAGGTGATGGAGGGTGCTCAATGAAGAATGTGGACATAAATGTTTCAGGATTTAGGTCATCGTGAATGTCAGTGATAGTGGTGGCTTTGACTGTTGCGCGGGTGGGGGGAGTGGCTAATGCAAGGGGTTGGGGGTTCATAGGTTTGTTCGATGAGACCCCGGTTCTGGGCCTCTTCACCAATGGTTTGGTAACGAACACAACACCCAAGATCTAGTTAACATTGACAACTGATAACATGGCATCATATGGAAGTTGACGGATGGCCAGTCTTTTCCTCCACTCTAACTATTGTATCTCTTCTTCCTCCTCTGAGTCTAATTGTACCGGAGTGTCTGGCTTCTTCATCTTTGGGCCTGAGCTCGTTCCTTCTCCTGCTTCCTTATATTTTTTCTTCAACATCTTTGCAGGTAAAATTTATTGCATACCTGACTTAGGCAGGCCAGGTTTGACTCTTGGCCATGACATGACTTCCTTGTCAAAGGTCTCTTCATCCAGATAGAATGGTAGCATCCTTGTGTGGAAATGTTTCCTACTGACATGTCTCGGCCAGATAAATTTATGGTGTCAGTTCATGCTGAAGGCGATATTTATTGTATTGTAGTTGAGGACCTCCTGTGGGATATGCAACCTCTGTGTTGCATCTATCAATCCATTGTACCACTTAGAAAATGTTGTGTCATTGAAGTTTGTATTCTCTGAATCTGGCCTAGACTTCCATGGCTCGAACATCTTTTCCATGCACCCTTTGTCTGGTATCTCTACCTGTCTTTCCACAGGTGGATTCCATTTGAACATTGTAGATGCCACAAGTAGATATCCATAAGTGAAGGTTCGTCCCTTCTCCTGTGCCTCCTCACATGCCACTAGTAGTTCCTCTAGCAAGTAACTACACCAATTGAACACTGCTCCATTGGCGCAAAAGTCAACTACTAATAATGTATCTAGAGTGCATTCTCCCTTGTAGTATGATCTCATAACCTTGTTGGGTATGATGTAACAACCAGTCCAGACTGTCTCGGGTAGTATTGGTTCAATTACTATTGTGCGTCCTCCCCTGTTTGTGTTGAATTTCTCATAAAAGCTGAGCTCGCCTTTATTTTTCCCATGCTTACCAGGACCCTGGAATCCTTTCGACACATCCGCTCCTTCAGAGGATAGTCTAGTAAGTTGTTGGATGTATTCTGCATGGATTGGATACCGCTTATCCAACCATAGAATTTTTTCATGCACCCTTCTTATTAGAAATTTCGTGCACTGTGCAACCTCACTAGTGGTACCGAAGACTGGTAGGTCTCTCAAGTTCATGATGGTCGAACTGAATAAATTGATGAAGTCTGATTTTGGCACAAATTGCATATCTCTAGTTCCATCTAGAGCCATCTCCCAAAATACATCTGTGTGCATCTGAGAGAACAAGATTGAATCCATGAGGTTGAGGTTGAGGAGCTTAACATGCTCCACTTTCCCTTTGTGATCGCCCACGACCTCGACCCGGGGGTCGTAGGGCTCATCTGGTACTGCTTCTTTTGACATGGCACTTCGTATTGCAGTGGTTCTCGGCATTCAGAATTCTACGGTAAGCTAATGACTGTAGATTTCACAATGGTATAGGCTAGTTCACTCTACTGAATTTGGAAATGGCTATGCTTCTTTTGGAAATGATGCATTCTCGGGCAAGTTCTCAGGGCCTTATACTTGGATTAACGTGCAATTTTAGCCATAACTGTTGTTCATCATGACTGTATGAACACAACAGGGTCTGAGTTGTCCGACGAGATAGTTTAACAGGGTAAATCATATTGGGTGATTCTAGCATTTACTTATTTGCATGAGTGGAATAGGGACGTGGCTGATTTCATACCTTTCTGTTTGATGGGTGGGTATCCCGGCATGAAATTCGATGGAATGTTTGCATGATGCGACTTTATGGATTAACAGAATTCATATGTGGTACTGAAATGACAATAAAGGCTGTGACTAGAGTAGGTTCGTGTGGAATATGGATTCCGAACGTATTCAGATTCATTGTTTCTCCAAACACAAAGGTTGTCCCCATCATATTAATGATTGTCATTATTGTATTCTCTTAAGCTTTGGATCCTGCACTGCTGAGTCATTAGTTCTATATCAAAGAACACTTAAATAGAAAATGAACTATGTGTCATGGTGCAACACTATGCATATTGACTTTATTACTAAATTTACAAAAATTTCAGAAAACTCAAATCTAACTATTGTACAAGCTCTTTCGGACTAGAGCGACAATCCTTCTTTCTCAGTTTTGCGACAGGTAGGGCTTCAGGTGAGTGCCATTCACCCATCCTGGTCACAACACACCATCCAGTTGTGCGAGTTTGACTGCTCCTGAGGGTTGGATCTCTGCAATCATGAATGGTCCCAACAAGTGCATACGCAGCTTTTCAGGATTATTTTGGTACCGACTATCGCAGAGTAGTACCTTGTCTCCTTGCATGAATACCTTGGTATTAATGTGCCTGTCATGCCAAGATTTTTGTCTTGATTTTTCAACTGAATGATGAAAGTCTGCTAGAAATCTGGTCTCTTCAAGTTCTTGTAGTTTCGTAAGTCTCTACGCAATGTATTCCTCTTTTGTCATGTGTGTGACTTGTGAAACATACAAACTTGGAGTGATGAACCATGCAGGCACCAATGCCTCTCTCCCATAAACCATGCAAGATACCAGATATATAAAATATGCAAAACAAAAATAAAATGCTAGAAATGGCAGAATAACAGTAAAATATCCAGCATAATCTCCACAATAACACATAAATGATATAAGAACAACAATAGAAATAGCACTTTGATTTAGAAAGAAATGCTCACAGGCCTCTTCGAGGGGGCAACCTCCAATCGAGCAACACTCTGTTACAAGAATCTCCAAGCTAGGTTTTTCATACCCTTGACCCTTATTTATACAAAATGTCTATCAAGAGAAGCATCTAGAGGAAGATCCTTTTAGAAGTGGAAGATTCTATTAAGTCTTCTTACATCCGCCTTATTCTATTTTATTGAAAGGCATTATTAATATTGACCTTTATTACATCCGAATATATTAATCTACCTATGTGCGGGTTAGGACCCTAACATGTCCTCCCCCTTAAAAACAACCTTGTCCTCAAGGCTTGAGATGAGGAAACTGCTGCATAATGGTAGCTGGTTCCCAAGTGGCATCTACTGGATTTGTATCTTTCCACTGGACTAGCACTTACTTGATGGTTCACTGACATAGGCGACGCTCACGTTGGTCCAAAACTACTTCTGGATGTAGCCAAATGGATCCTTCTTCAGCTAACTCAGGAAGGTTGGTTTGAATTTGGCACCGAGTTCCAATCACCTTCTTTAAGCATGAAACATGGAAAATTGGATGTAGCTTCAACTGACTGGGCAGAGCTAACTGATATCTGACTTGTCCCACACATTTTAGAACTATATAAGGACCATAAAATTTGGGTGCTAGCTTTTGACAATGCTCGTCCTTGAGGGAAGTTTGCTTGTATGGGTGCAGCCGCAGAAACACCTGATCCCCTTCTGCAAATTGACGTTTAGAGGGACCTTGATATGCTTGTTGCTTCATGCTATTTTGTGCCATGACCAAGTTCTCTTTAAGGGTACGAAGAATATCCTCATGAACTGTAAGTGTCTATTCAACTGCCTAGACCTTCGAGGTACCTGGTAAGTATGAGAGAACTGAAGGTGGCTTCTATCCATACACTACTTCAAAAGGAGTCATGCGAGTAGTTTTATGGTAGGAAGTGTTGTACGCCATTTGGCTAGGGGTAGCCATTGAACCCACTGATGTTGTTTTTTAGAAGAAAAACACCTCATATATGTTTCCAAACACTTGTTGACAACTTCCATTTGACCATTAGTCTAGGGATAATAAGTTGTGTTGAGATGCAATTGGGTTCCCTTGAGCTTAAGAAATTCTTGCCAAAAATTGCTTGTGAAAGTTGGGTCACGATCAGAAACAATAGAGTGCGGCATGCCATGAAGCTTGAAGACTTGGTCCATGAAAAGTTGAGCCACCGTGGATGTAGTAAATGGGTGTTGAAGAGAGAAAAAATGAGAATGCTTGGAAAGGAAATCCACAACCACCATTATGACTGATTTATTCCCCGATTTGGGTAAGCCGGTAATAAAGTCCATAGAGATATCCTTCCAAATAGCTGGTGGAATCGGAAGCGGTTGTAGTGTGCCCAGAGATTTGACTATTTCTCCCTTGTTGTGTTGACACACCTCACATTCAACTACAAAATTACGGATGTCATGTTTCATACCATCCCAGAAAAAAGAACGTTTGACTCTATCATATGTTTTGGTGAACCCTGAATGCCCCGCTGTGGGTGTAGCATGAAGCTCAGAAAATACCATGGATTTAATCTTTTATTGTTTACTTAAATACAAATGGCCTTTGTATCGAAGCTCATCATGTAGCCAAGAGTACCCTGGGGGAGCCAGAGCCTTGCTCTGCAATTGCTATATCAGATGCTAACTTTTGGGGTCTTGAAGCCATTCCTGTTGCACAGCTTGGAGCCAATCGAGTACACTGAAGGAAAGAGAAAAAAGGGATCCTTCTTCTTCATATTTTTGGGACAGTGCATCCGCCACTACATTGTCTTTTCCCTTCTTGTAAATGATCTTATAATCATAACCAAAGAGCTTAGTCACCCATTTTTGTTGCTCCTGGGAAGAAATGCGTTGTTCCAGAAAGTACTTGAGGTTTTTATGGTCGGTCTTGATTTGGAAACATTGCCCCAAGAGATAAGGGTGCCACAACTCAACGACATACATAATAGCCAACATTTCCTTTTCATAAATGGGTTTGCTTAGTTTCCTTTTAGACAATTGCTTGATGGTGAAGTCCAAAGTTCAACCCTCTTGCATAAGGACAACACTGATTCCTTTCCCTGAGGCATCACATTCCAACACAAAGGTCTTTGTGAAATCAGGAAGGGCTAGAACCAGAGTGGTGCACATGGCTGTCTTCAAGGTTTGAAAAGCTTGATCAATGGCTAGAGTCCAAGTGAAATATTTCTTTTTGAGGAGAGCAGTGAGAGGTGTTGCAATATTTCCATAGTTCTTAACAAACTTGTGATAATACCCTGTTAAGCCCAGAAATCCATGCAAGCTTTTGAGAGTCTTTGGGTGTGACCAATATTGCATAGATTCAATCTTTTTTGGATCCACCTTGACGCCATCCTCGCCAACCATATGACCCAAGTATTCTACTTCTGAGGCACCAAAAGAACATTTGGACTGTTTCAGGAAAAGTTGGTGCTGGGAGAGGAGATGGAGAACTTGATCCATATGAGTAAGATGGTCGGTCCATGTTTTTCTATAGATGAGGATATCATTAAAGAAAACTAAGACAAAATGATGGAGAAAGGGATGGAAGACATGATTCATGAGGATTTGGAAGGTGGAGGGAGCATTACACAAGCTAAAGGGCATGACCAAAAAACTCATAGTGGCCCTCATGAGTGTGAAAGGCTGTCTTGGGAATGTCTGCCTCTTTCATACGTATTTGGTGATAGACTGAGTGAAGATCAAGTTTAGTAAAGAATTGGGCGCCACTCAATTCATCTAGGAGGTCATCAATGACAGGAATGGGAAATTTGTCTTTAATGGTCAGTTTGTTGAGGGCATGGAAGTCAGGACACATTCTCCAAGAACCTTCTTTCTTCAGGACCATGTCTACAAGAGAAGAGTAAGGGCTCATACTAGGGCGGATAACGCCTGCATTAAGGAGTTCCTGGACCATTTTCTCAATTTCATTTTTTTGTGAGAAGGGTTGGCGATATGGATGGATATTGGGAGGAAGGCTTCCGGGTACAAGGGGAATGGAATGATCATGAGCACCGTGGGAAGGAGGGAGGCCTTTGGGAGTGGAAAATACCATTTGATGTTTAGAAAGGAGAGCTTGGAGGTCATGTGGCACCGGGGGTGTTTATGTTGCTTGAATGGTATGGAGTTGAGAAATGACACTAGAATGACCTTTTTTGAGAAAATTTTCCATGCGATGGGAACTAATGACCTCAAGTGAACCAACAATGATGCCCTGGAATTTATATTGGTGTCCTTCCTGGTCGAATTGCATGGTTAATTCCTTAAAATCCATGAGAATGGGACCCAAAGTTCTTAGCCAGTTGACACCCTACACAATGTCACAACCACCCATGTCGATAGCAAACATATGGGATTTTAGGTGGTAGTCACCGATTTGGAGACGCACATTTTCACAATGCCCTCCACATTTCATGGAACCACCATTGGCAATCATGATTTGGAAATTGTTGACAACATGGATGTAGCAATGAGTTTCTTGGGCAATGTGGCGATGAATAAAATTATGGGTGCTTCCACTATCAACTAGAATGATGACCTTCTGATGCTTGATGTAACTGATTAACTTGAGGGTTTGGAGAGCAGAAAAACCAGTGAGAGCATTGAGGGAAATGATGGGTTCTACTTCAGGAGGGTCTGAGGGAGGGGTTATGTCAGTGATTTCAGGTGACGTAGACACAAGGGGAGTTTCAACATCCTCTTCTGAAATGTTCTCAGAGATGGACATAAAAAGCTTTTGTTCCTTACACTTGTGGCCTAAGAAATATTTGTCATCACAATTATAACAAAGGCCTTTGAGTTGGCGTTCAACCATTTTATCCCTAGTCAATTTTTGGATTTTTAATAGGGCGGAGGGAGTAGGGGGAATGATGGGTTTAGGGCGAGGGATAAAGGAGGGTTTGTGGTTTTGAGATGATACCACCTGTTGTTCTTCTTTAACTCTTTTAGTAGCCTCCACCCAAATCAAGGGTCGAGCCATGAGGACATGGGCTCGAATCTCCTCCTCGAGGCCACTAATAAAACACTCTCGAAAGTAAGCATCAATCATACCCTCTGTTCGAAAAGCCAGGTGTTCAAAGAAAGCTATGAAGTCTTCTACTATTCCAGATTGCTTCAAATTTGTCAAACGACCCAAATGGTTGGTGTCTATGTCAAAGCATTCATAAAGCTCAGTCACAAATTGGGTCCAAGCAATATACCCTTGATGGGAAGTTTTTTCTCCATTGCCACCATTGCCAACGTTCTTGATCTAGATGGAGAACACCATATCGGAGTTTGGCCAAGTCATCGGTAATGCCATATAAAGAGAAACAATGTTCCATTTGGGTTACCCAACCAGTGGGGTCTGAGCCATCAAATTTGGTCATGTCCACCCTCGGAAGGCGTATGTCACGTTGAAAGTGATGGGACTGAAAGGTATGGGAATGGGAGGAAGTTTCTCTTTCATTATTTGGATGTGCTTCAGAGAAATGGTCACTTGTAGGGAGTTTCATTTTGGTGCAGAGTGCTGCAAAGACATATTCAAGATGGGTGGTAAGTTTTTGTTTGACTTCTTCCATTGAGGACTGCATGGTTGTATTTATGGTAACATTGATGACCGAATCGATGGAGGCAACAGTAGCACGGAGTTGTTTTACTTCTTTTTGGGTTTCTAGGAAATCAGATTGCATGGTGTTCAAGCGAGCTTCCAGGTCTTGGATATGGGTATGGGCCATGAGGATGGGTGAACTGAAAAGGAGTGGGCGGGGTCAAAAATTTTGTCTAAAAATGATATGTATGAAAGTGATAAGGGTGGAGAGATGAATCCAATGGAATAGGTCTCAAATAATGGTGAAAATTTTTCCAAAGTTTTTTTTTTTTTTTTTACACCTGTGGAGTTAGACTCTGGTCTGAAAAATACTGCAGTGATGAAATCCCCAAATGTTTAACTAGAAAGAGATGTGTATTTACTTGGCAACCCAAACAAAGTTGCGCGACAATAAATCTGGTCTGTTTTTAATTCGTTTAAGTTTCTGTCCCCCAAGGGTTAGGTATTCAAGGGTTCTATAGACAAGGGTTTGCCCTGTGCTATAGCTCTCTGATATACGTGTGGGGTCCAACAGTAGTACTCAACCCAATATCTCAGGGCACTAACTAAGGAGGATAAATCGTACCCTTAGTTGTACTACCTGACTACCCAGGTACTAGAGAGTATCTTCCCGAGTGCCGTTCTCGGTGACACTATAGAAGTCTGGCGACCGATAGGTTTATATAAAGAGGGCTTCAACAAATCTAGGCCAATCCATACACAGGTGTTGTCTGATTCACTACCACTCGAAGGGGTACCAACAGGGGTTACAAGGGTGGCCAACAGATGTGCGCTTAAGAACCACTTGTATTTCCTGCGTGTATGAATCCCTCAATCACAGGTTTATGCACGTAATGACAGATCTCTGTGGTTTAAAGACGTCAGACTACGTCTCTACCCTGAAAAAAAATTCCCACAATTTCTGCCAAGGAAAGTGCTCTGAAACCACTTGCAAGATACCAGATATATAAAATATGTAGAATAGAAATAAAATGCTAGAAATGGCAGAATAATAGTAAAATATCCAGCATAATCTCCACAATAACACAGAAATGATATAAGAACATCAATAGAAATAGAACTTTGATTCAGGAAGCAATGTTCACAGGCCTCTTCAAGAGGGCAACCTCCAATCGAGCAACGCTCTGTTACAATAATCTCCAAGCTAGGGTTTTCATACCCTCGACCCTTATTTATACAAAATGTCTATCAAGAGAATCATCTAGAGGAATATCCTTCTAGAAGAGGAATCTTCTATTAGGTCTTCTTACATCCACCTTATTCTATTTTATTGAAATGCCTTATTAATATTGACCTTTATTACATCCGAATATATTAATCTACCTATGTGCGGGTTAGGACCCTAACAAACGAACTGGAATGATGTGTACTTATGGAGTTTCTTTGTGGTTGTCATGTAAGCCAATAGTACCGCTGGAACTTGGTCATCCTAGTCCTCCCGGTTTGCACAACAAACCTTTGTTAGTCCCCTTTCCAGGATCTTGTTGAAGGCTTCGACTATTTCGTTGGTCTGTGGGTGGTATGGACTTCTCTTATCATGTTTGTTATCACTGAAATTTCATCCGCACATGGCGAAAAGAACTCCGCATCTTCAAAACAGGACTGGAGTCATTCATGGCACAGGATTAATTCCATAGCATTGCAAAAGGGTAAAAAACTATACAAAATGACCAAAAGATTGAAGGGCGCTTTACAGAACCTGGGTTCGCGCGCGTATGCGTGTAATAGCAACGTATAATGCACGCATCAGCGCACGATGCATGGCTGTTGGGCGAAAAACCCATGCGCCTGCTAAATGGCGCATTTATTGAAATTGGTCGGCCTCCCAACCACTAATGGATCAGCTCCCAAGTCGATTTGACACCAAATCCGAGATCAATCCTCATGGTGGGCTGGTCAAAGACCTAATTGAGCCCTAAAGAGCCCCTTTTTACATTCCAAAGAGGTCACATAATAAACCAATGCTAGGCTATAAAAAGCCATGAATAACTACCATTTTCTCAAGGAATTCTATGCATTGTTATGCTGCCAAGATTGTTAAGGACTCATTCTTTAACAAGAACACACAGGCATCATTTCACAAGAGCTATCCACCCCTCTCTTGAGTGGATAAGATTGGAGTTCTTTCACCCACATTTTCATCTTTTCATTGTAAGGAAAGCAAGCTTGTGAGGGCCTCAAGAGCCTTCCATTGGAGAAAGAAGGGACCCACATCCCCTTTCTTATTTGTGCCTTTGGATTTCATCAATAGATCAGCTTATACATTGGTGATATTGTTCCATTTGTACTTATTTTTCATTTGTTTTATATGCTCATAGTTTTTATTTGTTTTAGTTTAATTCTTGTTTATAACTTTGTAGTTTTTCTTTCTAACCTTTCCTTTTACAGCTGTCATGCCTAGCAGAGCCCAACTGGGCATG
>ML787280.1:691818-711036 GCA_009831015.1 Picea engelmannii | reverse complement strand
GCCCATACATGCCCACATGTCACAAAAGTAGGATAGTTGTTGCAATTTTACTTTCTTAGATAAAAAAACTAGGAGAGTTTAAAAGTTTGTAATGGGCCCACACATGCCCACATGTTCAATCTAGGCTAGTTTCATGCTTTTCTCAGTTAACTCACACATAGGGAGTTAAAGGATAGTAACGGACCACAATGTCCACATTCTAGTTTCCTAGGCCTTTTACAATTCCGTAAGGTTGTACCAATGACATCTAGCTATTTAGGTAATCAAACTCTTGTAAAGGACCAAGCGATGTACACATGTTGCAAGGTGACATCTAAATAACTAAAATTTGGTACACTTTTCACTCACACACAAAAGCCAATTTCTCACCCACATAGCCTCATCTCGAAACGTGGTGGTCTAAGTAGGTCTCCTCAAAAGGGATTCTGAAAACACCCCATCTTTTCTTGATCAGACTATCCACTCCCACTTTTAATCAAACGAGGTTGGTTTTCACCCCCAGCCTCACAGAACAATTTCATCTAAAATCTTTCTAAACAACTCACTAAGTTGTCCTCCACAGGAGGTGCCAAAAGAAAATTTTAGTCTAGGTAGTATTTTGGGGTTAGGCATCCAAATAACCCCTCGTTATCTGGTTCTCACAATTTCAAACATAGAAGTTGACAAATAGGGAAATTCAAAATCCTCCAAGTCGAGTGTTCCAATCACCATAAGGCAGGGAGATACCCATGAAGGGTCGAAGGCCGAGGTCTGGTTGTTCTGTGCGTCCCCCCTTGAGGCACCCACCTCTTGGACGGGATCCAGCCCGTGACCCATTTCTTAGGCCGAAAATCTAAATGCCGCGCTTGGACCAAGGTACCTAGTGACCAATTTTAGGACATCTACCTAGGTGGCGATTGTGGGCTGCAATCGCACCTTGATTGGATTTTGTGTGGCTATTGGGAAGTATCGCCAGTTCTTTCGGGATATTTCCCCCTCTACCCCTCATTATAACCAGTTATTTCATCATTCACTAGTGTCTTTTCCGGTGACTTCAGACCCCACTATTGAGAGCTATTGGAAGGTCCAGTGCTATTTGAGAGGAAGGACGTTACGTCTTCTAGGACACGAGCATTTGCTTTCTTTTGATTCCCCCACGTGGACAAAACCCTCTTACCCACATATATGTTTCTTTCTCATTTATGTATGATGCACATCTGATTACAGTTTGACTTTGATATATATATTGTGTAAAAACATTCACAATAAAGACTCTTGGTTCTATATTTCTCTCACCACTTGTTGCACCCATTTTCACACAATTCGTCTGACATCATAGGGGAACCACAGAACCCCCGTCGTTCACGACGCTTGCTCAACCTTCCTCCTATCTTAGGGGGAGTATCTGGTCGTACTCGTTCATGAGTACCTCCTTCACACACTCCTATGAGTGCCACCATCTTAGGATTAGCTTTGCTTGGTTCTACCTTACTTGGGTCCAATTCCCAAAGTCACACAGTCACTTGCTCTCCTTTGCACGGAAGCGGGAGACCCACTTCCTCTCAAGGAGGGAGCACCAACCCACCTAGTCCCCATCAAGGGTCAGGTTCACAACACACTATGTCTGGAACTAACATTCCTACCCCACTACAGATGCCATACTTGGCCTCTCTCAACATACTGGATCTCACAAAACTTACCAATGATCCCATATTGCATGACACCACATGGCCTGCAATGCCAACCAAACTTCCTTCATACATACCAAATTTTGAAGGAAAGGAAGGGGATGACCCTGCCAATCATGTCATGACCTTTCATCTATGGTTTTCTTCCAATAACATCATGGAGGATTCCATCAGACTGCAATTATTCCAATGCACACTTACTGGCCCATCAGCCAAGTGGTATGTTGAAGAAAAATCAGGGTCCCATACGACCTTTGAATCCTTGGCCAAAGCATTCTTAACTTTCTTCCAATTACCCATCCACCATGACAATGGTCTTGAACAACTGTCTAACTTCAAACAGTCCTCAGCCACCCACATCGCTGACCACATTCATGAGTGGCGTAGGCGACGTAGTTTGTGTAAAGCAGAAACCACCAAACAACAATGTCTTGACTGGTTTCTTAGATCACGTGTCGCTCTCCTTGGTAAGGATGTAGCTTCCACCTTCCCCCAATCTGAAGAGGAAGCCATCAGCAAGGCTCAACAATATGAACTCATTTACGCACAGTCGGGATACTTGTACACAGTACTTCCTGATCTTCCAAAACCTGTGCCATTTGGCCAAGACAAACCTGGGATGTCTCACTCAGCAGACGGACTAATAGGTGCCACCATGCACCATGGTCCAAAACCCCAACCACCACCGATGTATGGAACACCTCAATACCCGCCGGCATATGGGGGCACTCCTTATTTCCCCCCACCCCCTTATCAACAGCCATATCCTATTTCTATACCTCCACCCATTAGTGGGCCACCACCGACACCTCCCATACATCCACCTATTCCCTCAACCAGTGGTACCCCCTCAACATCATCTTATGGAACTAGTGAAAGCATGATGCCTTCCTATGTACCTTATGGAGTGGCACCAGCACAAAATCCTTACTTTCCCTTTCCTGGTCCTTCACAACCCATGGCTCCCCCACATCCTCATGCGGGGGTAAAATTTGTTCAACCCTCTGCTGCTCAACAATACCAAAATTTTGAACAGTTGAACACAGCCAACCCAACTCACCCTTCGAACAATACCAAGAAGAAAGGAAGGAATAGGAACAACAACAATCCTGGTCAAGGCGGGAATCAACCCCCACAGCATCCACCCACTGGGGGAAATCAAAACCAAGGGAACCAAAACCCCCAAGGGGGCAATAAAAACAAACGCCAAGGGCGGAATACTGTTAAAACCATCCACCCTTGTGATCTTTGTGGTGTGTACAGCCATTACACTCACCATTTCCCCCAGATTGCTGATTTCAAGAGGTTGAAAGAATCTGGGAGCCTTCCCCCCTCCCCAGCGCAACCTGCGCCGCAGAAGGCACAACAACAATATGCGCAACAACCCCCTCCCGCTATGCTTCAAAATCCTATACCACGTCAAGGTGTCATAAACACCCAGCAGGACATGCAACATCCCCCACCTCAGGTGGGCCAATACCATCATCCCAACAATCAAGCAGACCGAACCATTCTCCTCACCAGCGAGGAGGAAATCCTTCTGCAAACACGAATCGTCAGTATCCAGCTGAGTCTACTCCTATCTCTCCAGAGACAAACCCTCCACCGACGGGACCTCCGTTGATGATCCCTCGCCCTTCCGCCGAACCACCATTACGCATCCCTCGCATACCCTTGCGTAGGAATGTTCACAATCCACGGGCTAGGGCAGCACACAACTATAGCTTGGTAGATGACTTAGTGCAATCCCCGGCTGCTATGTCAGTTTTGGAAGTCCTCCAGACTTGTCCAACGTAGCGGAAATCACTAATTTCTGCCTTGGGGGCAGTCGACCCTGCCGATACTCGACTCATCACCTTTGACCTCGATGAAGGGGCATCTACATGTATCATGTCCAAAACAGTATGGCAGAAACTTGGTTCCCCGGAACTCATACCTTCCGCCATCACATTACGAGCTTATGACAGACGACCATCATCTCCTGAAGGGCTCTTCCAAAATGTCCCCGTGGAACTCGGAGGCAAACCTATTCTCATTGACATTGAATTTATCGACGCTCAACTCGATTACAATATCTTGTTTGGACGTAGCTACATGTATGCTATGAAGGCAGTGGCATCATCAGTATTTAGGACAATCATGTTCCCCCACAACGGAAAGATTGTGACCATTGACCAAGTCTCGCATTACGAGCCTAACCCATCTGCCAATCTCGATAACATTCTTCCTCTCATTCACACTAAAAAAGACGTATATCCACTCATCGATATGGGTCTTGGTATTTTCAAAGATCCATCCTTGTTAGGGACATACCATGGAGCACGACCACTCCTTCCCCCTAGCCAAGTATGTGTCATTTCCTCTAACAAAAATCTCCAGGAGGATGCTCGTCCTCCTCAGAAAGCTTCAGTCATTCTTGACGTCTCAACATTCGCAACATCACTCCTACAGGAGCCTCCTGCGAACTCTTCGACCCCCACAGTCCACGAATACACACCTCCTCAGGGGCCTAATCCCATTTGGGAGACAGTTCCATGACCCCTCACTCAAATTCCCTTCTTTTACCCTCCACCCGGTATAGAAGCTTTCCAGGTAGCAGCAACGCTCACACTACCCAATATGGTGTTAGCAATCCTAGTGTGGTACTTACATCCACCTGAGATGGTTCCTCACCCACAGGCATGACTCCCCATGATGATTCTTGTCCTCACCCCTACTACCCCCATACTCCCTACACCCCCTGCTACCACTGGGGGCGGGAGAAAGAAGAAGGAGCCCACAGCTCCACTTCCTCCGTGCATCTCACCACCTTACGCATTGTGTGACAAAGAGGGTCACCAAACCAACAAATGCCCATCACTACCGGAATTATGGAATTTGATCCCCCCCAATCCAACCCCCACACCACCCATTACTACTGCTACCACTCAACCTTCCAGTAGTAAAGGGTTGAGGACCAAATTCGCATGTGCCATCTGTTCTGAGTATGGCCACTACACCCATCATTGTCTAGCACTGCCATGGTTCCGGTAGGCATTAGCGATCATATGCCAGGACTTTCAGAACAACCCACGCCCTGCCACGTCCTCCACACCAAATATCACCGACATTCGCTATGTCACCACTTCAGTCAATGAACGCATGAGGTGCCCATGCTCTATTTGCGATTCATTAGCACATTTTACATTCCAGTGTCCTATAATCCTCGCATACAGGCAACGTCGATTGTCCCTACATCACCAACCTGCAGTGGCGGTAATTGACCTTACTCCATCACTCGAGGCTCTTCATGTCATCTCTCCAGAACCCGAGGCACTCCCAATACCTCCTTGGTTCTTAGATGGCACATCTAAGGATTTACCCCGTAACCCTCCCAACTCTCCTGCTCATTCCCCTGCAGAGATTACCCATCCAACCACCACGGGTACCCCTCAGTACTTCAACATATGGTTCATGACGAGTGAACCCTCACCATCTACTCGCACTTCTCCCCATGCTTCACCAACAGGGGGAAATCACACTAGAGCTGAGATCATTCCTCACGATCCATTATATTCTCGTCGTTTTCAATGCGATGAAGAAATAATGGAAGAGCTACAAGGCCCAGACTCTCCCTGGGATGCACTCCATCATTTTACTCTCTTCCTTCCGCAGGAAGCCCTCATGCCTCCTGGCCTCAATCCCATTTACATGGTCGAAACCAAAGATTTTATCCCATCAGGGACTATCGATTGGTTCAACAATCCCATTCCTGCACCCGACGCATTCTAAGAAGGTAATTTGGCCAATATTTCCCCTACCATCAAAATCGACATTTCCATTAAACCGAGCATCGTCGAAGAAATCATCATTGGAGTTGTTTGCACTCCTCAGGAAATCACCGCATACAAAGACCTCTTCCAGGAATATAGGGATATCTTCTCCTGGTCATACACAGAGATGCTTGGCCTTGATCCCTCTATCGTCAAACATCGCATCGACACCTGGCCCGACATCACACCAGTTCGCCAGAAGCAACAACCGCTACACCCATCCAAGGCCGTGGCCATCAAAGCCAAAATTGACAAATTTCATACGACCGGATTCATATACCCCATCACTTATAATTCATGGGTTTCCAACCCTGTACCCGTCGACAAAAAACAAGGATCTATATGCGTCTGCACCGATTTTTGCGATCTCAATAATGCATGTCCCAAAGACAACTTTCCAACGCCTTTCATCGATCAGATTATCGATGACTGCGTAGGCCATGAGGCTCTCTCTTTTATGGATGGATTCTCAGGCTACAACCAAATTCAAATCCACCCAGCTGATCAGTACACAACCGCATTCATTACCCCGTGGGGTACATTTGCATATCGTGTCATGCCTTTCGGCTTAAAAAATGCTGGCACAACATTCCAGCGGGCCATGACATACATTTTTCACGATCTGGATAAAATCATACTTGCCTACTTGGATGACCTCACTGCTCGCTCCAAGAAACGCATCCAACACCTCGATGATATACGAATCATCTTTCAACGGTGTCGTCAGTACAACATCCGCTTGAACCCTCTCAAGTGTGTGTTCTGTGTCACTGTAGGGCGCCTCCTTGGTTTCATCATTTCACAAAGCGGTATCACCGTGGACCCCCTCAAAGTCCAAGCCATCACCGAAATCCCCCCTCCTCAGAATTTACGACAACTTCAGAGTCTATAGGGAAAAGCCAACTTTCTTAGACGCTTTGTTCCTGATTACGCTATACGCGCACATGGTTTTCTTCACTTACTGCATCACGACATCCCTTTTCATTGGGATGACTATGCCCAACAGTCATTTGACGACCTTGAGGAAACACTTTCCAATGCACCTTTGATTAGTGCACCTGACTACAATCGCGACTACATACTCTACATATAAGCATCAACTGTATCAGTAACCGACGTCCTCATCCATCTCGAAGATGACAATCGTGAACATGTCATTTACTACGTCAGTAAGAACCTCTCAGGACCACCCTGAAGTACAAACATGAAGAGAAACTTGCTCTTGCAGTTGTCCTCGCAGTTCAGAAACTGCGCCATTACATTCTGCTTCGCACCACCAAGGTCGTCGCAGATTCCAACCCTATGCAATATTTGCTCAGCCGTCGCCAAGTTAACGGCAAGTTCACTCGATGGATCGTTATCCTTCAGGAGTACGACCTCGAGTTCTCGACACCAAAGAGTGAGAAGGCCCTTGTTCTCGCCAAACTCGTCACAACCCTTCCCTCTAACACACCTAGCACCCCCATCAATACTGACTTTCCTAACGAACATCTCTTTTACATCGCTTCTGATGATCCTTGGTATGGCGACCTTCTCGTCTACCTACAAACTCAAAAGTTTGGAAACCATCTATCACGAGATGATCGTCGACGCATTCGCCATCAGGCCCCCCACTATCTCCTCATCGGCGACATCCTATATCGGTGGGGCGTTGACACCATTCTTCGTCGTTGCCTGAGTATTGACGAGGCCGACAATGTCTTAAATGATTTCCACAGCGGCGCCTGTGGGGGCCATATTTTGGGCATTTCCATGGCTCAAAAGATTATCCGGGCCGGTTTATTTTGGCCTACCCTGTTTCATGACTGCATTCATGCCGTGAAACGATGTGAGGAATGTCAGCTCTATGCCAATAAAGCCCACGCTCCCCCTGCTCTTCTTCACCCTGTCATTACTGCGGGCCCCTTTTGCAAATGGGGCATTGACTTTATGACTTGTAATCCCCCCTCCAGCAATGGTCACAAATACATTGTTGTCACCGTCGATTACTTCACCAAATGGGCTGAAGCTATGCCCACCTTCAACAACATCGCTGACACTGCAACGCGTTTTTTCTTTAACCACGTCATATCCCTTTTTGGCGTACCACTTCAACTCATTTCCGACCACGAGAAACACTTCAAGAATGAGATATTTGTCGAACTCTCATCTCGATTAGGCTTCTCTCACAATTTTGCCTCACCATACTACCCTCAGTCAAATGGAAAGGTCGAGGCAGTCAACAAAGTCCTCAAGACCATGCTACAACGCACGGTTAATAAACATAAAACCAATTGGCATCATATGTTATTTTCCATGCTATGGGCTTATCGAATGGCAGTCAAGACAGCCACGGGTTTCACGCCATTCCATTTAGTCCATGGGATCGAGGCAACTCTTCTCATCGAGTGCGAAATTTCCACCCTTCGCACCACAATTGAGCTTTTACCTGACACTGCTCCTATGGAGCAGTGCTTGCTGAACTTGGAGTCTCTGGATGAAGACCGTCGATCCTCATTACAGACCAACGAGGTAGCTAAAAATGATCCAAGGCTACCTTTGATCGCCATGTCAACCTTCGGTCATTCTGCGAAGGCAACCTCGTCTTGGCCTATGATATCGCCCATGATACCTTTGGCCATGTAAAATTTGAATCACTTTGGCATGGCCCTTACATCATCCAACATTTCCTCACCAAAGGCGCATACATCTTGGCCTCCCCCGAAGGCCTCGCACTCAAAGAACCCGTCAATGGGTTATACCTCAAGAATTTTTATGCTTAAACGTAGTCATTCTACTTTAGGTTACTTTTTCTTGGTTAGTGTTTTTAATCTTTTTTCTCACTCATCTAAACTATCCTTTGTGCTATTGACATATGAATCTTCCACCAGCTTACCACATCGGTTATGCCGACGGCGCCAACCGTTGGACACAAAATATCGCTTCGGCTGCTTGGGCTCTCTACACCCCTTCACATGAAATGCTACATTCCAACGACATATGTTTAGGACCAGCAACCAACAACCAAGCAGAATACACTGCTGTCATTGGCCTCCTAACCAATGCCCAACATCATCATATTCGTCACCTTAGTGTTTTCCTCGACTCCCAACTCATTGTTCTTCAGTTCAAGAATGTGTATCGTGTACGCGATTCGTGCCTCTTTCGCAAATACCTGCAGGTTAGATTATTATCTCGACATTTTGATTCCATTACATTTACACATATTCCAAGAGAATTGAATCAAACAACAGATGAAATAGCTAGCATGGTGTTAGATTGGCATATATCACATCAAGCTACACATACATAAACATCTCATACATCCTGTCACAGCATATAGATAGAATAGACATCATCATCATCAAACATAACACACATGTGAACACAACATTTGGATCTCAAAACATGTATACTCATATATATATATATATATGTGTGGGCCCATCAGGCCATCTGAATGTTTACATACAAAAATATACATCGGCCCGCAGGCCAGTGCCACATCTCGGTACAAAAACGGCTCACCAGCCTATATGATCAAAAAAGGTCTACAATATACATCAGGGTGCCTCTATCGCACCCCCCGCTGCTCCTCCCTCAGGAGGAGGTGGTCGCCCACCCCCACCAGCCCCAGGCGGTGGTGATGGAACATCCACAGGACCCCTCTGCCCAGGTGGCAGGCGTCCGCTAGTCATCGTAGCGAGCATAGCTGCTCACCGCACTAAGCCCCGCCATGGTGGCGGTAACCCTATTCACTGTT
The DNA here is from genome assembly GCA_009831015.1 of Picea engelmannii. Classification (NCBI taxonomy): domain Eukaryota; kingdom Viridiplantae; phylum Streptophyta; class Pinopsida; order Pinales; family Pinaceae; genus Picea; species Picea engelmannii. The sequence continues at coordinate 701,815 of ML787280.1, read as the reverse complement.
CTAGGAACCCCTCATCCTGGATACGGATCCACATGCCCTCAGGCACGTCCTGCAATACCGTCTCAAAACGACGGCATATATCATCCAAATCTCCTCCGGCTGCCGCCGGAGGAGCGTGTGATGGCCCCGCACCAGGGTCATCAAATCGGTGCCTCCTCGTCGGTCTCTTGGGCTCTGCTGGTGCCCCCACAGCCTCATCCCGTCTCCGCCTCCCTCCACGTGGAGGTCTCTCTGGCTCTCTCTGAACCGACGCTCTGTACAACTCCACCTCGCGCCCGCGAGGTGCCAAATCTGCACAGGCACAAAAACAACAAACAACAGATCATATCAGTATCTATACATCATACATATGAACTGGTATATCAAAATCACAACATAAATCAAAACATACAAAACAAAACATACCTCGATGGTCAAACACCTCCCCAGGAGGCAACACCATGTCCGGGTCCCCCCGGAAGTCCACCCCAGCATAGGGGAACTGGAGTATAACCTGCGGCATCTGCCGCCATATCTGCGTCGCCTGTGCAGTAAATTAGTGCCTGCCTTCGCCACCACCGTGGCAAACCAAAATCTGTGACCACCGCCTCAAGTGTGGCTCTCGTACCCCTGGTGCCTCTAGTAGCACCCTTGGGCACAACATCGACACCCTCTCCAAGAAATAGGCTACCAGGATCGAGCCGAATGCAAACTCCCCGGTGCTTGTGGACCGACAACGGTCCAGCTGCGCGATCATCCGTGAATGCAGGGGTCAGACCCCAGGCGAACCGCTCACGGCCCGCCACCACCCTCTCCATCAAGAACAGCTCACCACCACTGATCCGGTGGGTCGCCAGTGACCTGTACACTCGAATAATCATCGCTGCTATGCAGCGATGCAGCAGGGCATCTATACCACTGATACTCACTGCCATCCCAGCCATGTAGTGCTCGCCTGAGAAATATCCCTCGGCGACAGTACGTAGATGATTGTCCCTCAGCAACACAGGCTCTGTCGGCAACGACGTTCCCCGGAAGGGGAGCCCATTCAAAAAGTATATATCCTCCACTGTAGTGAAGGGGATCTGCTCTCCTCGCACGAGGAAGCAGTGCTGATATGGGATCCACATCTGGAGCAGGAACTGGAGTAAATACTCCTGTGCCCATATCAATGGGCACTCAAATAACTTTAGCAACCCACTGGTTGCTAAAGCCGCTTGAACTGCAGGCAGTGCATTAGCCACAGCATCTCGTAACTGTGACCAGTCTCGCTCACACCACTGCACATCCATGATCACTGCTCGCCACCTGCACACAACCCAAAGTCCTATATTAGCTTAGGCAACCATCCAATACATCAAAAAGGCTCAGTTTTTTACCCTGAAACCTTGCCTCAAAAGCGCGGTTTTACCACCCACAGGCGTGCACACGTGCGCACCTGTTCACTATGCAGGCGCGCACGTATGCGCGCCTGTTTTTCCCACAGGAACACTTGTGAGTGCGCCGGTTCACAATACAGGCGCACTCTAGGGCGCGCCTGTCAACCCCACAGGCGCGCTCTGGAGCGTGCCTGTTCATCCCACAGGCGCGCACTCATGCGTGCCTATTTACCCCACAGACGTGCTCTGGAGTGCGCCTGTTCATCCCACAGGCGCGCACTCATGCACGCCTGTTTGCCCCACAGGCGCACCCCTAGGGTGCGCCTTAAATCCCTACTCACGCGCACAGATGCGTGGTTGTTCAAGGTACAGGCGCACATGCATGTGTGCCTTCCACTGAGTCGCCCGCGCATGTGGGCCCACATCCTATCAAAAAACCCCCCAAAACCCCTGTACGACCCTCCCGTACCTACCCTGCCCAAAAATTGGAAACCTATAGCTATGCAGGATGATTAGACCACTAACCTGGAACTCGCACACCGTCGATCAGATACCTCGTGCTCCCGGAATCACTCAATCTCCTCTGAATCTGCTCGGAAACTCACTGTAGCAGTAGGTACAAATGAGGTGGCAATGTGGGCCCTATAGCTATATATAGGCCTTTTGCCAAACTTCCACTCACCATTCAGGGAGTCCACGACGTCCATTTTTCGAACCGTCTTCAGCCACGGGATCAGCATCCCGCCACCTATATCATGGTTGTCCCTGGGCCACTTTTCATCCTAAGCCCCTGGGGCACCTTTTTTTCACATCATGGCCAGGTACGCACGCGCATTGTCACATTTATCTAATACATGTTCATATTTGTTATTATCTTCAGATATTGTTCACTTTGGGTATTTGGTTGTTTTGTGTGCAGGTACTTGATCATCATCTCTTCACATCATTCCTTCAGGTATATACTCAGCACTGGCATGTAGTCTCTCCCACTGTATTTCATTTACATTCCCAGTCACACCCCCTGATTTTGGCCTTTAGGATACCCTTTTCCGGCTCTGCAGTACTCACACCTCCATTTGCATTTTTGGTACTGGTACCCGGTAGTTTTCTTACCCACATGAGTTGTCTCATTCATAGCACCTTTTTGCACTTTTGACACTCATGATGTTCTTCATTACCCTTTAGGGATGGGAGTCCCGGTAGTCTTTCATCATGTTGCGAATTAACCACATACTTCTTCTCCTCATTTTTCTAGCTTCCCATATGGACTCCCAGCACATCGCTTTATGGTTATGATTTTTTTTCACCTGCACCTCCGCAGGATCATGAACCCACCATTTCATCCACCATCAGTTTGCCCATCTGTGAACCTATATTCATTTCACCTACCTCATACAGAAACTTGCCAATGGGCCCCCCACCCTTCATCAGTTTTCCAAGACATTTCTTCCCTCCCTGGGGCACTCATTTCACACTGGGACATCCGTTTCTGTATTTTGTACATCTTTCCCACATTTATTCATTATTTCTTGTACAAACACCGGTATTTTCCGTTATTTACTTTTGTCGTCACCGTTGGCGACCTACTTTCCTTATGGCCACACACAACCCATGTCATCTTTGGTTGGAGCATTACTTCTCATTTACCCCCGCCGACATCGTCTATATCTTCAGAGTACTACCCAGACCGCTTACCTATACCCTCTGAATTTGTTCACCTTGTCCCGCCTCTGGCACAACTTATCCCCAGTCTTGGCGTCCCCTTGACACTCGACCTTGTCACCTGGTTGTGGCCACTGTTTGTCTCATACATTCTCCAACCAAGGGCAGTCTTGAGTCTTCCCACTTCTTGACTTCGTCCATGTACCTCTGTCACTTCCTCACCACAGTAGATTCCGTGAAGCCCTTTGCTTCTGGGAGTCACGTCCCCCTTTTTTTTGTCGACATCCGCACAATTTTCCAGAAGGGCGACAATATCTTGATTCTCATTTGCCATTTAATGAGAGATCTCGGATGGCACAGGGGGAAACACCATTGCTCCTTGATGTCGTTGACCCCCATAACATTCGACGCCAACACTTTCTCATGTTGCGGTGGGTCTTACTTTGCGACTATTGCAGTTTTTATTATCAGTTGCCAAAGACCTCTAAACTTGGTAGGGCCACCAATGCCCACATCACCGTCGTTGTTTATTTCCGTGACCATTACCTATGGTTCAGAGTATGTTCCTTTGCAGAATTGTCTTCTGCCTTTATCATTCCTCCCCCGAGGGCACTGCAGTTGTCTACACCAACATTTCTGTCATCGTTTTTCAGAGTTACATCATACGAGCATGGGGCATGCCCTCCTCGTTTGTACACATTTGTATATTGTTACGCACCTTGTGAAAGGTCAGGTCCTACAGGTTCCTTTCTTCTCCAACAGATCACTCTACACGGTCCCACTCTTTCTCTCCCTTACACCACCATTCTCAGTAAATGAAACATTGATGGATTTTGGCTATACGTATGCCCCTAACCTCATCCATCAGGGGGCATCTGTTATCATTGAAATTTCGTCCACACATGGTGACAAGAACTCCGCATTGTCAAAACAGGACTGGAGTCATTCATGGCACAGTATTAATTCCACATCATTGCAAAAGGGTCAAAAACTATACAAAATGACCAAAAAATTGAAGGGCGCTTTACAGAACCTGGGTTCGCGCGCGTATGCACGTAATAGCAACGTATAATGCGCGCATCAGCGCATGATGCACGACTGTTGGGCGAAAAACCCGTGCCCCTGCTAAACGACGCATTTATTGAAATTGGTCGGCCTCCCAACCACTAATGGATCAGCTCCCAAGTTGATTTGACACCAAATCCAAGCTCAATCCTCATGGTGGGCTGGTCAAAGACCTAATTGAGCCCTAAAGAGCCCCTTTTCACATTCCAAAGAGGTCACATAATAACCCAATGCTAGGCTATAAAAAGCCATGAATAACCACCATTTTCTCAAGGAATTCTATGCATTGTTATGCTGCCAAGATTGTTAAGGACTCATTCTTTAACAAGAACACACAGGCATAATTTCACAAGAGCTATCCACCCCTCTCTTGAGTGGATAAGCTTGGAGTTCTTTCACCCACATTTTCATCTTTTCATTGTAAGGAGAGCAAGCTTGTGAGGGCCTCAAGAGCCTTCCATTGGAGAAAGAAGGGACCCAAGTCCCCTTTCTTCTTTGTGCCTTTGGATTTCATCAATAGATCAGCTTATACATTGGTGATATTGGTCCATTTGTACTTATTTTTCATTTGTTTTATATGCTCATAGTTTTTATTTGTTTTAGTTTAATTCTTGTTTATAACTTTGTAGTTTTTCTTTCTAACCTTTCCTTTTACAGCTGTCATGCCTAGCAGAGCCCAACTGGGCATGTAAGCTCTCTTAATTTGCTCACCTAGTGACGAATTGGGTGCAAACAATGTTGAATCAGAAATTCTCATGTGAGTGTTTCTATAGTGCTACTAATGAAATGAGCTCCCTGGTCACTGGTTAGGCTCCTGGGACATCCCAACCTAGTAATGATATTCTCAAAAATGAACTTGGTAGCAGTATCTATCGAACAGTCCTATACAACTGCTGCTTCTGCCCAATGGGTAAGGTAGTCAGTCGTGGTAATGATGTACCTAGCCTTTGAATGTTTGGTGTGGGGTTGATTGGTTCAATGAAGTCAACTGCCCATTTCTCAAATGCTTGTAGAGATCTAACTGGTTTTAGTGGTAGTTTTTCTCAGCGTGACGACTTACCCACGTGTTGACAAATATCACATGATCTAGCATATACTTTAGCATCCTTGAAGAGTGTTTCCCACCAAACTCCTGTCTGTAGAACTTTATGTTTCGTGGGATTTCCTCCTACATGGCCTCCTACAAATCCACTATGGCATTCCCAAAGTATATCCTACCTTTCATTATCCAGGACACACCATCTGAGGATGTTGTCTAGCCCTAGTTTATACAACTATTTGACGATTAGTTGGTAATCTGTTGTTCTAACAACCATATGACATTTCTGGGTTGCGGAATATGTTTCAAGACAGGCCCCTGTACTGAGAAAGACTATTATGTCCTCCAGGTATTCTGGTATGGCCTCAATCCTGAACAAATCTGCATCTATGAGATGATCATCTACTGCTCCACCACTTTCCCCTGACTCTAACCTAGACAGGTGATCCGGTCCTACGTTGCATCTTTCCGGCGTGATGAAAACTACAAAGGAAAATTCTTGAAATAATAGCAGGCATCTACAAATTCTCCCTTCCAACACAGGTTTGTTAACTAGATATTTCAATGCAGAATGATCAGTAAAGAATTTGAAATGAGACCATAACAAATAATGTCTAAATTTCTACAAAGCATAAATCATGGCCAAACCCTCCCTTTCCGTCATTGTGTAGTTGCATTCTTCTTGCAACAACTTTCGACTCGCAAAATAGATAGGGTGATCCATAGCTCCATCTCCAGGTTGTGTTGATATGGCTCCTAAGGTAATTCCTGAAGCATCTACATGGACGTGAAATTCATTCTCCCAGTTTGGGAATATCAGAATCGGTGTTGTGATGAGTTTCTCCTTAAGTGTCTCAAATGATTTATCACATTCTGGAGTCCATTGGAACATTTCATCCTTTTTCAGTAGGTTTTCCAGAGGTGCATTAATGTTGGCATATCTTCGGATGAACTTGCGATAGTAACCTGTGTGTCCTAGTGTGGAGCGCAATTGCTTAGCACTCATGGGTGGTGGAATATTCACAATGATACAAACTTTGGTTGGATCTACCAATACTCCTTCTCGACAAACTATATGGCCCAACAAATTTCCATGTGGTACACAAAAGATACACTTTCTAAGATTTAATGAGATCTGCAACTCTCTCCATTTGTCAAACATTAGCCTTAGAAGTGCTATGTGTTCCTTGAGCAAGCTATATATTGTCCAATCATCCATATAGACTTTTATAAATTTGTGAATGAACTCTCTAAAAGATGCTATCACAATCTTGGAGAAAACTGCAGGGGAGTTCTTTAAGCCAAATGGCATCACGTTGTATGCAAAAGAGCCCCATTTTGTTATGAAAGTGGTCTTTGTTTTGTCCTCTTCAACGATCCTGACTTGATGGTATCCTGAAAATTTGTGTGTGAATGTGTATGCTTCCTTTCCCGCAACCCGTTCTAGCACCTCGTTTGTAAAGGGTGTTGGGAAAGGGTTATGTACACAGGCAGAGTTGAGACTTATGTAATCTACATAGACTCTAATATCCTCTGTGTCTTTCTTTATTTTAATAACTATCGGTCTAACCCACTCTTCTTGTTCTACTGCAAAAATGAGACATGCTTCCAACATCTTATCTATCTCCTTCTTAACCTTCTCTTTTACTCTTGGGTTAAGAGGGTATGGTCTATGTATGATAATCTTGGATCCTGGTTTTAACTCAATCTTCATTTCTCCCATGACTCCTTTGATTCCCTTTAACTCGGAAAAAGTATTTGGGAACAAATCCTCATATTCCTATAGTAAACTCTGTATTTCCTGACTGGTTTGTGCATCCCAGTAGTCTCCCACCATGGCTATCTTGGGTTGTTGCGTGGTCCCTATGTTGATTTTGCGCAATTTTAATGGGTGATTGTAGGAACTATCGGTTTGGCTGGGTATGGTGTTTTGAATTTATCTGCTCCCCTCTGTCTCTTTGATGGCTAGGTTTCTCAGTTCTTCTAAGTCATCTAGGATTTCTGAATCTTTGCTAATCTGATAGAATTCTATAGGCTTCTCAGTTGAGGGAAAGTAGATATTTGTCTGAAGTTCTTGGCTATGTTTGGCACATGCCACTAAGTTTGATTTCCGATTATCATTATCTGTAAAAACAAATTCTTTAATATTTTGCAGGGCTACTTCAAGCTCAGGGTACTTACTTGTGAATGAGAAGTCCTTCCAAAAATGAGTTGCCAGTGTTTGCCAATCACTAGTTTGTCTTCTAGTTTCCTCATGTATAAACCAAGCTTTCAGGATTGAACCTAGAGAGTGGGGAAATGCCTGAACCGAGAAAAGAGGAAGCCATCAACAAGGCTCAACAATATGACCTCATTTATGCAAAGTCAGGATACTTATACAAAGTACTTCCTGATCTTCCAAAACCTGTGCCATTTGGCTAGGACAAACCTGAGATGTCTCACTCAGAAGACATACTAATAGGTTCCACCACTCACCATGGTCCACAACCCCAACCGCCACTGATGTATGGAACACCTCAATACCCGTCGACATACGGGGGCACTCCTTATTTCCCCCCACTCCCTTATTAACAACCATACCCTGTTGCTATACCTCCACCCATTAGTGGACCACCATCGGCACCCCCCATACATCCACCTGTCCCCACAAACAGTGGCACCCCCTCAACATCAGCTTATAGTACTAGTGAAAGCACTCAACCTTCCTATGTCACATTTGTCAAATACATGCTCATATCTTTGATTCTCTTCAGATATAGTTCACTTTGGGTATTTGGTTGTTCTGTGCGCAGGTACTTGCTCATCGGCCACCGACATCATCCCTTCAGGTATATCTATTCAGCACTGGCATGTAGTCTCCCCCGTGGTATTGCATTTCCATTTCTAGTCACACCCTATGATATTTACCTTTAGGATCATCATCCTCGGCTCTGCAGTACTCACACCTCCATTTGCATCATCGGTATTGTAACCCGGTAGCATTCTCACCCACATGAGTTGTCCCATTCATAGCACCTTTTAGCACTTTCTGACACTCATGTTGTTCTTCATTACCCTTTAGGGATGGGAGTCCTGATAGTCTTTCATCATGTTGTAGATCAACCACATACTTCTTCTCCTCATTTTTCTAGCTTCCCATATGGACTCCCAGATCATTTCTTTATGGTTCTATTCTTTTTACCTGCACCTCCGCAGGATCATGAACCCTCCATTTCATCCACCATCAGTTTCCCATCTGTGAACCTATCTTCATTTCACCTACCTCATACATAAACTCACCGATGGGGCCCCCACCCGTCATCTGTTTTCAACAAAATTTATGCCCTCCCTGGGGCACTCATTTCACACTGGGGCACCCGTTTCTGTATTTGTACATTTTTCCCAAATTATTCATTATTTATTGTACAAACACCTTTATTTTTAGTCATTTCCTTTTTGTCGTCACCGTTGGCGACTTGCTTCCTTTTTGGCCACATGCAACCCATGTCACCCTTGGTTGGAGCATTGCTTCTCATTTACCCTTGCCGACATCGTCCATATCTTTAGATTACTTCACAGGTCACTTGCCTCTACCCTCTGAATTTGTTCACCTTGTCCCACCTCTGGCACAACTTATCCTCGGTCTTGGCGCCCCCCTGACACTCGACCTTGTCACACGGTTACGGCCATGTATTATATCATACACCCCCCAACCAAGGGTCGTCTTGAGTCTTCCCACTTCTTGACTTCGTCTATGTACCTCTGCCACTTTCTCACCTCAGTAGATTCCGCAAAGCCCTTTGCTTCTGGGAGTCGCGTCCCCCTTTTGTCGACATCAGCACAATTTTCCAGAAGGGCGACAATATCTTGATTCTCATTTTCCATTCAATGAGAGATCTCGGACATCACAGGGTGAAACACCATTACTCCCTGCTGTCATTGGCACCCATAACATTCGACGCCAACACTTTCTCATGTTACGGTGGGTCTTACTTTGCGACTATTGCAGTTATTATTATCATTTGCCGAAGACCTCTAAACTTGGTCGGGCCATCAATGCCCGCATCATCGTCGCTGCTTGTTACCGCGATCATTGCCTATTGTTCAGAGTATGTTCCTTTGCAGAAATTGTCTTCTACCTTTATCATTACCACCCCCGAGGGCACTGCAGTTGTCTACACCAACACTTCAGTCATCTTTTTTCAGAGTTACATAACACGAGCATGGGGCATGCCCACCTCGTTTGTACACAGTTGTATATTGTTACGTACCTTCTGGAAGGTCAGGTTCTACCAGTTCCTTCCTTCTCCAAAGGATTGATCTACACAGTCCCACTCTTGCTCTCTCTTACCACAATATTCTCAGTAAAAGAAACGTTGATGGATTTCAGCTATACGTATGCTCCTAACCTCATCCATCAGGGGGCATCTGTTATCACTGAAATTTCATCTGCACATGGCGACAAGAACTCAGCATCATCAAAACAGGAATGAATCCATTTATGGCATTGGATTAATTTCACAGCATTGCAAAAGGGTCAAAAACTATATAAAGTAACCAAAAATTGAAGGGCGCTTTACAGAAGACGGGTGCGCGCACATATGCGCGTAACAAAAATGTACAAGGCGCGCATGCGCGCACAATGCGCAACTGTTAGCAACAAAACCCACGCACCTGCTAAACGACGCATTTATTAAATTGGTCGGCCTCCCAACCACTTATGGACCAGCTCCCAACCTGATTTGACCATGAAATTTGAGATGAATCCGCATGGTAGGCTGGTCAAAGACCTAATTAAGCCCTAAAGAGCCCCTTTTCACACCTCAAAGGAGTTACATAATCACCCAATGCTATGCTATAAAAAGCCATGAAGAAACATCATTTTCTCAAGGAA
>ML787280.1:664094-678114 GCA_009831015.1 Picea engelmannii | reverse complement strand
ATCAAGATCATCAAAGGTAAAGAATCATCAAAAAATCTTGAATGCATTATTTCTAAATGTGATTTTGAAAACATTTCAAGTGAAGATAAAGAATCAAGTGATGATAGCACAAAGGAAGATCTTGAAGACATTTCAAATGAAGGTAAAGAAGTATGTGTTGATATTGGCAAAAAGGAAGATCATGAGGATATTTCAAATGAAGGTAAATAACACTCTAAATCCCTTGAATGCAATGATGATGATGATTAATTTTTCTCTACAAGTGAAGAAGAAGATGTAGATATAGTCTATGTAAAGTTTGATGGTATTTATCCCATGAAAAGAATAGAAGGAAATCTATTAAAACTTCAAAAGGAAATTGAAGAGGGTTTATATATCTATAGGAGTGATCATTTTTATACACACTATAGCTATCTTTCGGATAACACTAAGAAGTTTCTTAGGAGGAGTCAAAGGCACATCTTGAAGTTAAAGGGAATGCTCAAAGAACAAGAAGAGAGTTCTAAATTAGAAGAAAAGGAAGAAGATATCACAAGACTAAAGAATGACATGAATATAAATGATGAGATTAGTAAAAGTTTTGAAACTATTGTCCATCTCAAGACCCAAATTGAAGAAGCCAAAAGAATAGAGGAACTATTGAAGATTCAAATAGATGAAAATGAAGATTCATGTTGCAAGTTAGAAGCTGAAATTGTTGACCTTAGAAAGAAGGTGGAAAAGCCAAACAAATTCTTGAATAGCTCACGAATATTGGATGAGATCTTGGAAAGTCAAAGATCATCATGTGATAAATTAGGTCTTGGATACAAAGGAGAAGATAAACATGCTAAAGCAAACACCTCAAAGAAGAATGAGGTAAGTCCATCAAAGAAAGAAGATAATATTGCAAAGAAACCATCTACACAAGGAAAAGAAAATTTCAAAAGTACAAAGCAAGAAGCCATTTTTGGGACACCAAAGCAAAGGTATGAAAGTATTTTTCATGGGCATTGTTATTCATGTAATAGATATGGTCACAAAGATTTTGAATGTAGATCTTATGAAACAAGATATAATGGAAGATTCTATAACACCACAAGGTGTTGGAGATGTGATCAAATAGGACATATTTATGTTCACTGTAACTCTATGAGATGATACAACTGTAGTGGATTTGGCCACAAATCCCAGGAGTGTTGGAACACAAGAAGAAATTCCATGATGAGGACTTCACATAGAATGGATAGAAGAAGGAATGAAGTAAGAAAGGGAGACATCTTTGAAAATATGGATACTCAGAGCTTAAGATCTGAAGAGAAGGGTCATCTATAGAAGTGGGTGAAGAAGACAAAGAAGCCAGATCAGAATGAAAGATTGAAGGGAAGTTCAAATGTCTCATTTACTAAGGCACACGCAGGTAACAATGGTGACAGTCATGTGTACACGCGTGCTGACCTTGAATAGGTAGCGTACACATGCACTCAATTGTGCAACAGGCTGCGTGTCTGTTGTAAAGCCTTGGGAAAAAGAAAATGCACATGGCTTGGATTTTGATGTGATGGTATAACTCTGTACTGCAGAGTCTGACATTGTTTATTGCAGGTTCTGACACTATTTGTTGCAGGTTTTCATGGTTCTAAGTTATATCATGCAAGGTTGTGATATAAAATAAATCTTGGGTGCATGGCACTAATCCAAGAGTATGGTTTCATGTTGATCTGTTGGAGTACATGGCTGGTACTTTTTGAAGTTTCATTGATATATCTTATGATGTATTATTGGAAGCACATGGTATTGTTGGATATCATGGTGCATGGATTTTGCATGTGGATGGGATACACATTGAGACATGTAGTTAGTGAGTTAAGTTGATAGTCATGTTGTACATCATTGGGGAGTATTATCTTATTGATGCATGGTTGATATACTTGCTAGGTGCAAGTAATGATGCATGATGGTACACTCATGGATGGTATTTCTTTGGCATATTGGTAGATGCACATGTTGGCATATGGTGGATACATTTCATGGATTATATCTTTTGGCACATTGTTGATGTACATGGTTGATGTACATGGGTGTTGTGTATGGTGGGCACATTTTGGTACATGATGTACTTGGTGTATATATTGTTCATGATTCTCTATTTCATTGATTCTCATTACCTTCCTTCTAATTCCTTATATAGTTTACATCTAACCTCCTAGGAACTTTCTAGTAGGTAAAACCTTCTAGTAAGGCTTCTTACAATTATTTCTTGGACACTATATATACTACATGGTCCTTATTTAATAGAGTTGAACTCAATACATAAAAACCTATGTATATACTCAAGGGGGTTATGTGTAGGACCCTAACATGCCTGCCCCCTTATAAAGAAGCATTGTCGTTAAGGCTAGAGATAAGGAAATTGTTGAAGGATCTCTATTGGTCTCCATGTGGCATCCTTGGAATGTGTGTCCTTCCATTATATCAAGACCTATAAGATAGTGCGCTGGTAGACACACTTTTCTCTTTTGTTGACAATAGCCTCAAGTTACAACCAATTGGAACCTTGTTTGTCTATTTATATAAGGCTAGTTTGTATATGACAATTAGATCCAACCACTTTGTTTAATAAAGAGACATGGAATATTGGATGAATTTTAGTGTAGATAGGAAGCTCCAATTTGTAAGCCATTCGCCCAATATGTTTGAGGACCATACAAGGGATATAAAAATTGGGAGAAATATTCTAGTGGTGGTTTTATTTGATGAGGTGTTCATATAAGGCCACAGATGAAGGAATACCTAATATCCTTTGATATTTAAATTGTCATGGATATTCCACTAGAATAGTTCATCGCAACAGATCTAATAAATAAAATTTAAATCTACACTATGAAGGTTAAATTCCTTTAAATTCCATAATATTTAGTTACTGATTTTATGCCTATGCATGAAAAAGATAAAATGTGGAAAATAGAGAACAATAAACTAAAATCACACATCATCCACAAAATAACACAAATATTTTTGCTAGGAAACCTTTATGGGAGAAAAACTAGCTAGAAGGTGAGGTTTCTCCACTCTCTTTTCTCTGGTATAGAAATAATGCAAGTATAAAGGAGAATGCACTCTCTATAGAGTAACCCGAGGCTTATGGCATGATAGGCTACTACATAAAATTGACCCCCTCTTTTATGCTGTCTAATTTTCCCACTCCCATTTGTCCTAATCCACTATGGAAAAAAATACAATAACATAGAATGGAACCCCTTCTCTTCCTAGTGGATTGGTATTTAACATAGCTCAATAGCCATCTAGTGGTAGGTTTTTGATTTCATCAACCCTCAATTGTGATAAGGTTAAGGAACTTCTAGAATATTCTTGAAATTATATGTGTGTCTAGCCCCATATGTGTGAGTAACTGGGGTTGACATGGAATCCTCTCATACCATGGTGGTCAACAAGGTAGGTCAACTTGAGGGAGGCATAAATTTGGCATATGAGCTTTTTTTTACGCGATTTTTGCACCGTTGGAAAGAAATTGATGTGTATAATAGTGTCACGGGGTCCTAACTATTGTTGGACAAATTTTAACCCCAAAAAATGTTGTTTGATTTCTCAAAATGGCTCCAGAAGGCGTTCAACAAAAAACAATTGCGAGATAAAAAAAGGAATTAGAGGAACTTTAAATTATCCCATGAAGGAACATGTTATGTTGTAGGTGTACTGAGGGATCCCCTATATGTTTTAATAGGTTAAATGTGGTTTTCTTTCTTAGAGAAATGGAAGTGTTATCACATAAGATTGTCTAAGTGTCGCAAAGCGACCCAGTCCTTTGCTTGCGCAGGTATCAACCTTGAGCTCAAAATGCAACTTTCAGAACTGTCTATTTCAGGCTTGAAGCGCAAGTAGTAGGAAGTTTATTCTTTCAGTGGTGGAGATTCCTGGAGTAGTTCATATCAGTGGCTCACTGACATTCAGAAGCTTAAATTTGCACAAAGTATAGTGTCGGGGAAAAACCATGAAGTAAGCATGAGCCGTTGATCTTGAGGGGGATAGGTGGCAACCGACCCAAGCGTTCGGGGAAATGAGCTTTGGGATTTTCAAAGTGAGAAGTGCATAAAATGTTTGAAGAGCCGAAGCCTGAACTCCTGAAGAAATTGTGGACCATTGATGTCAAAATCAGCAGGGAGTCGTTGATCTTAGCAGTAATGCCTCCCAAAGTCCCAAAGGCTCGAAGCGCTCGAAGTCTTGAAGTGGCCGAAGTCCCAAAGTGTTGAAGCACATGGCAGTAGATCCTTCACTTCAGGGGTTTTTTCTCCATGGGTTTTTTCGTGTTTCACTTTCAAAAAACTTGAAGCCCGAAGGCCTGGAGTAAGTCTCAGCTGTCCAATTCAAATGGACATGCGACGCCAAATATTGAGCTCTGAAGGAAAGCAAAGGGGGGAAAATATCGAAGACTCGAAGTAGCTCTCGATTGTTTATCGAGAAGGGAGTAGAAGGGTCATCGATATTGTTGCAGGGGTCAAAGTCCCAAAACAATAATAGAGTCATTGATTGAAGAGGATGTACATCGCTAGATCTATAGCTCTGAGTAAAATCTCATGGAAGAGGGTGAGGTTTGAGATTTGATTTCCCCATAGTCCAGAGCCACGAAGGGATCTCAGTCATCAATCACTAAAGGCCACACGTCTTCATATCCTTAACTCCGAATGTTTTCTTCAAGGAAAAATAAGTTTGAGTTTTCAGTTTCCTAAAGCCCGGAGACTCGAAGGAGATCTCAGTTGTTGTTTTAAGAGGATACATGGCAGTCATCAGTATGGAAATGTGGTGTACTCAACGGTCATGAAACTAGGAACCTATTCAACAGTGACACATGGCACTTAGTCTAGGTATTCGTGGGCATATCATTCGCTTATTTATTAGTGATACATGTCACTTTTCTTTAAGGACATGTAAGCATAGCAATGACAGGTCATTCTCTGGGAGGTGTTATTGTTCAATGTCAAGAGTAGAATTCCCCTCCCTCAGGGCACAGTTTGGCGGATTCTAAAGTTGGCGGGCGGTTAATCTTGGCAGTAGCACTAAACCTAACAGGTGCACCCAGGTCACAGACCACATCCAAATCAATAGCCATGCTTCATTGCAGGGACACAACTTGCATGAACGATAAAATTATTGAGTGGTCCCGCAATTGAAACCTTGATTTGGTGAAAGTGATACGTGGCAAAAGGCGGTGGATTGTGGGCCCAAAAGCAGTGTGAGTTCAACCCTCTTTTGGTAGCCTTGCAATCACATGATCATATAGTTTCCAATCCAAGAGAAATGTGTGGCCTCCCCCTAGGCTCTAAGCCTCGTCTCGATCAACAAGGTTCAATTAATAAATGAAAAGAATGGTGGTTGAAACCTCAACTCACTCAGTAATTGAAAATAATTGAAGGTCCGGACATGGGGATTGAACTGTTAGCCCATGGTACCCCTGTGGATAGATTTCCCTGCAAAAACCATGCTGATCTGAGCTCTTGTCTGATAGAGGGATACATGTACAGTCTGACAGAAGACTGCTCAAACACAATTTTTTGAATGTAGTGATCGGATCACACTCCTGATAGTCGGGGACTGTTATGAGTATAAATAAGTAGTTTTAATATTTTTTTAATGTCATCAATTGGTTGAGAAGAGCTCCCTATTTTGTAATGTTTTGATTCCAGAACTATTCTATGGTGATGTATCAAATTTGAGACTTTCATTTTAATAGAAGTCAACTTCTTTTCATCTCTCTGTAAAAACTGTTCTAAAACACTCAGGCATGGAGGATCCAGTTGAGGGTTGTTATGCTATTTTAATGTAGGTTTGATTATAGTGGTATCGTGACTAGTTTTAGTCAGCTCCCTTGTTATCTTTCTCCATCTTACACTGAATGGATCGAGCATGGAGGATCCAATCGATTTGTTGTAGCTGCATTGTGATGTAGGTTTGGTCATTGTGTTGTTGTGACTGTGTTGTTTGGACATATTTCAGTGTCTGAAGCTTGAGCTCAAGAGTGATCTTGAGTTTGAGTTTTTCTTCTCTAAGATGCTTGAAAGAATGATGCTCATAACAGTATTGTTCACCTTTCTCACTAAGTCTTTAATCTTCTCACACTTAAACTCAATTCAATGACTGAAGTTAATGTGGCCCTCACTTCCTTGTGCATTTGTTGTCCATTTTCATGTTGAACATCATTCATATATTGAGTTTTGTCCATTGACCTCCACTCATATAAAACCAATATCCACCAAAAACTTTGATGGGTACTAGGCTTATCCTCTCGCAATCTGAGGGTGACTCTCAGTGCTAAAATTCTCTGCATCATTTCTAGGGAACAAATTGAAGACATTTCCTTGGGTAAGAATGACAAAGAAATTTTGATTATGAAGGTGCATTGGATATCAGTGACTTGAAGATTGTAGGTTGCACTTGGTGACTCCACTATTTCAGTCGTGGCTCTGAAGGGTAGAAACACGAGGTCTACTCTACAACTGCCTTTAGCTACACCTGAAGTTGACCCAGATAAAATTATCAAGAGAGGAAATATTTCTCAAGAAGGCTTTAGCTACTTCCCCAGATTGAAAATCTCTCTGGGAGAACGACAATGACCAGATCTGGCCTTTTGATGGTGAACAAAGACCAGACACATTCATGCTGCATAACATTCACCTGGAGACTCCATAATCAAAGAATCTACTGGGGAGGATCCTGTTGATAGAAAGATGATCATACCGAATGGGAAGACCAAGTATCAGTTTATGAGCTTTCTTTATGAAATCTTGTTTTTCTTTATTAGCTCATTTCTCTCTTTCCCTTTACATATAAAGAGGATTATCGTCTGCTTTGTCTATTTAGATGATAATAATCCTTCCTTTATTTATCCATCCTTGGAAGAAGAAGACATGCCCTCTTCTTTTGTTGTATATGTTGATCTTGTGTCTTCACCTCAGCCTATTCATAAAAGTGAGATTTGTATTGGATTTCCTCTTGAGGTTGATCACCCTTGTAGCCTTGAGGGGGTTGAAAATGATTCACAGTCTTGTCATAGCTCATTACGTTTTGTTATTACTGTTGAAACTTCCCATCTTCTTGTTAACTCCCATATTCAGCCCACTAGTTTTCAAGCTAAGATTAGAGACAAGATGTTTAAACCTTTGAGGCTGCCACATCACCTGCATCCCTATCCTCTTTATTCCTTTGAGTATCTTCCTTGATTTTCTGGACAGGATCATGTTATAGCTGAGAGGCACTTGCAGGCATTTGAGAACTTTGTTGATCAGTTTGATATTGTTCATGATGATGTTACCATGAGTTTGTTCTCACAATATTTGTCTAGAGATGTTGTTGTGTGGTTTAAATGTTTGGGAGTCAGTTCTATTGGTTCTTGGTTTGAGATATGCAAAGCTTTTTTAAAGTGTTGGGTTGAGAAAAAGTCCCTTGATTAGTACTATTTTGAGTTTAATGACTTGAGGAGAGGGGAAGAGGAAGCATTGGTTGTCTTCAATAGGAGGTTTTACAATGTTTATCATAGTATGCATGTGGAGATCAGACCCACAGAGACTGCTGTCATGGTGTATTATGTCATTGCTCAACATTCAGAGCTTGTCCTTCTCCTAAGAGAAAGGAAATCTTCATATTTAAGACACCTGTTTGAAGATGTTGAAGAGGTTGAAGAGAACATCAGAGATAGAAAGGGGGTTATTAAGCAAGCATATCATGAAAAAATGCATGTACATAAGCAAGGAGACTGTCAGTATGTTTCAGATTCTGAGAAAGAAGACTGTCAGTATGTTTCAGATTCTGAGCAAGAAGATAGTGAGTATAATTAAGATATGGAACAACAATGAGGAAGTGGGTGTGATTCACATTTGGAATCAGATCCTTCAATAGTTTCATATTTTTCTATGGGCAAGAATTCATATCAATCTTATGATCAGTTTTCAGAACATTTTGAGCATGAAGTAGTGGTTGATTGCATAGATAACTATATGTTCTTGGTCGATCATAGTTGTGATGCTTTAAATCTTGTTGTACCATTATCTTATGATCATTCTTATGAAGGAGATACTACAATTGTTGGTGATCACGAGTTGGTTTTGAAAGAACAAGAGGTCATTTATTTGCAAGAAGAGAGGCATTTACAGAGGAGCAGCCTGGTCCTCTAAAGAAACCAGATTTATGTCATGTTATTCATGATTCTGTCGCCATATACATGGAGTCGTATGTTTCAGATTTTCTAAAATTTTCAAATGGAATTATTTCACCGATACTCACAGGTGAGTATGGTTTCATGAAAGATTTCCAAGACCAAAATACAAAGCCTTTTCCTTTATTCATTAAGGAAAGGAATTGGGTGGAAATCAACCATCCTGGACTCGTAGAAGACACAAAGAAGCATGTAAAGGAGGAGCTAAGTGGGCAGTTTTTCTCATGTCCAGAACCTGTAAACGAGAAAATATCACCTGATATTAGCTAACCTGCATCAGCTCTCCACCCACCTGTACACTCTGAGAACATCAAATGACGAGTGAGCCACAATGAAGGACAATAATTAATTTCTTTCCAGTTGAGCTCCCCTGATTATAAATTTTGTGACCCTGTGGGGCTATATATGGAGCTGTGTTTTCCAAAAGCATTGGAGACTACATAATTATTCACCTTATCGTCTTTTGGGGGTATGGTCAATGTTCCAAGCCATGTTCTTGTTCTATTGTCATACCTCCCTAGTTTTTTGTGGATCATATCTAGTAAAGAGAAGAATTGTATTACTAGGCAGTCTGTGTGGGTATGGTGGAAGTTTTCTTTCACCTAGTGTCTTGTAAAAAGTTATTTAGCCTAGGATTGTATATAAATAAGCCCCTTCTGGAGCTTATGTGGTTTTTTTTTTTTAGTAGAATAGTGTACATATTTTCCTGTTTTGTTCGGCAAAAGTTTTGAGCTAGACTCCATAGCCCAACAACTAAGGCACTAGAACTGTGCATTCTTGGAAGCTCGCAGGGAGCACGCCATCCCCTATGGATCCAAATGTTATCACATAAGACTGTATAAGGGTCGCAAAGTGACCCAGTCATTTGGTTGCACATGTATCAGCCTTAAGCTCAAAACACATCTTTTAGAACATTCTATCTTGGGCTTGAAGTGCAAGCAACATGCAGTTTAGTCTTTCAGCGATGGAGATTCCTAGAGTAGTTCAGATCAACAACTCACCAACATTCGAAACCTTAAAATTACATAAAGTATAGCACCGGGGAAAAAAACCAAAGTAAGCATGAGTCGTTGATATTGAGGGGGACAGGTGGTAGCCGATCCAAGTGTTCGAGGAAATTAGCTTCGAGAGTTTCAAAGTGAGAAGTGCATAAAACTTTCGAAGAGCTGAAGCTCTAACTCCCGAAGTAATCGTGGACCATTGATCTCAAAATCAGTAGGGATCCTTTGATATTAGCGGTAGTTCCTCCCAAAGTCCCAAAGGCCAAAAGCGCCTGAAGTCCCGAAGTGCCGAAGCACATGGAAATAGATCCTTCACTTTGAGGGTTTTTCCTCTGCAAGGATTTTCATGTTTCACTTTAAAAACACCCAAATCCCGAAGGTCGATTCAAATGGACACATGATGCTAGATCTAGAGCTCTAGAGGAAATTCAAGGGGGGAAAATCCTGAAGACCCGAAGTAGCTCTCGATCGTTGATCGAGAAGGGAGTAGAAGGGTCATTGATCTAGTTGAAGGGGTCAAAGTCTTGAAACAGGAACAAAGGAATTGATTGAAGAGGACGTGCATCACTAAATATATAGCTCCAGGTAAAAGCGCATGGAAGAGGGAGAGGTTTGAGATTTGATTTCCCCGAAGTCTGGAGCCAGAAAGGGATATCAGTCGTGAATCTCTGGAGGCCACATGTCATCATATCCTTAACTCCAGATGTTTTGCTTCAAGGAAAAAGAAGTTTGATTTTTCAGTTTCCCGGAGCCCGGAGACCCGAAGGAGATCTCAATAATCATTTTAAGAGGATAAGTGGTAGTCATCAGTATGGACATGTGGCACACTCGTCGGTCATGACACCAGACACTTATTTGACAATGAAACATGGCACTTAGTCCAGGTAGCCTTGGGCATATCATTTTCTTCTTTCTTAGTGACACATGTCACTTCTCTTTCATGACACATCAACATAGTAGTGATAGGTCATTCTCTGAGAGGTGTTATTGTTCAAAGTCAAGAGTAGCATCCGCCTCCCCCAGGGCACAGTTTGGAAGATTATAAAGTTGGCGGGAGGTTAAGCTTGGAAGTAGCACTAAATCTAGCAGGTGTTCCCAGATCACAGACCACGTCTAGATCAACGACCATGATTCATTGCGGGGATGCAGCTTGCTCAATCGATAAAATTATTGAGCGATCCCACAATGGAAAATGTGGTTTGGTGAAAGTGATATGTGGAAGAAGGTGGTGGATTGTGGGCCCAAAAGCAGTGTGAGTTCAAACCTCTTTTGACATCCCCACAATCACATGCTCATATAGTGTCCAATCCGAGAGCAACGCGTGGCTTCCCCCTAGGCACTAAGCCTCATCCTGATCTCCAGGGTTCAGTTAATAAATGAAAGGACTGGTAGTTGAAACCTCGACTCACTTATTAATTGGAAGACATGGAAGGTCCGACCGTGTGGAATCAACCATCAACCGATGGTCCCCATGTGGACAGATTTCCCTGCAAAAACCATGCCGATCTGAGGTCACGTCTGACATAGGGATACATGAGAAGTCTGACAGAATGCTTCTCGGATGCAATGATTTGAATGTAATGATCAGATCACACTCCTGATAGTCGGGGATTGTTATGAGTATAAATAAGTAGTTTTGATAAATTTTTAAGGTTGTCAACTTGTTGAGTAGAGCTCCCTATTTTGTAATGTTTTGATGCCAGAACTATTCTCTGGTTATGTATCAAATTTGATACTTTCATGTTAATATAAGTCAACATCTTTTCATCTCTCTGTAAAAACTATGCTAAAACACTTGGGTGTGGAGGATCCATTCGAGGGTTGTTATGATGTTGTAATGTAGGTTTGATTACAGTGGTATCGTGACCAATTTTAGTCATCTCCCTTGTTAGCTTTCTCCCTCTTACACTAAATGTCCTGGGGATGGAGGATCTAGTCGAGTTGTTGTAGATGCATTGTGATGTAGGTTTGATCATTACGTTGTTGTGACTGTTTTGTTTGGACATATTTTAGTGTCTAAAGCTTGAGCTCAAGAGTGATCTTGAGTCTGATTTTTTCTTCTCTGTTATAGGATAAATCCGTAGGTGCGGACACTAACCGATCTCCCTAGATCCACCTGGTATCTAGAACAAAATAGGACATAATAATACACTTTCCCTAGATCTAGCCTATTGAATGAACTAAGAGATAAGGGCTATGGGCATACCTTATGAACGCTTTCCTTAGATCTCTGTTGTTCCCATCTTTTCTTCAATGCTCTCATCCCATCCAGATCACAACAAAACGAACCAATCGAAGTAAAGACAAGTTAAGATATTCAATGACTAGTCTATACATATGATCAAGGAATTATGTAATAAAGTGACATCATCTTTATGGGAAAGGGACATATTACTGTATTGCATTAATTGAAAGTGAAACTTACAACCTGAGCCTTGATGTCATAGGTCTCCTTTCGATGGATTCTAGCTCTGACACACACACTTTCTCATGTATGAAGAAAATCTACCACATGTATTGACCTTGCTGTTGTCTCTTGCTGCTGTAGCATCAGTCCTCCATACAGTCTTGCACTAATTCTCTAATCAAACTCTTGCTAACTTGCTGCTAACTGAAATTCTTCACTTAACCCCTTCCATGAGAAATATCCTCAATATATAGGAAGAGATAGATTAGTTACTTGGATAGGGAATGATCCCAAGATATCTGGAAATGACAGTACTTGAATAACCACTCGAAATCCAACTCATCCTTCTAGAAGATTCCCTTCTAGAAGGTTCGAGATCTTTATATTTTTCCTCTTTAAGAGAATGTTCACACCCTAACCATGAGTACAGTGTGAGAAGTTCGCACCCCAGCTTAAGGTAGCCTGCGGGAAACAAGCATTCCCGCAGGTGAATATATAAGTAGCCTGCGAACATGTTTCAAAGTGTGAATTCTGGAAGAAGACAACTGTAACTTTTCTCAGGAAAGTATTCTTTGTAAAGAGCTTGATTTTCCATCATCATGACATCATCATGACCTCATCACAATGACCAAATTTGTGGATAACAGAATGCCCCCCAAAGTCTGAGAGCGGAACCAGTGACAGTCGATAGACTTTGTAAGCTACATGTGTGTGTCAAGAACCAAAAGCACATCTAATCAGAGACTTGCAAACATTCAAGCATCAACAGAATATCATGTATATCAGTTCCGAGGTAGGAATTCCCCTGCTTAGATCATAGACTGATGAAAATCGTAAAACAAGGTCATGGCCACCAATCATACACTGTGGATCCATGCCGTCACTATATAGCACAGCCACTTGAATACACTGTGGATCTATGCAACAAATTTTCAGTCAAGACAACATAGCCATGAATCATACACAGTGGATCTATGTGTCGCAAATCATGCATACTCCATCACAACCTGGATCACAAAGACAACATCCAGGGTCTTCAATCTCGTTGCCCAAAGTACAAATCTGACCATGTGATTACATGTGTCGAAGTCGAACATGGTAGAAACCACTTGATTACCAGTCGTTGATGTATACTGTTAACAAGTGCGAGGGAAATCACCATTAATATCAATGACTCCCAAGGTACTATAGTACAATCCATTGACTGTGAATAAATGAGTTGATGTCGAACATTCAGCGGAATCTCTCGATCAGTGGTCAATGATGTAAACCCATTGTTGAAAGCGAGAAACTTGCCATTGAGGCATGCAAGCTTCAAGGTACTGAATAATTTCTAAGTCTTAATTCCGGATAATGTGCTAAAGTCGACATAACAAGACTCGTCATAGGAGGGCCTTGATGTATCCCACATCAGTGACACGAAATGAGTAACAAAGTTTGAAAGTGAAACAGAGCATGTGACAATTGGTCTTTGGACACAGGGAAGGCCGACACAGAATGAAAGTATAACTGTAGATGGCCGACTCAAAAGAGGTTTGGACTGCTCTTGAACATATGGATGACACGACCAATGATTTGGCAGTATTGAATCGGAGACGACACATGGAAAGACCTTGTTATGGAATCGAATGAGAGACCAATGGATTTCCCAAACCGGCTTCAAATGATGAATAGGGGGTGTCATGTTCAAGAGCGACACTTAATGCCAATTAACACAAAGATGAAACATATCCCTTTCCCAAATTTCCCCCCACCATTTCTGGCAAGTACCTCTTTATTTTTACACAAGCTTGAAGAGGATCACATATGCTTGTTGATATAAGCTCATCCTTCAGACGAGTCCCTCGGAGTATTTTTAGCGAACCCTAAGAAGGAGTGGTTCGGTCCCATCACGGGTCAGTCAATGTTTGTTTAACTAGTCCAGAGATAGAAAACTCGAAGGTTTTTCAGGATTATAGAGTTTGGAAAAAAACTCAAAAGAGAACTCTCTCAGTTCCTTTTTCGTACAATAGTCCAACGAGACCGAAAAAGGGTTAAACTATCGCTCGAAGGACGCGTAACTTCAAATACTTTAACGAGTGTGAAAAGAGCAAGATCACTCGACAATATTTTCATATTTAGGGAGTCGTGAAAAGAGCTTAAAGTTAACTCCAGGGGGTTCCTTTTTCGTGTAACCATAACGAGCCCAAAAAAGAGATAAAACAACGCTCGATCACGTTCTAGGTTTTTCGCAAGTGCAAGAACGGATAAAAAGCACTTGAGCTCTTATATCAAAACCATAGGAAACAAACAAAAACACATCATATCGCAAAAGTTTTTCATCCATAATCATCTGCATTGGGTACCTGCAAGTCATTTCACTCACTTTCGTATTAGAAATTAGGGTAAAATAGTGAATAAATACAA
>ML787280.1:652727-664044 GCA_009831015.1 Picea engelmannii | reverse complement strand
TCATATCGCAAAAGTTTTTCATCCATAATCATCTGCATTGGGTACCTGCAAGTCATTTCACTCACTTTCGTATTAGAAATTAGGGTAAAATAGTGAATAAATACAAAAAACCCACTTTAATTATGGTAAAAAGTAAATAAAACCATTTTACTATTCATTTTTACCATATTGTTTTACCCATTTACCATTGTAGTACAAAAACTTCCATTTTACCTCTGTTCTTCATCATCGATTTTCGGGAGCTTCGGGGCATCATTCCACGAACCGTCTGGATCAGATTGGTAAGTTCTCAATTCTCTAGCCTTTCATGGTTTAATTTCATGATTTTAGTGGCTAAATGTTAAGTTTTAAGCTAGTTGTTGAAACCCTACGCGTGAATGAGGATTCCCGCAGGCTGCCCATACGGGGCCTATGAGAAGTCTTCATTCCCGCAGGTGGGCTTAAGCTACAGTGCGAGAAGTTCGCACTGTGCGCTATAAGTCACCTGCGAACAGCGCAGTGCCCAATTTTTTTTATAATATTTAGCCAATCAAACCAATTTTCTCATGTTTCAAATCATTAACTATCTTCCCATGGTTGCCATGCAGGTTAATAACTATCACAATGGTGCTCGAATGGAGAGAAAGGGAACACAAGGATGATAATTCTACCGCCGAAAATCACCCTCAAACCATTGCCGCTTTAAGAGATTGCGGTCTCCTAAAGTATTTCCGCATACCGAGCATGAGAGGCCAAGTTCGATTGTTGGAACATTTAGTCCCGATGTGGGATCCAGATCAGTAGGTCTTTAATGTCGGTGCCCACACATTGATGATTGATATTGAGGATATCTATTTTTTGACTAGGTTGTCAAGACGGGGTTCTTATGTTAGCTTGACTGGTAACCGCAGGGGTGGTATGAAAATGAGTGAGTATTTCCGAGAGTATTGCGTGCCAGAGGCTGAAAGACAAAAAGGAAAAGTGGCCATTTGGGGAGTGACTGATATAACTCTCTGTACCATTCTTTTCACTATAGCTCGGATGGTAGGAAGTGTTGCCCCGCATATGGCTCTACAGAGGTATTTTCAGTATGCCCTCGAGTGTGTCGAGCCCCGGGTCTTCAACTGGGCTGACGCAGTGTTACGCAACCTCAAGAAACAACTGACCAAAAGCAGGCGTGGAAATCTAAAGCAGTTTGGTTATGGATCGCTGCTAGTGTCATTCTTCTATGAGAGGGTCCCAGTGTATAGGCTTCAGGATGATCGGCACTTTTCAGGTCCCAGGAATCCACGGATGCTACAATGGTGCCAACTCATGGCTAGACATGTGACAGGTCCGATCGTCAGGTATGACGATCGCTTCTTTGACTGGCTCCAAGGCTAGGTCTCGATGATAGAGGATTATGCATATGCTGGCTTGGACTTTCGTAGTGATCCTGAGCTTGCCCTTCCTGAAGACGCACAGTGGGGAGATATTGGTAAGAAGTACACCAACTTTTTAACTTTTTAGATGTTTTTGTATTTTCATCATATTAAAAGTTTTTGGTTTTACGGTTTTATCCGAAGACTAACACCAAAATATCGTTGATAACATAGATGTTGGGGCATATAGACCAGCTGGTAGTTCTCCTGTTCAACGTCGAGGAGAGGTAGCAGTTCCAGTCCCCCAGTATGCCGAGGACTATCTTACAGTGGAGCAAAACTTAGAGGGCTTGATGGCCAATGTTCCAGATATGCCTCTGGAGGAGATCCCACGACGCGATCAGTGTCACACCATGGGAGTCTCTTCCTCTATGGGTCATTTTCTCCGCAAAGTATCCAGGAATTTAGCATGCTATCGTGAACATAATTAGTGATGTCACTTTGTAGAAGCCAGGAGCTTCATTTTTTTGATATTTTGGTCTTCGGACACATTTTGTAAAAAACAAACTTTGATCGTTATATATATACATGGGTTCTACTGGCTTACTTTACAATTGTGTACATTTTAATGTGTTTGATTTTATAAATGATTTAAATGTCTGTCTAATACATAGTTAGCTAAAGCGTCTATCAATGTATTAAGACTTCTCAGAATGTGTTGATATTCTATGTAATCAAAATGTCTTTCCAAGAGGCGAGTCTGCAAATATATCCTTAATAGAGTAGGACTTCGAAAAGCATATACATTACTGAGCTGTAGTACTACCGACTACGAGTCAAGTCGAACAACCAAATAAATAACCCCGAGAGAGATAGCATCAACCAATAATTCAACCACGGTGCTATACTCTGCAATATTGTTGGTTTCTCGGACAAGACATATACCTCGTAGAGATATGAGTTCATTTGTCTGGGCATAGATTCCCAAGCAGCGAAAGCTAGGTTCCGAGTACTACGACTAGCACCATCGACGAAGCCAATATAAGGTAGCGAATACTCCAACATCTGGAAATCAAACACAACGTCACGTAAGGGTAGAGACCAGATAACGTCAAAACAAAACTAAAGTAACACACACACTCAGTATGGTATATAAAAATACAAGTACTCATGCACAAATGACTCATGCGTAATACTTCTTCAAGTACAACCCATTCCTGGGTTCACTCAAAGGCACACCATCATAGTCCACTAGCTCATACACTCCTTTTTCCAAAACTTTGCTAACAATATAAGGCCCACGCCACATTGGTTCGAATTTCCCATCTCCTAAGACATCTTTATATTGTTCATATAGAAGAACAAGTTCTCCTTCAGAGAAGACACGAGGTTTGACATGCTTGTCATATTGTGCCTTAACACGTTTCTTCTGGGCTTCTATTACAAGAGTAGCGTCACAATGAGTCTCGTCTAATCGCATCAAATACAACAGACGTTCCTCTTCGGCAGAAGTATTAGGTAAGATCTCTACAACTAGCTTTAAAGACGGTATCTCACATTCTATTGGCAGAATGGCTTCCATGCCATAAACTAATCGAAAAGGCGTGAATCCTGTGGCAGACTTAACAGATGTCCGATATGCCCACAATGCCGAAAATAACATTGTGTGCCAGCTAGTTTTATGGATTCCTATCATCCGTCGAATCATAGTTATAAGAACTTTATTGATGGCTTCGACCTGGCCATTGGCCTGTGGATAATAGGGAGTTGAGATATCATGACGAAGGCCCAACTTCTCAGTAAGTTCAGACATCATATTATTTCTAAAATGACTACCGTGATCAGTAACGATAGCCTGAGGACCACCAAAACGAGTGATGACATGGTTAAAAAGGAATAAGGCTACAGTATTCCCAGTATTATCGAATGTCGACATCGCCTCGACCCACTTTGTGAAATAATCAACAGCTACAATAATGTAACCATGCCCCTTGGCCGAGTGAGGGTGACATGTCATGAAGTCAATGCCCCATTTAGAAAAAGGACCTACTGAGACTACAGGATGGAGGGGAGAAGGATGTGATCTAATCTTCTGATTATAGGTCTGGCAGGCATGACACTTCTGAACAACAGTAATGCAGTCAGTGAATAGGGAAGGCCAAAAGTAACCTGCACGTAAGATCTTATGGGAAGTAGCATACCCAGACATATGACCACCACATGCTCCTGAATGGCAGTCATTCAAATCTTTCTCAGCTTCGTCAAAAGTCAAATAACGCCGAAAGACAGAGTCAATGCCTCGACGGTAAAGAGCATCACTGAGGATAATATAATGACCTGCTTGATAACGGATACGACGTCGTTCATTAATGGACAAATTAGGCCGGAAAGTTTGAGTTTGGAGATATATAATAATATCTCCATACCAAATATCATCGGTACTGATAAGGAAAAGTGACTCGCCAGGTAACGAATCGATGATTACCTTTTCCGTGGCAGTGTGGGGAAAATCACAAATTAACTCAGCGAAAACTAGAGATTTCTTCGACGTGGCGCGATCGAATTCCAAATCAAAATCCTGGAGAATAACAATCCACTTGGAGTACTTGCCCCCCAGCAATTGACGTGTCAATATGTGTTGCATGGGGTTACAGTGTGAAATCACTGTAGTCTTCCTGGAGAGAATGTAATGACGGAAATGTTGGACTGCTTGGACAGCAGCCAAGGCCAGCTTCTCAACATGTTGGTACTTGATTTCCGTGGATGATAAACTTCTACTCAAGTAATAGATAACATTTTCATCGTGGTTATCATCCTCTTGAATGAGGACCATGCCGATAGTATACTCGGACGTAGCTAGATAAAGAAAGTAATCTCGACTATAATCTGGAGGAAAAAGAAGAGGAGCTTTTGTGAGGGACAATTTTAAAGCTTCAAAGGCGTTGTTAGCAACTTTATCCCAGACAAACTCTGAACCTTTCTTTAGAAGACGTGTGAAACCTCGAGTAATCTCGGCATAATTCGGGATGAAACGACGAAGAAAGTTTGCTTTCCCTTGCAAACTTTGTAACTGATGCAAAGAAGAAGGAGGAGGGAGATTAAGAATCGCCTCGACCTTGATAGGATCTACCCGGATCCCATGGCATGAAAAAATGAAACCAAGGAGACGGCCAGATTCTACACAAAAGACACCTTTATGAGGATTCAAGCGAATGCGATAGAATCGACAACGAACAAAAATTGCTCGGAGATGAGTAGGGTGATCGAATCGACGTAAGGAATGAGCCGACAAATCGTCCAAATAAGGTTGAACAATATGCTTGATATCGTGAAATGCGTAAGACATAGCACGTTGGAACGTAGCACCTGCATTCTTCAGACCAAAAGGAAGTTTTCTGTAGGTGAAAGTACCCCAAGGACAAATAAAAGTTGTTTTGTGTTGGTCCTCAGGAGCGATATTGATTTGATTATAACCGAAAAATCCATCCATGAGGGAAAAGATTTCACTGCCGGCACAGTCATCGACGATTTGGTCAACAAAAGGGGTTGGAAAATTGTCCTTTGGACAAGCTTTGTTGATATGCCGATAATCAACACAAACGCGTATACTACCACCCTTTTTATCAATCGATACAGGGTTGGAAACCCATTCTGTCAATGCCACGGGGTAAATAAAACCGGCTTTAAGAAGTTTTTCAACTTCAAGTTTAATGGCTTCTGCTTTACGTGGATGGACAGGACGTAGGTGCTGCTGGACTGGTTTATATCCGGTGTACGTCTTAATCTCATGAACAACAATAGCAGGGTCAATACCCGGCATCTCTTCGTAACTCCATGCAAAAATATCACGAAATTCTTTAAACAAGGAAGTATAAGTGACAATTTCGTCGGGAGAACACGAAGCTCCAATATGAACGTTCTCGACTATCCCAGGTTTCACTGAAATATCTATGGGCATCGTGGGTGAAATGTTACTGATGTTCCCTTCTGCAAACACATCTCGTGTGGATTGGGAAACCGTGGAAATAACAACAACGGTCGACGGAGTTGAGATCCGCTGATAATTCTCAAGAGTCTGTTGTTCCAGAAACAAGATGGAACGATGATGCCCATCGTCCCAAGGGGTATCTTCCATGACGAACATGATCATCTCGTCAGTGGGAAAGATGACATGGAAAGTATCATGAGACAACTCGTCAAAAGAAGAAGTAGAAGGTGATGCCGATTGAATGTCTTGATAAGCGGACTCAACCGGACTTAACAACATAACGTTTCCGAAACGAACATGATCTCCGAGATCATGGACTACCCAAGGGTCAACAGACACTGGAATTTCATGAGGTACAGTAGAGATTATATTAATAGAAGCAATAAATGGGCGTGGAAGATCGGGTGGTGGTGGTATGGGGAAAGTACCCATTAGTGAAGAGACTTTTAAAAGACCGACCCCGACATTCTCATAACCCGATGGGGTTTTAGCGATGAAAGGCACGTTGCCAACATGAGTATCAGCATTAAAAAAGGCAAGTTGATCGACCGTAACCACTTTTCCTTGGTGAGGAAATCATACAACATGGAAAAGGGTTGACATGACTGCACGCATAGAATCGACCCATCTTCGACCAAGTAGAAGATTATAATCTAAGGGAGTATCGAAAACTTCCACTTCCACCTGAACGGTCTTACCTTCCAGAGTGACAGGCAATGATGGTAGAACACCATAAGGCTTAAAACCTGAGCCATTGAAGGCTCGCAAAGTGTTTTGTGATTCGTTTAATGGAGGAGAGCCAATGGATTTCCAACAAGAAAAAGACATTACACATGTAGAGGCACCCTCATCAATAACAGTCCGACAAATACTCTTGTCGGAGACCACAACTTGGATTTGAAACGCAAGCTGTGGGGGTAACCTTGGAACATGATCATCCAAGTTAAAGACTATCAGATTCGTATTGGTTGGATCAATACCACCTATAGCTTTCAACAGCACCCTTTGTTGCATAGGACAAGACTGAAGGACCTCCAGGGCAGACATCGCTGAGGGTGCTTGGGCCAGATCTTCGACAATGCTATAGTTCTGGGCTGCCTGAGCATGAGGATTGAATGCCGACTTCTTAACAAC
Source organism: Picea engelmannii (assembly GCA_009831015.1). Classification (NCBI taxonomy): domain Eukaryota; kingdom Viridiplantae; phylum Streptophyta; class Pinopsida; order Pinales; family Pinaceae; genus Picea; species Picea engelmannii. Next base: position 657,582 of record ML787280.1, on the reverse strand, counting down.
ACCTTTCAAAGGTCGTAAAACTGTATCAAGACTCGGTCGTTCGAGATGAAGAGGACCGTTTGTAGGTGGGTTTGGTGGAGAAGGATGTACCAAATCGGGAGGTGAGTCATCAACCTTCTCCTTAGAGGGAGTATAGTCTTTATCTCTAGTGGTAAGTGCAACATTGTTTTTCGTGGAATCACCAGTGCACATCAAAACATAAGATGATGTAGAAGTAGAGGGTTGGTCGTGGATGACCAACGAAGCTTGTTGTTGAGACGGGAAGGGTTGAGACAAGACAACCGGCATAGAGGGCTTCGGTGCTCCTTGAAGGAACTTGTTAACCTCGGCATGTCTCGGACAATCCTTCGTGTAGTGATCATCACCACAGATAAGGAAAGGGTAGCATGGTTTGTTCTTATACCAGTCATCAACAAGAGGAGATATGGTTTTCTCATTCAGATTATTGTTTTTACCCTCCTTATTCTTTCCTCTCCCTTTCCTAGACTTGGTTTTACCAGTTGGCATAGATTGAACAACGTTCACTTCAGAGGTTTTACCAGTGGGAGGAGCAGGAGACAGAGCACTTTGCACATTAGAAGAATTGGATTTTGGGGTTGTAGTTGAAATGGAATGTGACTGGCTATGAGTGGAACCAATCACACCATCAGCTGCATGCGAGGCAGCCAGAGCAGTAGAAGTAGTAGAAGTACCAGAACGAGGTAAATCAGGGAGTAAATCATATAAGGTTCCCGTTTGCGAATAAAAGAGATCTAGATACTGAGCACGGCTAATAGCCTACTCTTCGATGACAACACCTCCCATAGCAATGTCTTTTCCAATTTTGTTTACAAAAGACTTGGTAAATCACTCGGCCAGTAACTGATCAAGAAGCTCAAGTTTAATGAGATGTCTCCTCTGTCGCCACTCATGAATATGATCAGATATATGAGTGCTCGAGCTTTGTTTGAAGGAGGTTAAAATCTCAGTCCCGGTATCGTAACGAATCGGTAACTGGTAGTGTGTGAGAAAGGCCATTGCAAGGGTGTTGAAATCGTAAAAGAAACCTCGTGGTAATTCAATGTACCACTTCGCAGCAACACCCATAAGAGTTCGTTGAAAAATACACAGTCTAATGGAGTCGTCCATCAACGAGTTGGATGAACACCACAAGTAGAAGGTCATGACATGATTATTTGGGTCCTCTCCCACCTTCCCATCGAATTTGGGAATGTCCGATGGAAGCTTTGCAGGAATAGCAGGCCATTGGGGAGAGTGACGAATAGGATCATTGAGAATCCTAAAAAAATCAGGCAGATCCAAAGTACCAAGAAAAGGAAATTGCCAATTCACTTGTGGATACTGGTGACTTTGGGGCGGAAGCCCTATCGGTAGACCAGTGGGACCATATGCAGTTTGCCCCCAGAGTGAAGATCCTAGTTGATTTGGTGGTGGCTGAATTGGATAGTAACCCCAAGGATTTTGACCTTGACTTTGAGTAGTGACTTGGGGTTGAGTAGTCTGACCTGAACCCCAAATAGGATTAGTCACACCTGGATATGGTTGGCCTGTGGTAGGGACAACTTTTTTCCCCCCAGCATTTTGAGGAAAATGTTGCATAAGTTGATTCCAATACTGGGCCAATGTAGGAGGTATGTGTTGTCCTAAAGGTGAGGTTGGTCCCCCTATCAAAGGGGCAGTTCCACCCGGAAGTTGTGTACCAACCGTAGGTTGTGTAGTAACTGCGTTATGTCCGGGAAAAGGAAAAGGAAATGTACTACCTTGACCACCAACAGGATTGTGCAAGTTTGGTGCAACAGTCGGGATAATGCTACTAGTATTAGGATTACCAGGAGGAAACAGAGGGAGTGTCGGAATGAAACCGGGAATAGGATGCCCAGGAAACTGAGGACCACTTGGAGAACCAGCTGGAGTTTGTGGGGGTGTTGGATGGGAAACATTCAACGATGGATTCAATGCATGGTAACCAGGAGGTAAATTTGGATTAGCCTCAGGAGTTCTCTGGGTATTGATAGGAGGAAGAGTAGTAGCAGTAATTCCGGTTTGAACACTCGTAGTATTTGCGAGATGGGCCATCTCGGGAGGAAGAACAAAACGATAAGTGGTAGTCTCGGGTGTAGTCTCTGGTTCAGGAGACACAGGAGGGTTGACGAGTTCATAGACAGGGGATTCAGTACCAAACATGACTCGTCGGAAATCACCTGACCAAAAAGGATCTTGGCCTACTACACCGTGAGAAGGCCCAACGATTGATTCAGAAGATGTAACAAGAGTTTCTTCAGAAAGATGAAAACGTCCTGAAGGTCGTTCACCATGACGAATGCAATAATCCTCTACAGTATTGGTAATTCGAAATTCCGCAAGAGGATCAGTGGGTTCTACTTGAGGAGGTGGTGTAAAAACTTCTAGGACGTCACTGATGTCCGCGTGTGGTAGAGTAACAAGGGGAATTTCACCCGGACGAGGAGAGTCCTCAGGGGTACCCTCAAGTGTTTTTGTGTGCAAAGGTTGTGAAGCTTCTGGATGTTCCGGAGACAAACCTTGCATCCTACGTGAACGTCTTGGGGGAGCAATTGCAAACAATAAACCAACTCCCCAACGAAAATTCTATAGTCAACTTGGAGGAACAAACATCACACCCTAGTAAACAAAATCTAGAAGCAATCACCAAGAAAACAATACCTTCTAATACCGAAGCCAATAGTTGGTGATGAAATCCAACATCGCAACAATGAGATGAGAAGGGGTGGGGCTAAGATGGAAAAGTTACGTTGACGACTTGCTTAACAGACTTACGCCCTGGTGCAAGCTCCCACACATAATCGTGGGTATACCCTCCAAGGAGCTCGAGTGAGTTTGATCAACGTCGATTCCAGGTACCGTGAAGACTTTCCCCTCCACAGTCACCTTGGGTAAGAACCTAGAGAGACAAGCCACTAAGGTCACCACAAACAACAATACTACCTGGGGAAACAGTCTTCAGTCCGATCCACACGCAAAGGCAGGGTATCTAGCCTGAAATCAACTCAAAGGCTTCCACTCATAATTGTGGGTATACCTCAGAGTGACCCCCGTAATACGTGCAATCTCTACACTGATGCCAACAAAGCAGGGTTAGAAACTCTGCCAACACCAATGCGACCTAATGCTTGACCCTTGTGTTAGAAGGGCTTCCCTGGACAATATGTTGCCAATGGAATTTTACACTCCCTAACTCAAGATACTATTGTGTGTTTTTGAGATTTTGGAGAGTGTGTCTCTCTTCCTACTCCAAAGCACTAGCCTAGCTAAATGTTGGTGTAAAATAGCCCTAGAAAAGAGTTACTAGTTCAATTTTATTATTACGCAATGTTTTTACAGGCTGTTGTTTACTCAAAGGCAATGAAAATGAAACTCGTGAGGTATGACTCTGACCCAAATAATGCAAGGATATGATGAAATAGAATTCATTTCATTCGATGAATCCTAGTTATGGGAGAGAGAGAAAAATTTCCAAATCAAACTCAATACTATAATGCAAATGCAATGCTCAATTTCCTTTCAGATGCCAATGCAAACAATAACGTATTAATGAACAATTTCAATATGTCTTTTTCAAAACTTCAATACTCTTAAAACTTTGATTTTCAATGTTCTCGCAAAAAGAAAAAACAAAACTTGAAAGAAAACATCCAATTCACTTTCCAAGAAGAACTCTGAATGATGAGAAAAGAAAACCAAATGATAAAGACGCAAACAAACAACCCAAGCCAATACTTTCAATGAAAGCAAAAACAAAAGAAAACCAAGGAGCTTCTGAATGTAAAGAAAACAAATGTCCTTTCGAACCAAAAAGCACAAGAGAAACACCAAACACTCAACTTTCAACCAATCTCTGGTTCTCAGCAAGTCAGATACACTCAACTCCAGAAGTCAGAGAGAATGACAATGCCAACGAAAGCTAAGAAATGAAAGTCAAGTTTCAAAAGCAAGAAAACACCTAGAAAACCTAGACCAGTTCCAACAAGCCAATTATAGAAAAAGGTAAGTAAGTCACTGATTCAACAAGCCAAAGAGGTCCAAATAAATATACATGAGCTATTGACAGGGTCAAAACTTGAATTCAAAAATTTTCAAAAACTGTTCGCAGGCTAGTGTGGAACACAGTGTGAGAAACTATGGTTCTCGCAGGCCACTTTGATGCAGCATGTGAACTATCCGCACTGAAATGTATATGCAGGGTGCGAACAGTCAAGGTTCTCACAGGCTGCTAATGGACACAGTGCGAGAATCCCTGAAACTAATGAAAAATTTGAAAGAGAAAGCAAAAATCAAATTGGCTTATAGACCCAGAAGGTCTCTCAGGGTATCCTGAGGACTCAGAGACAGACAAATCAAGAGAAAAATGCAAACAGAGAAAATGGCCACAAAAAGTTCAAAAAACCAAAAAGAAAAAAGGGATAGATCCCCAGTGGAGTCGCCAATTTTGTTATAGGATAAATCCGTAGGTGCGGACACTAACCGATCTCCCTAGATCCACCTGGTATCTAGAACAAAACAAGACAGAATAATACACTTTCCCTAGATCTAGCCTATTGAATGAACTAAGAGATAAGGGCTATGGACATACCTTATAAACACTTTCCTTAGATCTCTGTTGTTCCCAGCTTTTCTTCAATGCTCTCGTCCCATCCAGATCACAACAAAACGAACCAATCGAAGTAAAGACAAGTTAAGATATTCAATGACTAGTCTATACATATGATCAAGGAATTATGTAATAAAGTGACATCATCTTTATGGGAAAGGGACATATTACTGTATTGCATTAATTGAAAGTGAAACTTACAACCTGAGCCTTGATGTCATAGGTCTC
>ML787280.1:639292-652716 GCA_009831015.1 Picea engelmannii | reverse complement strand
TTCTAGCTCTGACACACACACTTTCTCATGTATGAAGAAAATCTACCACATGTATTGACCTTGCTGTTGTCTCTTGCTGCTGTAGCATCAGTCCTCCATACAGTCTTGCACTAATTCTCTAATCAAACTCTTGCTAACTTGCTGCTAACTTGCTGCTAACTGAACTTCTTCACTTAACCCCTTCCATGAGCAATCTCCTCAATATATAGGAAGAGATAGATTAGTTACTTGGATAGGGAATGATCCCAAGATATCTGGAAATGACAGTACTTGAATAACCACTCGAAAGCCGACTCATCCTTCTAGAAGATTCCCTTCTAGAAGGTTCGAGATCTTTATCTTTTTCCTCTTTAAGAGCATATTCTCACCCTAACCATGAGTACAGTGCGAGAAGTTCTCACCCCAGCTTAAGGTAGCCTGCGGGAAACAAGCATTCCCACAGGTGAATATATAAGTAGCCTACGAACATGTTTGAAAGTGTGAATTCTGGAAGAAGACAAGTGTAACTTTTCTCAGGAAAGTATTCTTGGTAAAGAGCTTGATTTTCCATCATCATGACATCATCCTGACCTCATCACAATGACCAAATTTGTGGATAACATTCTCCAAATTGCTTGAAAGATTGATGCTCATAGCAGTCTTGGTCACCTTTCTCACTAAGTCTTCCCTCTACTTACACTTAAACTCAATTCACTGACTGAAGTTAATGTGGCCCTCACTTCCCTGTGCATTTCATGTCCAGTTCTGTGTTGAACATCATTCATATATTGAGTTTTGTCCATTAACATCCACTCATATAAAACTAACATCCACCAAAAACTTTGATGGGTATTGGGCTTATCCTCCTACAATCTGAGGGTGACTCTTAGTGCTAATAGGAATATATAGAGTAGAAATGATAGACTACAAAAATATTTAGAGAGAATATGAAAAATTATCAATATAATAGGCAATTGCAGGAGAACCAAAACATCAAAATTAAGAATATGCTTAGCATAGATCCACTTACAATATGATTCACAAGACATCTCATTACCTTCCTTCTACTTATTTATATAGTTTACATCTAACCTCCTAGGAACTTTCTAGTAGGTAAAACCTTCTAGCAAGACTTACAATTATTTCTTGGACACTATATCTACTACATGGGCCTTATTTAATAGATATGACCTCAATACATAGAAACCTATCTATCTACTCAAGCGGATTATGCGTAGGACCCTAACATTCCATCCCCCTTATAAAGAAGCATTGTCTTTAAGGCCAGAGATAAGGAAATTTTTGAAGTATCTCTATTGGTCTCCATGTGGCATCCTTCGGATCTGTGTCCTTCCATTATATCAAGACCTATTAGATAATGTGTTGGTACAATATTATAACCCTAATTTGCACAAGACATGCTTACCTGGCATCAGGCCATCTCAAATTCCTTCTTTGAAAAGACACTGTTGAAAAACTCTTCTTTAAAAACCCTTTTATAAAGACCCACATGCCCTACTACATTACTGCACGCATGTACATGCTAGATGACCCAAGACAACCCACGTGTACCTACAAAAGCATGAAAAAAGGAAAGTTGCTGATGAAACACATAGCTTTGGGTAAGTTAACTAAACCTTTCGGCCATGCATGGCTATAAATTTGACCAAATACCTAACTTCTTCTAGCCTATAAAAGAAGGGTTAGGGGTCCCATTTGGAAGAGGAGAATCATAGTAAAGAAACTATACCTGATTGAGCATTCCCTTTGTCCCAACCTTTAGCCATCCTTGTGCAAAGAGAAGTATAGAGCAAAGAAGTTGGAAGATAGTGGAAGAAGAGCCCAAGACTAGGATCGAGAAGCAGTAGCTGACTTTATCATTGTAAGGTATCATTGTGAAGTTAATAAAATAATTTCTTTTCCTGTCCCACCATATGAGATTGTCATTATTGGAATATTGATTGTATGATTGATTAAATCTCTAACCCATTAGTTCATAGATCAAATGCATGTGGAGTTCTTTGTTCGTCTTTAGTGAATGCAGGTCATCATTGGGAGGAGATTTGTAGTCAAATAATGACCAAGCACGAAAAGGGATCGACATCAAACACAAAGAATAAGGTACACCAGCTTAATCTCTTGAGCCTTGTATTTACATATGAGTAATGGGGGTCTAGGCATGGGATAATGGTAAAACGTAAGAATCTTTAGGTCATTTCTGCATGCATTATAAAACCCTTAGTGCTAGTCTGTAGGAGGGATTTCCCACCCACAACAGAATTGGTGACCATACTGGGGATCTCTAGGGTTTCTGGAAATATTTTTCTTGGGTATTTTTAAAAACTGGTTTCATTCCTTGTTTTTAAAGTTTTTGCAAAAGTCTGAGCTAACAAAGATTTTGGTCTTCCATACCATTTATCTTCGTTTCTTTACTTGACTACATTTTTTTTCTTTTCCAAGACCCACAGAGGTATACGCGGCCTATATAAGGTTTGCATGCATGTACCCATGCCCTACCTTCTCACAGTCCGCATGTACATGCTAGCCGAGGAAGTGTCAGTCGTGTGTATGATTCCAGAAATTTTTTTTTAGAGAGGAATTCATCCTCTCCCTTGTCATAAATAGTCCTTCTCAGTGGTTTTTTGGAACCCTTTCTAGTCTTTGTTGTTTTCAATCTATAGCTTAGGTTTCACCTTAGATTGGTTTGTTCTATGAAGTTTTCCTTGTATTGTTTTCTTTTTTCTGTTAAAATAAGTGTTTGAGTCTTCAAGAGATCCTGGTTCTCAGTAACAGTAGTCTCTCCCTGGGCTGGATTGCTTGGCCTTTCATTTGTCTCAAAGTTTCAAAGCTACACACGGCCTGTATAAGGCCAGCATGTGTGTGCACACGCTCTGAATTTACACAACTCGCATGCACACGCTTGTTGTTGAACTGTCAGCAATGTGCTTGTGGAGAAATTTTTTGTTGAAGGTGAGGCAGTCATCCTTTCCTTTGAAAAGAGTTATACCTCTTAGTTTTTTGGGTCTCTATCATAGTGGTCAGTAACTTAGGTTTGATCACAACAATAGCTTTCTTTTTCATTAAGAAGTTTTCCTCAAAATTTTCTTTTATAGGGTTTTTAGACAAGTGTGTGAGTCCAATTTTAATTTGCTTGTGTGTGATTTTTAAAGTGACTCTTTGTGATCTGCGCTTAGGCCCGAAGTTTTCTTGGTTTTTACTTGTTGATATTTTTCCTTTTTTCTTTGTGAGCATTCAAATAAAAAAACAAAATCTTTTATTTATTTGTTTGGTTAAATAGTGTTGTTTTGCATTAGCAACCAGGGAAAAGTCTTTCCTTTCATAAGTTATTGAAAGTTTACTTAGATCATAAGTAGCTCGTAGTCGAGTGAAATCTTGCTTTGAGTTTGTTGTTCAAAGATCTTAGAAAATTTTTAAGTTTGAAAATTTGTTTAAGATTTGAGTTAAGTGAAGGTATTTTATTTCCAGCTTTCTGTTTATTTTTCTTTCATCTTTCAAACATCACTAGTTTAACTTTCATAACCTTTGAATTAAGACAAACCATAAAAATTAACACTAAGTCTAAAATTCATTAGACTTTTTATGTTTGTAGGGTCAACCAACTAGTTTAGGGTTAGGGTGTTGAATTATGTTGGAGAGGAAACTCTTCAAGGCCATTAAATCAAACATTGGAGTCTGAGTTAGGGAGTGTCAAAATCCAATATCGTGAAAGTTATCCGGGACCCCCCTCTAACACAGGGGCTAAACACAAGGTCGCATGTGGAAAGGTAGCGAAGATAACCCCTCCAAACCTGGACCAATCGTAATGGAGAACACATATAGAGGGCTTGTCTTGGGATTCTGTCGATTGCATTTTCCACATAGCTTCGTGGGTATCAAATCCATTCGAGGTCCTTAGTTGTCTTCCATACCACTTGCTTTCGATACCCTTGACATATTTCGGGTTCGATACCCTAGTCATTGTGGTCTACCCGAATTTCGACTGTACCAGCTTGGTGACTATTCACGCGCTAGCAACCTAGTTGCCTATATTTTTATAGACATACACAAGTGACTGCGGGGGTATACCATGGTACATAGGATAGAAATCGGGCCATGCTTTGCAGGGTATACCCAGAGGGTTCTTCTGTGTTCGAGTTGCACTTGCACTAGAAATTTTCTCTAGTGTTGGTTGTTGTAACTATTATTCCAACTAGTTTAGTGTTTTCTTATTTTATCTTGGAGGGATCTTTTTAGTGTGTGTTGTTTTTTGAATGAATAGAAATCCCTAGGGTGTCACTAATCTTCTCACACAGTGGAGGATCATGAGCTCTGCCAGTCATGAAGGCTTCTGGGCCTATCACCGATTACAATGGAGCCACCTCCACCACCATTAAGGCGAAAGCTAGACCAACAAGGGTCTTTTGAAGCGACCTGGTCACAAGAAATTGTACCCGACCAACATCCAGAGGAAACGACTATTTCTGACTTTGGAGAGAAATATCTCGGTCCATTCAAAACTCCAACCACTAATCGTTCAACACCCATCATCATATCGATTTACCCTTATGAGTGCTAGACAGTGTCGCATGTAGCAATGGAAACAAATGTTGTCACTTCTTCTGGTAATTATTCAATTCCCACTACGTTTGTCACCACAAGAGATGTTCCACCTCCTAACCCACCATCACTGGTCTGAGCCACCATGGTCTTGACCACCTCTACCTCAAATAGTGGTCCAATCCTATCTATGGCGGCAGCCACAACCCCTTTCACACCGAGTGCGATAGGCCCTTCATTCTCATACGGGATGCCTAGATTAGGTACAAGTCATGTACTTTCCTACTCCACTTCACAGAATTTAGGTCTAGGGGAAGGGAGCTCTAACACTCCTCTACAAGGCCACATGGGGGGCACATCAGCTCCTTTTAACACTTTCCCTTATGGGTGAGGTCATATACCTCCTTCGTCTCCTTCGCTTGGTGGCACCCACCAACAATCCACCGGGAAACCTACACACCATAGTTTATTTGGAGCAGGGAGTCAAGGACCACCTTCTCATAATATGCTGGCAAGTTTGACACCATTTTATTTGTTCGGTGTGTTTGGTAACAACGCTTTCTCGTCAGCTTCTTTCCTGACTGGGGGTAATCCCAGTTACAGACAACCTATTCCTATGTAGGGTTCTATTCCTACATAGGGGGCAAACCCAGGAACTTCTTCCGCATCAGGGCCTTGGAATTCTTGGCAGGGATCAGTTCCCTCATCAAGAATGCCAATCTAGGTCAATTGTTTTCACAACCAATGGAACCTCGGACAAGGTACTATGTCTATCCCCATGGGATCAGCATGGGGCAACCCTTCCCAAATTCCTCCGAATGTAATGCATGCCCAACCATATACGTCCTATTTTGGGAATCAACCGATGAAGTATCCTCACATGCAGAATCCATACGATGGTCATGGCCATGGTTTTTACCAGAACCCAGGCCAGTAGATGAACTTTTCCTGGCAACCTGGTGCTAGTCAAACTCTAGGTCCCTTTTTCCATGGTTATCACCAACAACCCAAACTACCTTTCCTAGCAACCTTTATTTTTCTAGACTTGACAAGGTTGTTGAATGACCCTATCTATCACGATCCATGTTGGCCCCCTATGCCGATGAAGTTTCCTTCAGACATACCAAAGTTTGAGGCCAAGCCTAATGAAGATCCAGGAGATCATGTGACCACCTTCCATCTTTGGTGCTCATCTAACTCTTTGAAAACGACTCTGTACAGTTGTGATTGTTTCAATGTACTCTCATAGGGAGTGTCGTGAAATGGTACATTGAGCTCGACCACTCAAGATACTCTTCCTTTGATGAATTTGCAATGGCTTTCCTAAACCATTTCCAATTACCTGTGAGATACGACGCTGGCACAGAATTGTTGGCCAATTTTGCACAGAAAAAAGCAGACCATATCTTTGATCACATACGAGAATGGAGACACTAGAAGAGTTTAATTAAGGTTCTAGTGCCACCAGCATTCCTTCTCGAGTGGTTCCTTATGTCTTTTGTCCCACAATTATCAAAATATATCGCGACGTCAGGAGTGTTTTCCAAAGAAGACGCCATCATGAGAGCTCAATATCTTGAGCTAATCTATTCTCAATCTAGTTTATTTTATGAGATCTTACTAGATGTTCCACACTCAATACTTGATAAAATGAGACAGAGAGCTGGACCACATGCCGATGGTATTGTTGGTTCAGCACAAACAAAGCCCCTTGAGCAACTGACAAAGTAATTGCAACAATTTTCTATACAACACACAGCGGCCAACCAAAATACTGTTTTGGCTGCTCCCCCTACTAAAACATTGGATGTACACACAATACAATCGGAAAATCCAAAGGCCACCTAGCAGCCTGAAGGAAAGAAAAAACAATGAAAGAAGGGTAAGGGGGATAAGAAACCCACTAATAATGATGGCGAGGGAAACACTGAGAAACGGAAGGTGAGGTATCTATGCAACCTGTGCATGGAAGACCACTTGAACCGCCAATGTCCTCAGCTTACAGAGGCCCAAAAGTTTGTGACATAGCAACAATATGTTGTGTTAACCAATCCATTTCAACATGGGCAAAACCTAACCCAAGCCTCTACAGTAGAAAGGGGCAGTCAAGGACCCTCTTCATATTTGAACAATCCTACATCCGTGAATGTGTATATGATGAAGGGTGATGATTTTATATCGACTAGAGCGCATGACTACAATAATCCAAGAACTTTTGAGAAGGTAAAATAAGCCAAAATCCCATCTCTTCCTCTACAGATCGAGAAGACTTTGGGTGAAACAATGAAACGCATCCCAAAAGGCACGTTCAAAAAAGATTCTCACAACCCAAATGCAAGGGCCTCCTAGAACTATTATGTGGTGGAGGATTTGTCTCAAACCCCTTGTGTGATGTCTTCTTTGGAGGTCCTCCAAAGCTTCCCTTCCTAGAGGAAAGCTTTGTTAGCCGCTTTAAGATCTACCAAGACTTGTAATCTGGGTATAATCATGCTGGATACAATCGACTTAAAACCTCATCTGCCTTACCACGTAGCATTTCAGATAGTAGTGGCTCACCCCACAAAAAAATTTACTCGGAATATTTTTAGCACGGTGGTTGATGAGGGCACCTCGACATGCATTATGTCGTTCGCATGTTGGAAGGCCATTGGCCAACCTGTTTTGTCTCTGTCACCTACTCTTCTCACTTCTTTCAATGATCATTCATTCCGACCACATGGTATCATTCCCTCTTTCCCCATGTAGTTAGGATGGAAGACCGTGTGCGTCAAGTATGAAGTAGTCGATGCGTCCCTCAACTACAATTTCTTGTTAGGGAGGAGTTGGACTTACGCCATGCAAGTAGTGGTTGCTATATTTTTTCGAGTCTTGTTGTTTCCACACGAGGACCAGATTGTGACCATTGATCAATTGTCGTTCTCTAGACCTAACCCTTCATTGGGGGTATTCGCGGTCCTGATGATTGATAATCCCCAACTAGGCATAGTCAACGTAGGGGTTGGTTTGTGCCCATCTTTGATGGGTACCTTTGATTACCCGCCCCCTCAAGGCGATGTCAAGTTCATATCCGACCACCATAAGGTTGAGATTTTCCAAGTTTCATCATTTTGCATGACTTAATTCAATGATCCATGGATACTTCCTTCCCCATCAGCCAGGATGGAAGGGACAGGGAATCCGGGCATGTCCATGCCCTTGTCTACAGCTGAAGTAGCATACTCTTTAGTCCAACAAGCTTCGGCCAACACAGATCCAACTCCTGCACAAGAGTTAGATCCAACTCTAGAGCCTATTTCGGCTCAAGGTTCTCTCACTGACACCGATTCATTAGACCTAGTATTTCCCTCCAATGAAGCAGTAATTGAAGCAATGACTAGCCTGGACAAACCTTGGGATGATCTCCATCACAGATCATACTTCCTCCCAGAGTTAAGAAGAATCGAAGCCGGAGAATTCACCTTGACTATGACTGGAGATAGGTCTTGTCCTATTAATCCCTTAGCTACACATGAGGTTTATGCTGAGGGTAATATGGAAACTATCACTGAAACCATACCGATCAATATCTCCAAAACCCCTGGCATCATGGAGAATGTTTTTGTCGGAGCTGACTGTTCCCCCAAAGAGATTCAAATCTACACAGATCTATTTAAAGAATTTCGTGACATTTTTTCCTGGTCTTATGAGGAAATGCCAGGCATCGATCCAAAAATAGTCGAACATGAAATCACAACTTATCCAGATGCCAAGCCTGTTCGGCAGAAGCTTCATCAAGTTAATCCCAGGAAAGCAACATCCATTAAGGTTGAAGTTGAGAAACTGTTAAAGGCCGGTTTTATCTATCCTATCCATTTGACCCAATGGGTGTCAAATCCTATGCCAGTCAATAAGAAATAGGGCATGATTCGTGTATGTATGGACTTCTGTGATTTGAATAAGGCCTGTTTAAAAGACAATTTTCCCACACCATTCATCAAACAGATAATTGATGAATGTGCAGGTTGTGAGGCCTTCTCTTTCATGGATTTTTTTTTAGGATATAATCAAATACAAAACAAACTTGAAGACCAACACAAAATGGCATTCATTTGTCCATGGGGTACATTCACGTATCGTAAGATTCCCTTTGGTCTCAAAAATGCTGGAGCAACCTTTCAACGAGCCATGTCTGTTTCTTTCCATGATATCAAGCATATAGTCGAGGCCTACTTAGATGATTTAACATCTCGATATTTCAAGAGAATAGATCATCCCACACACCTTCGACTTATCTTTGAGTGATGTCGCTACTTCCGGATTCGATTGAATCCAAACAAGTGTATATTTTGCATAGCATCAAGATGTTTGTTAGGTTTCCTAGTGTCAACAACAAGGATCATGGTCGATCCTCTCAAGGTTGAGGCAATAATTTAGTTGTCTCCCCCGTGCACAAACCTTCAACTTTAGAGTCTACAGGGCAAGGCAAATGTTTTAAGGCATTTCATCGCTAACTATGCCGAGATCACAAAGGGATTTATGTGCTTACTAAAGAAAGGCATTCATTTTTATTGGTATGATGTCGCTCAACACTCTTTCAAAGCATTGAAACATGCCCTCACAACTGCCCATTTTCTTCGGCCACCTAACTATAACAAAGATTTCTTATTATACCTAGTTGTAGCATAGTCAACCATTGGCATGGTCTTAGTTCAGGAAGATGATTTGTTCTCAGAATATGTGATCTATTACCTGAGTTGAGGCCTAGTCAGACCGAAACTCAATCACTAGTACATATGACCAAATTTGCGACGGTTTTTCATTGATATTGCCACACTTATCCGTCACAATTTCCACGAAATCCTAGTATTTTTTTTGTCTGAATAATTTCTTCGCTCTATCGACGATCCAGGTGTGCGTGGAAACATCGATGAAATTATCTCTCCACGTGTCACCACCTTCAACTTCGGTTAACCCTTTGCATTATCGCAATTACGACGAAACCAAATCGCAAGTACAATGAACAACCGTGGAAATTACGATGAAATTTCGTCGCAATTGCGATGAAAAATTATGACAAGTCAAAAACTTACAACACAGATGTTGTATGTGTGACGAAAAACCGTGGCAACTTGCGATGAATACCCGTGGCAATAGTGATGACATTGATTCATCAAGACCAAAGTTACGACGAAGATGTTGTATGTGTGACAAAAACCTGTGGCAACTTGTGACGAAAGTTCGTCGCTATTGCCACAGTGGTCAAAATGCAATTTTTTTCCGGCGTACTATTGTCAATATTGTGACGATGACATTAAGTTTTAAAAAAAAAATTACACGAGATATGGTATTACCATATTACATTGTAATATGGTATACCATATTACATTGTAATATGGCATTGCCATATTACATTGTAATATGGCATTACCATATTACATTGTAATATGGCATTACTATATTACATTGTAATATGGCAATACCATATTACAATGTAATATGGAAATGCCATATTACAATGTAATATGGTAATTCCATACTAACCCACAATTAATTACAATCCAACATGAAGAAATATGAGCTTGGAAAACAATTATTGTTTTGTATGGATTTTGTAGTTAGAGGATGTAAATTTTGTATTGACCTAAGAAATATAAAATTTGTTGTAAATTGGTTGATCCAAGATAATTTAATTGAGCCAAGGTAATTCATGGGGTTAGCAAATTATTTAGGAATGAAATGTCTCTTCAATGCACATTAGAAAAGGAAAGTATAACCTTTCAATTCATTGCAATTGAAAACTAAGTAACTGAAGCTTTGACATGAAAGAATTGCAATGCATCAATATTAAATCTAATGAAACTTCCAATTTCATTTGAAATCAAAGCAAATTTCGCATGATACATAATGGCAGAACCTTTGATACAAAGAAGGAGTTGGATAACATAACATTTGAAACTTTTGTTGGAGCAATCATAATATACCCCAAATAAGATAAGGATTTGTACATCATAGTTTAGGCATTGAAGTATGATAAATACGATAAATATATACATTCATTTAGGCATTGAAGTATCTTGCAACATTTTGATTCGGTAATCAAGATGTATGATAAATATATACAAAACCACATGGTCAATTTCCTTTAAGACCTCTTTTTTTTTATTTGATCATAGATCTAAAGTTAAACTCTTACTTGAAGAATATAAGGGATTACCTACATCTAGCTCAAATTTTGGCAAATGGTTAAAACCTTACAAAACTTGTATATATATGAAAGTCTCGCGTCTTTGAGATGATTGTAGGCTTGAAGGGGGATTAAAGTATAAATTTCATAATTTTTTTGTTAAGAAAGGAGAGCCAAGAATAAGCTCATGTGGGAAGCTTGAAGCTGTAAAGTTGATATACATTTTAGAGTCAAGAAGACTAAATAATATGGTAGTTTTTATACCATGTTGAAACATGAAAACAAGATGTAATTATCTTCTTCACTCATGTAAAGGTTCATTTTGAAATATCTACATTTATCATGTGTAGTAGATATAATAGATTCTCAAGATACCTAGATCCACACTCTAGATGATAATGGATATAAGTTGAAGAGAATTCTATCCTTTATTTACAATTGCATGGGTATCCCAAGGATATAAAGTGATAATCTAGACATTTTGGATAAGAATGAACAAAAACTATTTGTTGGGATTGGTCACCATATATGGGAAAATATTCCAATGTTTATGTGGATCATTTGAAGTTGTCTATGCCATCCTCATTAGAATAAGAATTTAATGAAGAGACATTGATTCCCAAAGTTGATTGGGATTATGAACTTGAAAGGGAAAAGGTCTACTCCTAGTTGAATTCATATATTTGTAATGATGTCATATAGGCTTATGCAAGTGACAAAAATTTCAATTTGTATGAATTTGGTGAGTGGAAATTTATGACCCACAAGGAGTAATGGTAAACCCAAGGGTTCATGAGAATGTTGAAAGGTAGAAATATTGTTATGTTTGTAAAGTATTTTTTTTAACCCATGAAGACACCATCAATAAAAAGGTTGTGATTGTTGATACTAAGAGGGGGGTGAATCAGTATCAAGTAAAATTTAAAACCTTTTTCAACTTATACTTAAACTATTCAAATCTATCCAATGAGAAATGAACAATAGTATAAGAGTTACACTAATACACTACAATACACCATGCACAATATATGAGAAATAATCAATAGTTATTGTTCAAGGGAAGTAATGAATTCCAAAGGTAGCTACAACTTCCAAATGTAAAGGGAGGGATAAAACTCCAAGAGGAAGATACAATCCTCCAATATCAAGAGAGATTTGAAATCTCCATCCTTTCCCCTTCCTTCCACCCAAGAATATATGAGAGATAATAAAACTTTACATTAAATCATCACCATCAACCAATCATTACATAGAACCTGATAATGCTTCCTGAGACTTCTTCCGTTTCTGCAATTATTCAATTCTTGGAGTAATCTGATCCTACAGATAATATTAATCAATGTATTCTTTGAAAATCCTCCAATTTTCACTCCTTGAATCCTCCCCAAAAAGAGGTTATAGAAAGAATGGTAGACTTTATTCAATTCTAGTCTATTCAGGAGAGTGAACTTGCAAAGACTGCCCCACGCTGAATAATTAACATCCAATTATTAAACTTGCACACGAGAAACTACAGTCTGTACTCTTTCCAATGAAATTTGTCCCACTTAATTTGGATTGTCGATGAAGAATTTATGACTATTTTACCTGGAACACTTGTTTATTGACTAGCTTTAGGACTGGTCACAAACCCTATATTCCACAGAGTGTATCTACATAATTATAGTGAATCAAGACCTGAAATTTTTACCAGAGGTACCTTTATATGTCTTCTCAATACCATAGCAATTTAACCATATGAATCATTCTAGAAAAAAAATTATAGCAAAAATGGTAAGATGACCTGAAAATAACATACCTTAGAACACATCACCAAAAGACTTCATCCTCCCTTGAAATCCGACCTTCTTTTCTTCTTATTTCATCTGAAATTTGACTTGTATCAAAATGAATGTCTAATGATGTTTATTTATACCATTTATGTCACTTCATTTTAACATTAGGGCCGACTTGGCACTTTCTTATTTTGTAATTCTTTTCTTTAATTATCTTTAGGGCCTACATGTATTTCCTTCTTCAATTCACTTTGTCATCTTCAAAAATTCATTTCTCCTCAACCATGAGGATCCACATGACATTTCACATACCACTAGAGACAACATGATTTATACTATCCATTCATGGGTTTTGTATATGCATGTGCATTTTTCTTCATGTCCAAATACCTTTATCAATCTTGCGATCCAAAACCCATGACTAGGGTTGACATCAATGACAACAACCAATCTTCCAACAATATCCCCCTTTGTCATTGATGGAAACACTCATGCTCCCCATATCATCATGATCCAAATTTCTCTCCCCCTTTGACATCAATGGAAAAGGTTAGGGCTGCTCCCCCCGAGTTTAATGAAAAAATGTAACTCTCTTCTTTGGGGCTGCTCCCCCTGAACATGTGGCACTCAATAATACTTCATCCTTATTTTTGGTCTTTGGGACTTTTTCTTCCTTAGAATCCTTTTGTCTGGCTTCTGGCTTCTCTCTCTTCTTCATGTGTAGGATGTATATGTTGTTCGGTCTTCTTGTTGCAGTTGCAACCAATCTTCCTGAGTTATTTTCTCTGATTTTACATTTTCGGGAATCAAATGTAAGAATGTATCCTTGATCACACATTTTACTAACATTGAGTAGATTATGATTCAAGTCTTCAACCAATAGAACATTCTTTTCTTTTACATTTTTTCTTCCAAGCTCTACTACACCTTCTCTAGGTATTTTGGCAGAT
>ML787280.1:625085-638834 GCA_009831015.1 Picea engelmannii | reverse complement strand
TTCAACCTTCTTGTTGGTATTTGCATCTTCTTTGTATGAAGTTTCACCCATGCATCCAATATGTGTTAAGTCTTTTGGAACTTGAGAGTTTCTTAAGCTCTTCCTCAATGAGACAACTTCTTGTTCAAGTTTCTCACAATATTTTTCTTTCTTCATCATTTGGACATTCTTTACTTCTCCTATTATTCTTTCTTCTTCGAGTAGTGTTGGCAGACAATACAATTTTTTCAATTGCCCTAAAATATACCTACACCTATGTCTCTTGAACTTCAAATTTCTGTCGCATTTTTCCAAGAGAAGACATTTTTATTTCATGCGACATTTGCAAATTGGTTTCGATTTTTTTTTTTTCACGACTGAAAACGTGAAAACTCCTCCATCGTTATTTGGACTGTCATAGTCTTTTATTGATATTCTGAAAGTCACTTACCTTTGGTTTATTACTATGTGGCTGAAAATATTTTTCAAACTATGACATTCTTGCTTCGATTGCGCAACTTGACTTTTATTTAATTGATAAGGCATTAAGCATATTAATTTATGAATTATACTTGGTTATATAAGGGTCATGGTTGATTTTTGGTTTTTATATGATGTGACCCTTACTATTATAAGCTCTTGACTTATCGATTTTATGAAATCTCTTGTCACAATGTTTTATAAGTTTTGATTACACATTATGCAACAAGCGCATGGGTAACGTATGAGTTTGATTTTGTATTGAATGACAATAGTTTGAAGTTATGCAATGGTGAAATGATTAAACTTTTGGGTTTTGATTTTATGGTTTGAATTATTACTTGTCGTATGTTTAATTTGTGGGTTTGATTTAACGTTGGACATCCATGGTTTCAAACCATAGATTGGCACATTGGTATATTATCATTCACCATTTAAATCTTGGGATGGCCAAATATTTTGGTTCATGATTGATGGAACATCGTTGTACTCTACCATTAATGTTTTGCATGGCGATGAACTAACCCACCACCTTCGCATGCGCATATTTATTTGCCTCCCCTTTCATCATTCTCACCTATTAGCCTAAGCGATTTTTCTCCTGTGTCTTTATCCTAACCCTACCATGCGCCCGCACCATGGCTCCGGTCGTAAGGGATGAACCCAATGGTAGCCAGGCATTGTTGATGTTCGACGGTGCTTACAGTGACCTTGAGGAATTCGGATGGCTCCCGTTCATAGGAAAGTTGGATGGTTATAACCCTAGCGTGGCTCGACAATTTGCATTAACCTTTGATGGCTGCCGAGCCAAGGTTGGGGATGTGCAATTAGAAATTGATGAGAAATTTCTCAGTTTAGCTACCGGTCTGTCGGCTGTCGGACAGAGATGGTAAAAAAATTGCAAAGTGGAAGATGTCCCATGGACATTGCTCTTCCAGTCACGAAGAGTGAGCTCCTGTGACAAAGGTTTGCCCACAAATATGCTTAAGCAACACTGGCACGACTTGCTGATGATAACCAAAAAATTCATCACCTGCGAGGGAAGGTATGGTTTCGTTTTCTTGTATCACCTTCGGCTACTGATGGTTTTCATGGGCTATGAGCTTAATATGCCTTACTACCTGCATAGGAGTCTGTTTAATATGTCTAAAATATATAAGAGGAACCAGACCGATAGCAGTCTATTTCATTTTGGGTTAATTAAAATGCTTGTGGTTTGTCATTTGGGATTACACCGTGACTGTTGGAATGCTATTCTTATGCGCAATAATTTCGAGGACTCAAGCCCACCACAGGTTGACAAACCTGTGGTGAGAGAGATCAAGTTAGTACCCCCTGTGCGTTACAGTGCTCTGTTACCTAAACCCCTACCCGACTCGCCTATTGACCTACCCAATTCTGTTACCCAGGATATGGAAAATGTTAAACCCATGGCTAAAATTCTTAAGGCCAAACCTATTACGAATTCCAAAGGCAAGAAGAATGCCCGGTTAATCTCTCGCATGGCAAGAAACAAACCGAAAGTTCCTGTCAACCCCGACCCTATTATGGTAAGTGAAGATTCTGACTCAGAGGTTGAACGTTACCTGGAAAGTGAGTATCCCTACTCAGAAGGTCTGTGTGATAAACCCTCATACAATTTTGTGAAGAACCTGCCACCTTGTTTGCAAAGTGACCCTAATTTTCCAGGCATCAAAATTCCTTGTGAAACCCCTGGTGACTCGTCGAAACCCCCTCCCGTTCTATCCGAACCAACTGCTCCACCATGTGATCAGTGTGGATCATGTTTAGAAAGGTATTACCTTGACGAGCCAATGTTGTAGTCCAGAATTCATGCTCTAGAGGATCAATTTGCAAGGCTCACCAGTCAAAAGGCAAAGATGCAATCCACGGATAAGAAACAACGAACAACAGGTTCGATTTTGTTTAAGAACGTGGAGTCGACTACAGTGGTCGTCAATTCAAAGTCGGCATAGCTCATGTAACCTCACTGGTATGATTATCACCTGTTTATATGATAAACCCATATCTCTGTTTACACCGTGGATTTTCTTTTTCACATAAGCATGCACTATTATATATAATTTTGTTTTTCATAAATCGAATTTCGTTATTGTTTTAAGATTCGATTGGATTTGGCTTTGATTTAATTGATCGTGGGATAGATTTGATTGTTTTAATTTAGTTTCAATTGAATACTCTGTTGATTATTGAAGATGTTAATATTTTTTCTAAACACAGGTCGTTTCTGGTATTCCAATTTTGAACATAGTCAATATCTCATTTCAAATTGGTTATATACGATATGGTTGGCAATTATGGTTAACTGTTGTAATTTTATATTCCATGTCTTTTTGACTAGTTCGAATACCATTCTGTTATTGCATAACCAAATTACGAATAAATAGACACAACCAATCGATGCACATCATTTGACCTTATGATCAGTTTGATTCATATATTGTTTAAATTTGATTTGGTAATGAAATTGATTATGCCCAGGATTACGATTTGTTTCTATATTTGACTTAATCTCGATTCGATTGTTACCTAGTTATGATTACAATTGTTGTTGATGGTTATTATTACTATTTTTGGTCATGTCCATTAACTGTTTAATGGTCAATAAACGAAGTCTATGGCAAGTCTGGTGGATGCTGTTATGCATGTTTCGTTTTGACTATAATCGTATGCACAGTGTTACAGCCATAAGAAATCAATTATGATTGTGTTCGATCATGATCGTATTGATTATGATTGTATTGATTACATCGCATCTTATACAATATGATTCACTGCTTAATTTCGTTGGATATGAAACAGTTTGGTTACCTTTTGACCCGATTTTATGGCAACTAAAGAACAAAACATTCTTATCCTGTTTCGATTGCATCCTTTTCGATTTTGTTTAACTTGAATGATAAATTTGTGTGAACCATTAGTAATTCGATTTTATGTTTATTAAAAGAAAATTAAATTGGATTGTTTTAAAAAGATTTCGTTTGATTTCTATCTGGTTCTGTGTGCTATTTTAGACTAGCTACAGAATCAGATGATTCTGTAGCTAAGTCTGTAGGATTAATTTTTTAGTGTTTTGTTACTGAAATATCTTTCTAATTTGATACTTGTGTTCTATTGTAGGTAAATTCGAATTTGCAATTGAGTTGTTGAATAGTTAGAGGATGTTTCAAAGATTTCACTTGCATTTCATTTTCTTAGTTTAGGTGATTTTTGGGATATCTCCCAGATTATGTAAAACACTTTGATATTATCCACAAGGAAGTTTTACCTTGTGAAGAGACCTATATATACTTATGATTTTTGTAATAATCATCATCCTCATTCATGGGAGAACAAGGATATGGAGTTCTAATACAAACTGAAGCAGAATTTGGTGTTTTGTCACAGCTTTAGCTTCTCAATATATCAACATTTAGTTTCATGTTGTGTATATCAATTTGTTTATGGTTTATGACTACTTTAGCTATCGAAATCATGTGCAAATGATATAATTTTAATCATTGTTATCCATATCTTGTCTCTTCCAAATAGATAAAAGACAACAATTGTTAATTCAGTTTGTGAATGATAGGTTTATCTTCTTCATAAATTGAATTGTTATATATGAGTTTTTTCATAATAGGTTTCCCTTATTGCAGGAATTTATAATCATAAGATTGTTATGATTTTCTTTTATGTCTTGTTTGTCCTGTAAAACACTTCAAGGAGCAGCGCAACCAATCGTTTACGAAAATATTATGGACTAACCGGTGTGAGCTTCCCTCCTCCGACCAGCTTTGAAGCCATCATACGCAGGGCAGACTTGGAGCGTTCCCAGGTCAATTAGTCCGTTGTTTACTGTTTTCATTAAGTAGTTTAATTCAGATATAAGATTAATTAGATTTATATTAGATTGTTTAATTTCAGTAAATATACTAGATCATTTAATTTCAGTGTTTCACTTCTTATTCATAAAATATAAAAAATCAAAAAGAGATCCTTGGCTGTCTTATGGCAGAAAACACACGATTTTTGCAGGTTTTAATTAAATCTGTTGTCTGTTTATAGTGTACATTTGTGAATAAGTAATATTACAGCTGATAGTTAGATAGTTGATTTGAGTTATTATAATAGCAATTAGTAGATTGTATATAATAGTTAGAATAGTTATATTTAGTTTTAGTTTGATTTAGTAGTTAGATTAGTGTGTTAGTTTCTTTTATTTTTAGTTAGTTTGTTTTATTAGTTTTAGCTAATTTTAGTTTGTTTTATTAGTTTTATTTAGTTTTAGTTTGTTTTATTAGTTTTAGTTAATTTTAGTTTGTTTTATTAGTTTTATTTATTTTTAGTTTGTTTTATTTATTTTAGTTAGATTACTTGGTTAGATTAGTTTTCTCTTTGGCTTTCTTAAAAGACCTTAGAGCAGCCAACAGATCCGTTAAACTCGTCAGGGTGGTCCATTCCAAACGGCTTGGGTTATTTAGACAACCCCAGACTGGTTCCACTCTCTTAGTTGACGGAAGGTCAATTTTGCTCAACAACGAATGTCGCTAGAAGGAGGGCCTGAACTTAATTAATGGCACGAGGCGGTCGCAAGACTCCTCCTCCACCTAATCGCACACCTATAGTGACTAGAAGCCGTTCACACAAAAACTACTTCAACCGAAGATCCGCAGATCACAGTTGATCCAACAACCCCTAATCCTACAGGTGGTGATTTCCAAGAGATCGTTCGTCAATCTCTTATCAAAACACATAGTGCCTTAGCTAGTTTAAGGCGACCAAACTGCCCGTGGGGTCAACCTTTAGAATTCTCTAATATCAGAGAAAAGTTAGGTGACATAGACCTCACTATGAATCCTACAGATCCAAACAAAAATCCTGTTGTAGGAGGATCTGGGATACCTCCTTCACCACCTCCCTCATCTCCTTCCTCTTCTGGAGGAGATTCTTCTTCTGATGAAGGCAATCCACCTTCTCAGCCTTCTACACCTAATACCCCAATGGAAAATCAGAATAACCCTGCTAGACCCTGGTTGGACCAGGATGTTGTAGTTGTACCTGGAGCCCAACACCCTTTACCTAAGCACCCAAAAAAATGGCTTCCTAAGTTTGATCCTGATTCAAAACAGATAGCCGAAGATCATATCAAAAAATTTATGTTAGCCATCAGACTCCATGATGTTGAACATGAAGATGTTGTCTGTAGGTTGTTCCCTTACACCTTTGAGGGTAATGCGTCCACTTGGTACTTTGCCCAACAACCTCATACTATAGTGTCTTGGGAAAAGTTTGAGTCATGCTTTTTGTAAAAGTTCAGAGATGGTAAACCTCCGGAAGTCTTAGTCATGGATCTTTCAAGTTTAAAAATGAACTCAAAAGAAAAAGTTAAAGATTTTAATCAAAGATTCCTAACGCTTAAAAATAGAATCCTTGCAGACTCTATGCCTGCTGAGAGTCTTGTAATAGCTTACTACATGAAATATCTACATCAAAGTATAGCTATTTGGGTGAAACGATCTAAAAAGGCCACGTTGTTAGAAGCCTTTGAAGAGGCTACTCAGATTGAAAAAGACATACTTAGTCTTAAAGACTCTTCTAGCAACGAAACTGGGACTGTTTCTTCTTCCAAAAAGATGATTGAAATTCTCCTCAGACCTACAAAAAACAAAACACAACCCGAAAACTCTGATTTGGAAAATTTAACTAAAGTGTTACAAAAATTATCTAATCAAGTTATGGATTTAAAAAGGTCGACTGAGGAAGCCTCTTCGAGTAAAGGACCCTACAAATCTCCTTTTCGAAAGCCTTTTCCTGCCAACAGGCCTAATCCAAACCCTGAAGGCTTGAACCTAGAAAGTTTGCAATGCGCTCCCCAGACAATTCTAGGAGCCCAAGATGACTTGATGCCTCCTGAAATCCCTCAAGAGGAAGTCGAGCAGGAAACAAATCAAGAAGAAGAGTCTTCTCCAAACATTTTTGGACACTTCTCGGATAGTATCCTCCAAGCTAACTACGAGACTGTTCACCCTTACAACACTAGGAGCAAGACAACAAACAAACCTCTTCCTGAGAACACTACAACTTCACCTCCAAAGTTATCTAAATCAGTAGAAACTAAACAAAGTAATGCTGGCCCTAAAATAGATTATGATTTTGTTGAAGATCTTAAAAAATTACGGGCTAACATTTCTATTTATGAGTTGTTGAAATTTCCATTTTTGTTACAGAAGATGTTGCAAAATATTTCAGACAATGGCAAGAATGGTAATTCAAATGGTAATAAGTTTGTGCAAAGAAAAGCTCCGCGGAAGACTTCCTCAAAAGGTAATCTTGATCCTCAAGATAAAGGAAGCCTTCCTGTATTGCCTGTAAATAATGTAAATAATGTAAATAACGCAAGTAATGTAGATAAAGTAGTATTAGAAACCGCGAGTAAGAAATCACAAGCTACTACTCTAAGTATTCGCAAGAATGTACCTCCTTTTCTTTTAACTTTTGAAATCTTCAACAAAAATGTGCATAATTGTATGGTTGACTCATGAGCATCGTCAAATGTGCTGCCTTGGTCTGTTTGCCAGAATATTAACGCCGAAGTAGAACCATCTTCTTTGAAAATCATAAAACTTGATCGAATAGATGTTAAAGTTATAGGCGAACTGAAAAATGTATTGGTTAGATTATCGTCTAATCCAAAGGTTCATCAGGTTATTGATATAAATGTGGTGGATATTCTAGAAGTGTATGGTCTTTTTTTGAGCAGGGACTGGTCAGAGCAACTACATGGTTACTTCGCAATGGACTGGTCTCACTTATGGCTTCCAGAAAATGGTAAGCCCAACAAAATTAGGGTGAATCGTGAGAATTACCTCAAGTTCACGGTAACAAACTTGCATGACCCCAATGAACCATATACACCTCCGGCTAATTCACCCGAAGTCCAAGGAATGGACACTTTCTTTGGAAATTTCACGGCTGAAGCTTCACCTATCAACAATCCGCAACAACAATCCAAGATCAAAGCATGTATGCAACCAACAGCTTCTATGCAACACTCCCACGAGCCCGATGGAAATCAAATTTGGTCTCTATACTTTGACGGTTCCAAGTCTAAAGAAGGAGCTGGTGCAGGCTGCATCATTAATGATCCGGAAAGTAACAAAACATTATTGGCTTGTAGGCTAGAATTTGAATGTACTAACAATATTGCAGAATATGAGGCTTTACTGCAAGGTCTCAGAAAATCATTAGACATGCACATTCAAAATCTGGTTGTATTCGGTGACTCTGAGATAGTGGTCAGGCAGGTGAGAAATTCTATACATCGTCTTTCCCCGCATCTCAAATGTTACCAGTCTGAGGTATGGAGTTTAATGAACAAATTTTCTGCTTTTAATATAAATTCCATCCCTAGATTAAATAACGCTGAAGCAGATCTACTCTCTAATGTTGTTTCTAAACTTCTTCCTACAGAAGGCTTATCCCCAAAAGAATTCTCCGTGGAGCTATTGTTTCGACCATCTGTTCCTAAAAATATCACAAACTGGAGAGTATTTGATGATGATCAACAGATCATTAACTTTCTACACATGGAAGAAACCTTCCAAGGCGCTGTGATAGATGAACAAACACACAATGACAATTTGCATGACTTTACGGTAATACCTAATCCGAAATCTCCCGAGGCTCTATCGGACATGGTAAATTTCATACCCAAATCTGTTGTTAGACTAGAAAAGTTTTATGATTTTGAAGATAAATTTAAAAAGATGGTCAATTGCAAAACCAACAGTTCCTCATTGTCTTACAAAAAAGTCAATTTAGGGACTAGTGAAAATCCTTAGTGTATCAACTTAGGCTTGGGATGCTCTAGAAAACAAAAAGATGCTTTTGTTAAACTATTCAAAGAATTCAAGGATGTCTTTGCATGGACTTACGATGATCTTAAAACGTTCGATCCTAATATTAGACAGCATGTCATCCCGATGAAGCCCCAAACCTTACCCTTCCAACAGAACTTGAGGAAAATGAATCCTAAACTAGAACCGACCATACATAAAGAATTGAATAAACTCCTAAGTGCTAAAATAATTTTTTCTGTTAGACACACTCAATGGGTATCCAATCTCGTCCCAGTGCAGAAGAAAAACGGGGAAATTCGACTTTGTGTCGATTTCCGAAACCTCAACAAAGCGTCTGACAAAGATAATTATTCTGTCCCGCCCATGGAACAGATCCTTCAACAAGTATCTAGTTCTGAGAGGCTATCCTTACTAGATGGTTTCTCTAGATACAACCAAGTCTTGATGTCTCCGCCAGACCAATTAAAAACTACCTTTCGTACCTCGTGGGGCACTTATCCTTATCGCAAAATGCCCTTTGGATTGATCAATGCCGGTGCTACCTTTCAGAGAGCAATGGACATTGCTTTTAGAGGCTTAATCAATCACTTCGTAGTAGTCTACTTAGATGATGTGACTGTTTATTCTAAAAACAAAGACGATCATCTAGCTCACTTACAAGCTGTTATGCTACGATGTCATAAATACGACATCTCATTGAACCCCAAGAATTCCATCTTTGCAGTAGAATAGGGTAAAATACTAGGATTCATTGTGTCTAGTGATGGAATGATTATTGACCTCGAGAGGACCCAAGTCATCGCTAAACTTCCCCCACCTACCTCCAAAAAATCCATGCAGTCTTTCCTAGGCCAGATTAATTTCGTGAGAAGATTTGTCCCCAACTTCTCCGAAATGGTCAGGCCTCTCCAGAACATTATTAAGAAAGACACCCAATATCACTGGGGACCCACAGAAAACCAAGTAGTCAATGCGATAAATAAGGCCATAATAGATGCTCTATCTCTCATGAGCCCTGATTTCTCTCAAGACTTTACACTCTATACTTTTGCCTCTGATCGTTCCTATGCCGCAGTCCTAACTCAGAAGAATTCCGAGAACAACAAAGTACCCATCACCTTTATGAGCTCTTCTTTCAAAGGTGTTGAATTTAACTACCCAGCGGTCGATCGGCAAGCCCACGCTATCTTCAAGGCAGTTAAGCATTTCTGGTCATATATTTTGAAGTCAAGGACAAAGGTCATTGTTCCCTACCCTGCCGTTAGGAACTTGTTACTGCAAAAGGAGTTAGGAGAGAAAAGAGCCAACTGGGTCACCTCCTTGCAGGAATATGACTTAGAAATCACCCCAACACAGATCGTGAGAGGCCAAGGGTTGTGTAAGTTGGTAGTTGATTCAGAAACCAAACAACAAGAATATAGTGATACGTCATACCTAGAACAACGCGATCAGAGTTTGATTTCTTGTGCACAAAACCTCGTAAGTCCTTGGTACGACGATATTAGACACTGTCTTCAACATGGATCAACACCCCGTCACCTTGACCCTGCCAAAAGAAGAGTATTGAGACTAAAGTCCACCTCCTTTCATCTAGTTAATGGTATACTATTTCATCAGAATTTTGATGGTGTACTGATGCGTTGTCTTGAAAAGGACGAAGAAGAAAGATTCTTGCTTGAGTTGCATGCAGGAGAAGCCAGTGGTCACTTCAGTGATGAAACCACTGCTCATAAGGTTTTAAGAGCCGGTTATTATTGGCCGACACTTTTTAGAGACGCCCATGCCTTGTGCCGTAAATGTATCATTTGTCAGAAAACATCAGGGCGATTGCAAAAACCAGCCTTCCCCTTGCAACCCATTTCAGTCGATTCTCCTTTCCAACAATGGGGCCTTGATATCATTGGTCCTATTAAACCTCCATCCTCACAACAACACAAGTATATTGTGACAACCACTGATTACTTTACTCGATGGTCTGAAGCCGCTGCGCTAAGAACTGTTAACACAAGTCATGTAATTACTTTTCTAAACTCGAATATCATCACTCGTTTTGGTATCCCTGATTGTCTAGTATTTGATAATGCTTCATACTTTTCTTCTCTTGATATGACTGAGTTCACCTTAGAGAAAGGAATAAAGATGAAGTATTCTTCTAGTTATTACCCCCAGGGAAATGGGTTAGCAGAATCAACAAACAAGAACTTGATCAAAATGATCAAGAGAAC
Organism: Picea engelmannii; assembly: GCA_009831015.1. NCBI lineage: Eukaryota > Viridiplantae > Streptophyta > Pinopsida > Pinales > Pinaceae > Picea > Picea engelmannii. The sequence goes on along the minus strand of ML787280.1, from coordinate 628,288 downwards.
CGTGGCTGAAAATCACAAAAACTGGTACAATGCATTGCTTAATGCGCTGTGGGATGATCGGGTAACACCCAAAGATGCTATAGGTAATTCACCCTTTTTCTCGTTTATGGAAGAGAAGCCATTTTTCCATCTCACATTCTCCTTCCTTCGCTCCAATTGTCACAAAAAGTTCAAGGAGAAGATTTTCCCCCTTTAGAAAGACGTATTAATGCTTTGATGGAGTTAGAAGAAGTAAGAACCCAAGCTAATCTTAAGTTATATCAACATCAACAACTAATTAAAAGCTGGTTCGATTCTAATTCTGCTTCTGATAGGAATTTTGAAGTAGGTGATCTCGTCTTAAAGTGGGACAAACCACACGAAGGAAAAGGTGAGCATACCAAGTTTCAAAATTTGTGGTTTGGGCCATTTTTGATTGCTGAAAAGTTGGGTCCTAGTTCCTTTCGATTGCAGAATCTTGAAGGGAAGCTTGACACCTATCCGGTGAATGGCCAAGCCCTGAAAATATACTTCGCTTGATTACTACCCTTGTATATTATGTAAATATTTCCTTTTGTTTTTATTTTTGCCTTTGTTTTCGTTTTTTATTTTTGATTTGGAATGATGAGTTTTCCATGTTTTTGAAACATATGCTTGCCTGTGTACTGATCTATTCAGACAAAGACCATAGGAAAATATCTTCACTGAAATAACTTCTAAAAAGTTGTACGATCATCAGTGATATATGTCTAAAAATGATATTTATGTTGGAAAATTTTGTTGTTTGAAAGAATTTTACTAATTTCAATCTCTTAGCAAAGTTTGTCATGATCATCTATTATCTTTTTACACTGTCCCTTTTCTGTAAAGGAATGACTCAAAAGGATGTCTCCCTGTCATAGTAAGTTGTTTTAGAAATAAAACATTTCCGGAGCTAGATAAATGACAGTATCAAAAAATTCTAATGAGGTCTAAAAAATATGATAAAATACCAAGATCTTTCAGCGTCACCCCGCTCAGCTATACAGAAAAGAAAAATAAAAAAATAAAATAAGAGCTGTGGGAAATGTTTGTAAACCCGCCGGGATACTGAACAGGTCCGCTGGCAGCAGGTAAATGCAAGCATGGCGCCAAGACAACTTTGTCGGGGTACTGAACAGGCCCGCTGGAAGCGAAGCAATGTCGGGTACACGAAAATCTAAAAAAAATATAAGAAACCTCTTTTAAGTCCTTTATTCTGATCTAGAACTTCTTGACAGGATATAGATGTCCGAGTGGGTTAAATTTAAACCCTGTCGAGGCTATGGACGCCTACTGGAAGCAGTGGCCATGCCAACAGTATTGAATATTTTATCATTAATATCGTGACTTACTGATCTTAATATTGTTATTAGTTTTCGTCTTTTAAAACATCGCTGGAAAAGATAGTAAATGATGATGTTTGTACGATTTTTTGATGGTTGTTTTTGAGTTGAATTTTTCTTTATCGTCCTAATCTGAATTTGTTTCTTTCGACAGAGATAACTTATTCTCCCAGTGTGTCACCATTGTTTGCAGCCAATACACTTTTTTCAATTTCCCTAAAATCTACCTACACCTATGTCTCTTGAACTTCAAATTTCTGTCGCATTTTGCCAACAGAAGACATTTTTATTTCATGCGACATTTGCAAATTGGTTTCAATTTTTTTTTTTTTTTTCAAGACTGAAAATGTGAAAACTCCTCCATTGTTATTTGGACTATCATAGTGTTTTATTGATATTCTGAAAGGCACTTACCTTTGGTTTATTACTATGTGGCTGAAAAGATTTTTGAAACTATGACATTCTTGCTTCGATTGCGCAACTTGACTTTTATTTAATTGATAAGGCATTGAGCATATTAATTTATGAATTATAATTGGTTTTATAAGGGACTTGGGTGATTTTTGGTTTTTATATGATGTGACCCTTACTATTATAAGCTCTTGACTTATCGATTTTATGAAATCTCTTGTCACAATGTTTTATAAGTTTTGATTACACATTATGCAACAAGTGCATGCGTAACGTATGAGTTTGATTTTATATTGAATGACAATAGTTTGAAGTTATGCAATGGCGCAATGATTAAACTTTTGGGTTTTGATTTTATGGTTTGAATTATTACTTGGCGTATGTTTAATTTGTGGGTTTGATTTAATGTTGGACATCCATGGTTTCAAACCATAGATTGGCACATTGGTATATTATCATTCACTGTTTAAATCTTGGGATGGCCGAATATTTTGGTTCATGATTGATGGAACAACGTTGTACTCTACCATTAATGTTTTGCATGGTAGTGAACTAACCCACCACCTTCGTACGCGCATATTGATTTTCCTCCCCTTTCATCGTTCTCACCTGTTAGCCTAAGCGATTTTGCTCCTGTGTGTTTATCTGAACCCTACCATGCGCCCACACCATGGCTCCGGTCATAAGGGATGAACCCAATGGTAGCCAGGCATTGTTGATGTTCGATGGTGCTTACAGTGACATTGAGGAATTCGGATGGCTCCCGTTCATACGAAAGTTTGATGGCATAACCCTAGCGTGGCTCGACAATTTGCATTAACCTTTGATGGCTGCCGAGCCAAGGTTGGGGATGTGCAATTAGAAATTGATGAGCAATTTCTCAGTTTAGCTACCGGTCTGCCTGCTGTCGGACAGAGATGGTCAAAAAATTGCAAAGTGGAAGATGTCCAATGGACATTTCTCTTCTAGTCACGAAGAGTGAGCTCCTGTGACAAAGGTTTGCCCACGAATATGCTTAAGCAACGCTGGCACGACTTGCTGATCATAACCAAAAAATTCATCACCTGCGAGGGCAGGTATGGTTTCGTTTTCTTGTATCACCTTCGGCTACTAATGGTTTTCATGGGATATGAGCTTAATATGCCTTACTACCTGCATAGGAGTCTGTTTAAGATGTCTAAAATATATAAGAGGAACCAGACCGATAGCAGTCTATTTCATTTTGGGTTAATTAAAATGCTTGTGGTTTGTCATTTGGGGTTACACCATGACTGTTGGAATGCTTTTCTTATGTGCAATAATTTCGAGGACTCAAGCCCACCACAGGTTGACAAACCTGTGGTGAGCGAGAGCAAGTCAGTACCCCCTGTGCCTTACAGTTCTCTGTTACCTAAACCCCTACCCGACTCGCCTATTGACCTACCCAATTCTGTTACCCAGGATATGGAA
>ML787280.1:585512-623252 GCA_009831015.1 Picea engelmannii | reverse complement strand
GTTTCAAAGATTTCACTTGCATTTCATTTTCTTAGTTTAGGTGATTTTTGGGATATCTCCCAGATTATGTAAAACACTTTGATATTATCCACAAGGAAGTTTTACCTTGTGAAGAGACCTATATATACTTATGATTTTTGTAAAAATCATCATCCTCTTTTGTGGGAGAACAAGGATATGGAGTTCTAATACAAACTGAAGCAGAATTTGGTGTTTTGTCACAGCTTTATCTTCTCAATATATCAACATTTTGTTTCATGTTGTGTATATCAATTTGTTTATGGTTTATGACTACTTTAGCTATCTAGATCATGTGCAAATGATATAATTTTAATCATTGTTATCCATATCTTGTCTCTCCCAAATAGATAAAAGACATAACAATTGTTAATTCAGTTTGTGAATGACAGGTTTATCTTCTTCATAAATTGAATTGTTATATATGAGTTTTTGCATAACAGGTTTCCCTTATTGCAGGAATTTATAATCATGAGATTGTTATGATTTTCTTTTATGTCTTGTTTGTCCTGTAAAACACTTCAAGGAGCAGCACAACCAATCGTTTAGGAAAAGCTTATGGACTAACCGGTGTGAGCTTCCCTCCTCCGACCAGCTTTGAAGCCATCATACGCAGGGCAGACTTGGAGCGTTCCCAGGTCAATTAGTCTGTTGTTTACTATTTTCATTAAGTAGTTTAATTCAGATATAGGATTAATTAGATTTATATTAGATTGTTTAATTTCAGTAAATATATTAGATTGTTTAATTTCAGTGTTTCACTTCTTATTCATAAAATAGAAAAAATCAAAAAGAGATGCTTGGCTGTCTTAGGGCAGAAAACACATGAGTTTTGCAGGTTTTAATTAAATCTGTTGTCTGTTTATAGTGTACATTTGTGAATAAGTAATATTACAGCTGATAATTAGATAGTTGATTTGAGTTATTATAATAGTAATTAGTAGATTGTATATAATAGTTAGAATAGTTATATTTAGTTTTAGTTTGATTTAGTAGTTAGATTAGTGTGTTAGTTTCCTTTATTTTTTGTTAGTTTGTTTTATTAGTTTTAGCTAATTTTAGTTTGTTTTATTAGTTTTATTTACTTTTAGTTTGTTTATTAGTCTTAGTTAATTTTAGTTTGTTTTATTAGTTTTATTTAGTTTTAGTATGTTTTATTTATTTTAGTAAGATAAATTAGTTAGATTAGTATTCTCTTTGGTTTTCTTAAAAGACCTTAGAGCGGCCAATGGAGTCGTTAAACTCATCAGGGTGGTCCATTCCAAACGAATTAGGTTATTTAGACAACCTCGGACCGGTTCCACTCTCTTAGTTGACGGACGGTCAATTTCGCTCGTCAACAAATGGCGCTAGAAGGAGGGCCTGAACTTAATTAATGGCATGAGGCGGTCGCAAGACTCCTCCTCCACCTAATCGCACACCTATAGTGACTAGAAGCCGTTCACAAGATAATACCCCCCCTCAAACAACAACTACTTCAACCGAAGATCCGCAGATCACAGTTGAGCCAGCAACCGCTAATCCTACAGGTGGTGATTTCCAAGAGATCGTTCATCAATCTCTTATCAAAACACATAGTGCCTTAGCTAGTTTAAGGCGACCAAACCACCCGTGGGGTCAACCTTTAGACTTCTATGATATCTGAGAACAATTAGGTGACATAGACCTCACTGTGAATCCTATAGATCCAAACAAAAATCCTGCTGCAGGAGGATATGGGATACCTCCTTCACCACCTCCCTCATCTCCTTCCTCTTCTGGAGGAGATTCTTCTTCTGACGAAGGCAATCCACCTTCTCAGCCCTCTACACCTAATACCCCAATGGCAAATCAGAACAACCCTGGTAGACCCTGGTTGGACCAGAATGTTGTAGCTGTACCTGGATCCCAGCACCCTTTACCTGAGAACCCGGAAAAATGGCTTCCTAAGTTTGATCCCGATTCAAAACAGATAGCCGAAGATCATATCAAAAAATTTATGTTAGCCATCAGACTCTGTAATGTTGAACATGAAGATGTTGTCTGTAGGTTGTTCCCTTACACCTTTGAGGGTAATGCGTCCACTTGGTACTTTGCCCAAGAGCCTCATACTATAGTGTCTTGGGAAAAGTTTGAGTCATGCTTTTTGGAAAAGTTCGGAGATGGTAAACCTCCAGAAGTCTTAGTCATGGATCTTTCAAGTTTAAAAATGAACTCAAAAGAAAAAGTTAAAGATTTTAATCAAATATTCCTAACGCTTAAAAATAGAATCCCTGCAGACTCTATGCCTACTGAGAGTCTTGTAATAGCTTACTACACAAAAGCTCTACATCAAAGTATAGCTATTTGGGTGAAACGATCTAAAAAGGCCACGTTGTTAGAAGCCTTTGAAGAGGCTACTCAGATTGAAAAAGACATACTTAGTCTTAAATACTCTTCTAGCAACGAAACTAAGACTGTTTCTTCTTCCAAAAAGAAGATTGAAATTCTCCCCAGACCTACACAAAACAAAACACAACCCGAAAAATCTGATTTGGAAAATTTAACTAAAGTTGTACAAAAATTATCTAATCAATTTATAGATTTAAAAAGGTCGACTGAGGAAGCCTCTTCGAGTAAAGGACCCTACAAACCTCCTTTCCGAAAGCCTTTTCCTGCCAACCGGCCTTATCCAAACCCTGAAGGCTTGAACCTAGAAAGTTTGCAATGCGCTCTCCAAACAATTCTAGGAGCCTAAGATGACTTGATGCCTCCTGAAATCCCTCAAGAGGAAGTCGAGCAGGAAACAACTCAAGAAGAAGAGTCTTCTCCAAACATTTTTGGACACTTCTCGGATAGTATCTTCCAAACTAACTTCGAGACTGTTCACCCTTACAACACTAGGAGCAAGACAACAAACAAACCTCCTGCTGAGAACACTACAACTTCACCTCCAAAGTTATCTAAATTAGTAGAAACTAAACATAGTAATGCTGGCCCTAAAATAAATTATTATGTTGTTGAAGATCTTAAAAAATTACGGGCTAACATTTCTATTTATGAGTTGTTGAAATTTCCATTTTTGTTACAGAAGATGTTGCAAAATATTTCAAACAATGGCAAGAATGGTAATTCAAATGGTAATAAGGTTGTGCAAAGCAAATCTCCGCAGAAGACTTCAACAAAAGGTAATCCTGATCCTCAAGATAAAGGAAGCCTTCCTGTACCGCCTGTAAATAATGTAAATAATGTAAATAATGCAAGTAATGTAGATAAAGTAGTATTAGAAACCGCGAGTAAGAAATCACAAGATACTACTCTAAGTACTCGCAAGAATGTACCTCCTTTTCTTTTAACTTTCGAAATATTCAACAGAAATGTGCATAATTGTATGGATGAATCAGGAGCATCGTCAAATGTGATGCCTTGGTCTGTTTGCCAGAAGATTAACGCCGAAGTAGAACCATCTTCTTTGAAAATCATACAACTTGATCGAACAGATGTTAAAGTTATAGGAGAACTGAAAAATGTATTGGTTAGATTATCGTCTAACCCAAAGGTTCATCAGGTTATTGATATAATTGTGGTGGATATTCCAGAAGTGTATGGTATGTTTTTGAGCAGGGATTGGTCGGAGCAGCTACATGGTTACTTCGCAACATACTGGTCTCACTTATGGCTTCCAGAAAATGGTAAGCCCAACAAAATCAGGGTGAATCGTGAGAGTTACCTCAAGTTTACGGTAACAGAATTGCATGACCCCAATGAAGGATATACAGCTCCGGCTGATTCACCTGAAGTCCAAGGAATGGACACCTGCTTCGGAAATTTCACGGCTGAAGCTTCACCTATCAACAATCCGCAACAACAATCTGAGATCAAAGCATGTATGTCACCAACAACTTCTATGCAATAGTCCCACGAGCCCGATGGAAATCAAATTTGGTCTCTATACTTTGATGGTTCCAAGTCTAAAGAAGGAGTTGGTGCAGGCTGCATCATTATCGATCCGGCAAGTAACAAAACATTATTGGCTTGTATGCTAGAATTTGAATGTACAAACAATATTGCAGAATATGAGGCTTTACTGCAAGGTCTCAGAAAAGCATTAGACATGCCTTTATGAGCTCTACTTTCAAAGGTGTTGAAATTAACTACCCAGCGGTCGATCGACAAGCCTATGCTGTCTTCAAGGCAGTTAAGCATTTCCGGTCATATCTTTTGAAGTCAAGGACGAAGGTCATTGTCCCCTACCCTGCCGTTAGGCACTTGTTACTGCAAAAGGAGTTAGAAGAGAAAAGATCCAACTGGGTCACCTCCTTGCAGGAATATGACCTAGAAATCACCCCAGCACAGATCGTGAGAGGCCAAGGGTTGTGTAAGTTGGTAGTTGATTCAGAAATCGAACAACAAAAAGATAGTGTTACGTCAAACCTAGAACAACGCGATCAGAGTTTGATTTGTTGTGCACAAAACCTCGTAAGTCCTTGGTACGACAATATTAGACACTGTCTTCAACATGGATCAACACCCCGTCACCTTGACCCTGCCAAAAGAAGATCGTGGAGACTAAAGTCCACCTCCTTTCATCTAGTTAATGGTATACTGTTGCGTCAGAATTTTGATGGCGTACTGATGCGTTGTCTTGAAAAGGACGAAGCAGAAAGAGTCTTGCTTGAGTTGCATGCAGGAGAAGCCAGTGGTCACTTCGATGGCGACACCACTGCTCATAAGGTTTTAAGAGCCAGTTATTATTGGCCGACGCTTTTTAGAGACGCCCATGCCTTGTGCCGTAAATGTATCATTTGTCAGAAAACATCAGGGCGATTGCAAAAACCAGCCTTCCCCTTGCAACCCATTTCAGTCGATTCTCCTTTCCAGAAATGGGGCCTTGATATCATTGGTCCTATTAACCCTCCATCCTCACAACAGTAAAAGTATATTGTGACAACCACTAATTACTTTACTCGATGGTCTGAATCCGCCATGCTAAGAACTGTTAACACAAGTCAGGTAATTACTTTTCTAAACTCGAATATCATCACTCATTTTGGTATCCCTGATTGTCTAGTCTTTGATAACACTTCATACTTTTCTTCTCTTGAGATGATTGAGTTCGCCTTAGAGAAAGGAATAAAGATGAAGTATTTTGCTAGTTATTACCCCCAGGGAAACGGGTTAGCAGAATCAACAAACAAGAGATTGATCAAAATTATCAAGAGAACCATGGCTGAAAATCACAAAAACTGGCACAATGCACTGCTTAATGCGCTGTGGGCTGATAGGGTAACAGCCAAAGATGCTATAGGTAATTCTGCCTTTTTTCTCGTTTATGGTAGAGAAGCCATTCTGCCACCTCACATTCTTCTTCCTTCGCTCCAATTGTCACAAAAAGTTCAAGGAGAAGATTGTCCCCCTTTAGAAAGCCGTATTAATGCTTTGATGAAGTTAGAAGAAGTAAGAACCCAAGCTAAGCGTAAGTTAGATCAACATCAACAACTGATTAAAAGCTGGTTCGATTCTATTTCTGCTTCTGATAGGAATTTTGAAGTAGGTGATCTTGTCTTAAAGTGGGACAAACCACACCAAGGAAAAGGTGAGCATACCAAGTTTCAAAATTTGTGTCTTGGGCCATTTTTGATTGCTGAAAAGTTGGGTCCTAGTTCCTTTCGATTGCAGAATCTTGAAGGGCAGCTTGACACCTATCCGGTGAATGGCCAAGCCCTGAAAAGATACTTCGCTTGATTACTACCCTTGTATATTATGTAAATATTTCCTTTTGTTTTTATTTTTGCCTTTGTTTTCATTTTTTATTTTTGATTTGGATTGATGAGTTTTTCATGTTTTTGAAACATATGCTTGCCTGTGTACTGAGCTATTCAGACAAAGACCATAGGAAAATCTCTTCACTGAAATAACTTCTGAAAAGTTGTACGATCATCAGTGATATATGTCTAAAAATGATATTTATGTTGGAAAATTTTGTTGTTTGAAAGAAGTTTACTAATTTCAATCTCTGAGCAAAGTTTGTCATGATCATCTATTATCTTTTTACGCTGTCCCTTTTCTGTAAAGGAATGACTCAAAAGGATGTCTCCCTGTCATAGTAAGTTGTTTTAGAAATAAAACATTTCCGGAGCTAGATAAAGGAAAGTATCAAAAAATTCTAATGAGGTCTAAAAAATATGATAAAATACCAATATCTTTCATCGTCACCCCGCTAAGCTAAACACAAAAGAAAAATAAAAAAAATAAAATAAGAGCCGTGGGAAATGTTTGTAAACCCGTCGGGATACTGAACAAGTCCGCTGAGAGCGGGTAAATGGAAGCATGGCGCCAAGACAACTTCGTCGGGGTACTGAACAGGCCTGCTGGCAGCGAAGCATGTCGGGTACATGAAAATCTGAAAAAAATATAAGAAATCTCTTTTAAGTCCTTTATTCTGATCTAGAACTTCTTACAGGATATAGATGTCCGAGTGGGTTAAATGGAAACCCTGTGGAGGCTATGGACGCCTGCTGGCGACAGTGGCCATGCCAATAGTATTGAATATTTTATCATTAATATCATGACTTACTGATCTTAAGATTGTTATTAGTTTTCATCTTTTAAAACATCGCTGGAAAAGATAGTAAATGATGATGTTTGTACGATTTTCTGATGGTTGTTTTTGAGTTGAATTTTTCTTTATCGTCCTAATCTAAATTTGTTTCTTTCGACAGAGATAACTTCTTCTCCCAGTGTGTCACCATTGTTGGCAGCCAATACATTTTTTTCAATTTCCCTAAAAGATGCCTACACCTATGTCTCTTGAACTTCAAATTTCTGTCGCATTTTGCCAACAGAAGACATTTTTATTTCATGCGACATTTGCAAATTGGTTTCGATTTTTATTTTTTTTTCACGACTGAAAACATGAAAACTCCTCCATCGTTATTTGGACTGTCATAGTCTTTTATTGATATTCTGAAAGGCACTTACCTTTGGTTTATTACTATGTGGCTGAAAAGATTTTTCAAACTATGACATTCTTGCTTCGATTGCGCAACTTGACTTTTATTTAATTGATAAGGCATTGAGCATATTAATTTATGAATTATACTTGGTTATATAAGGGTCATGGTTGATTTTTGGTTTTTATATGATGTGACCCTTACTATTATAAGCTCTTGACTTATCGATTTTATCAAATCTCTTGTCACAATGTTTTATAAGTTTTGATTACACATTATGCAACAAGCGCATGGGTAACGTATGCGTTTGATTTTATATTGAATGACAATAGTTTGAAGTTATGCAATGGCGCAATGATGAAACTTTTGGGTTTTGATTTTATGGTTTGAATTATTACTTGGCATATGTTTAATTTGTGGGTTTGATTTAACGTTGGATATCCATGGTTTCAAACCATAGATTGACACATTGGTATATTATCATTCACCGTTTAAATCTTGGGATGGCCAAATATTTTGGTTCATGATTGATGGAACGACGTTGTACTCTACCATTAATGTTTTGCATGGTGGTGAACTAACCCACCGCCTTCGCATGCGCATATTGATTTGTCTCCCCTTTCATCGTTCTCACCTGTTAGCCTAAGTGATTTTTCTCCTGTGTGTTTATCCGAACCCTACCATGTGCCCACACCATGGCTCCGATCGTAAGGGCTGAACCCAATGGTAGCCAGGCATTGTTGATGTTCGACGGTGCTTACAGTGACCTTGAGGAATTCGGATGGCTCCCATTCATACGAAAGTTTGATGGATATAACCCTAGCGTGGCTCTGAAATTTGCATTAACCTTTGATGGCTGCCGAGCCAAGGTTGGGGATGTGCAATTAGAAATTGATGAGAAATTTCTCATTTTAGCTACCAGTCTGTCTGTTGTCGGACAGAGATGGTCAAAAAATTGCAAAGTGGAAGATGTCCCATGGACATTGCTCTTCCAGTCACGAAGAGAGAGCTCCCATGACAAAGGTTTGCCCACGAATATGCTTAAGCAACGCTGGCACGACTTGCTGATCATAACCAAAAAATTCATCACCTGCGAGGGCAGGTATGGTTTCGTTTTCTTGTATCACCTTCGGCTACTGATGGTTTTCATGGGCTATGAGATTAATATGCCTTACTACCTACATAGGAGTCTGTTTAAGATGTCTAAAAGATATAAGAGGAACCAGACCGATAGCAGTCTATTTCATTTTGGGTTAATTAAATGGCTTGTGGTTATTCATTTGGGGTTACACCGTGAATGTTGGAATGTTTTTCTTATGCGCAATAATTTCGAGGACTCAATCCCACCACAAGTTGACAAACCTGTGGTGAGCGAGAGAAAGTCAGTGACCCCTATGCCTTACAGTGCTCTATTACCTAAACCCCTACCCGACTCGCCTATTGACCTACCCAATTTTGTTACCCAGGATATGGAAAATGTTAAACCCCCAGCTAAAAGGCCTAAGGCCAAACCTATTACGAATTCCAAAGGCAAGAAGAATGCCCGGTTAATCTCTCGCATGGCAGGAAACAAACCGAAAGTTCCTGTCAACCCTGACCCTATTATGGTAAGTGAAGATTCTGACTCAGAGGTTGAACGTTACCTGGCAAGTGAGTATCCCTACTCAGAAGGTCTATGTGATAAACCCTCATACGATTTTGAGAAGAACCTGCCACCTTGTTTGCAAAGTGACCCTAATTTTCCAGGCATCAAAATGCCTTGTGAAACCCCTGGTGACTCGTTGAAACCCCCTCCCGTTCTATTCGAACCAGCTGCTCCACCATTTGATCAGTGTGGCTCATGGTTAGAAAGGTATTACCTTGACGTGCCAATGCTGCAGTCCAGAATTCATGCTCTAGAGGATCAAGTTGCAAGGTTCACGAGTCAAAAGGCAAAGATGCCCTCCACGGATAAGAAACATCGAACAACAGGTTCGATTTTGTTTAAGAACGTGGAGTCGGCTACAACGGTCGTCAATTCAAAGTTGGCATAGCTCAAGTAACCTCACTGGTATGATTATCACCTGTTTATATGATAAACCCATAGTTCTGTTTACACTGTGGATTTGCTTTGTCACATAAGCATGCATTATTGTATATAATTTTGTTTTTGATAAATCGAATTTCGTTATTGTTTTAAGATTCGATTGGATTTGGCTTTGATTCGATTGATCGTGGGATAGATTTGATTGTTTTAATTTAGTTTCACTTGAATACTCTGTCGATTATTAAAGCTGTTAATATTTTTTCTAAACATAGGTCTTTTCTGGTATTCCAATTTTGAACACAGTCAATATCTCATTTCGAATTGGTTATATATGATATGGTTGGCAATTATGGTTAACTGTTGTGATTTTATATTCCATGTCTTTTTGACCAGTTCGAATACCATTCTGTTATTTCATAACCAAATTGCGAATAAATAGACACAACCAATCGATTCGCATCGTTTGACCGTATGATCTGTTTGATTCATATATTGTTTAAATTTGATTTGGGAATGAAATTGATTATGCCCAGGATTACGATTTGTTTCTATATTTGACTTAATCTCGATTCGATTGTTACCTAGTTATGATTACAATTGTTGTTGATGGTTATGATTACTATTTTTGGTCATGTCCGTTAACTGTTTAATGCTCAATAAACGAAGTCTATGGCAAGTCTGGTGGATGTTGTTATGCATGTTTCGTTTTGACTATAATTGTATGCACAGTGTTACAGCCGTAACAAATCAATTATGATTGTGTTCGATCATGATCGTATAAATTATGATTGTATTGATTACATCGCATCTTATACGATATGATTCACTGCTTAATTTCTTTGGATATGAAATAGTTTGGTTACCTTTTGACCCGATTTTATGGCAACTAAAGAACAGAGCATTCTTATCATGTTTCGATTGCATCCTTTTCGATTTTGTTTAACTTGAATGATAAATTTGTGTGAACCATTAGTAATTCAATTTTATGTTTATTAAAAGAAAATTAAATTGGATTGTTTTAAAAAGATTTCGTTTGATTTCTATTTGGTTCTGTGTGTTATTTTAGACTAGCTACAGAATCAGATGATTCTGTAGCTAAGTCTGTAGGATTAATTTTTTAGTGTTTTGTTACTGAAATATCTTTCTAATTTGATACTTGTGTTATATTGCAGGTAAATTGAGTTGTTGAACAATTAGAGGATGTTTCAAAGATTTCACTTGCATTTCATTTTCTTAGTTTAGGTGATTTTTGGGATATCTCCCAGATTATGTAAAACACTTTGATATTATCCACAAGGAAGTTTTACCTTGTGAAGAGACCTATGTATACTTATGATTTTTGTAATAATCATCATCCTCATTCATGGTAGAACAAGGATATGGAGTTCTAATACAAACTGAAGCAGAATTTGGTGTTTTATCACAGCTTTAGCTTCTCAATATATCAACATTTTGTTTCATGTTGTGTATATCAATTTATTTATGGTTTATGACTACTTTAGCTATCTAAATCATGTGCAAATGATATAATTTTAATCATTGTTATCCATATCTTGTCTCTTCCAAATAGATAAAAGACATAACAATTGTTAATTCAGTTTGTGAATGACAGGTTTATCTTCTTCATAAATTGAATTGTCATATATGAGTTTTTGCATAACAGGTTTCCCTTATTGCATGAATTTATAATCATAAGATTGTTATGATTTTCTTTTATGTCTTGTTTTTCATGTAAAACACTTCAAGGAGAAGCACATCCAATCGTTTACGAAAAGCTTATGGACTAACCGGTGTGAGCTTCCCTCCGCCGACCAGCTTTGAAGCCATCATACGCAGGGCAGACTTGGAGCGTTCCCAGGTCAATTAGTCTGTTGTTTACTGTTCTCATTAAGTAGTTTAATTCAGATATAAGATTAATTAGATTTATATTAGATTGTTTAATTTCAGTAAATATATTAGATCGTTTAATTTCAGTGTTTCACTTCTTATTCATAAAATATAAAAAATCAAAAAGAGATCCTTGGTTGTCTTAGGGAAAAAAACACATGAGTTTTGCAAGTTTTAATTAAATCTGTTGTCTTTTTATAGTGTACATTTGTGAATAAGCAATATTACAGCTGATAATTAGATAGTTGATTTGAGTTATTATAATAGCAATTAGTAGATTGTATATAATAATTAGAATAGTTATATTTAGTTTTAGTTTGATTTAGTAGTTATATTAGTGTGTTAGTTTCTTTTATTTTTAGTTAGTTTGTTTTATTAGTTTTAGCTAATTTTAGTTTGTTTTATTAGTTTTATTTAGTTTTAGTTTGTTTTATTAGTTTTAGTTAATTTTAGTTATTTTATTAGTTTTATGTAGTTTTAGTTTGTTTTATTTATTTTAGTTAGATTACTTAGTTAGATTATTTTTCTCTTTGGTTTTCTTAAAAGACCTTAGAGCAGCCAACAGAACCGTTAAACTCGTCAGGGTGGTCCATTCCAAATGCCTTGGGTTATTTAGACAACCACGGACTGGTTCCACTCTCTCAGTTGACAGACGGTCAATTTCGCTCATCAACAAATGGCGCTAGAAGGAGGGCCTGAACTTAATTAATGGCACGAGGCGGTCGCAAGACTCCTCCTCCACCTATAGTGACTAGAAGTCGTTCAAAAGATAATATTCCCCCTCAAACAGCAACTACTTCAACCGAAGATCCGCAGATCAAAGTTGAGCCAGCAACCCCTAATCCTACAGGTGGTGATTTCCAAGAGATCGTTTGTCAATCTCTTATCAAAACACATAGTGCCTTAGCTAGTTTAAGGTGACCAAACCACCCGTGGGGTCAACCTTTAGACTTCTCTGATATCAGAGAACAGTTAGGTGACATAGACCTCACTGTGAATCCTAAAGATCCAAACACAAATCCTGCTGCAGGAGGATCTGGGATACCTCCTTCACCACCTCCCTCATCTCCTTCCTCTTCTGGAGGAGATTCTTCTTCTGATGAAGACAATCCACCTTCTCAGCCTTCTACACCTAATACCCCAATGGCAAATCAGAACAACCCTGCTAGACCCTGGTTGGACCAGGATGTTGTAGTTGTACCTGGAGCCCAACACCCTTTACCTAAGAACCCAGAAAAATGGATTCCTAAGTTTGATCCCGATTCAAAACAGATAGATGAAGATCATATCAAAAAATTTATGTTAGCCATCAGACTCCGTAATATTGAACATGAAGATGTTTTCTGTAGGTTGTTCCCTTACACCTTTGAGGGTAATGCATCCACTTGGTACTTTGCCCAACAAGCTCATACTATAGTGTCTTGGGAAAAGTTTGAGTCATGCTTTTTGTAAAATTTCAGAGATGGTAAACCTCCAGAAGTCTTAGTCATGGATCTTTCAAGTTTAAAAATGAACTCAAAAGAAAAAGTTAAATATTTTAATCAAAGATTCCTAACGCTTAAAAATAGAATCCCTGCAGACTCTATGCCTGCTAAGAGTCTTGTAATAGCTTACTACATGAAATCTCTACATCAAAGTATAGCTATTTGGGTGAAATGATCTAAAAAGGCCACGTTGTTAGAAGCCTTTGAAGAGGCTACTCAGATTGAAAAAGACATACTTAGTCTTAAAGACTCTTCTAGCAACGAAACTGAGACTATTTCTTCTTCCAAAAAGAAGATTGAAATTCACCCCAGACCTACACAAAACAAAACACAACCCGAAAACTCTGATTTGGAAAATTTAACTAAAGTTATACAAAAATTATCTAATCAAATTATGGATTTAAAAAGGTCGACTGAGGAAGCCTCTTCGAGTAAAGGACCCTACAAACCTCCTTTCCGAAAGCCTTTTCCTGCCAACCAGCCTAATCCAAACCCTGAAGGCTTGAACCTAGAAAGTTTGCAATGTGCTCTCCAGACAATTCTAGGAGCCCAAGATGACTTGATGCCTCCTGAAATCCCTCAAGAGGAAGTCGAGCAGGAAAAAATTTAAGAAAAAGAGTGTTCTCCAAACATTTTTGGACACTTCTCGGATAGTATCCTCCAAGCTAACTTCGAGACTGTTCACCCTTACAACACTAGGATCAAGACAACAAACAAACCTCCTATTGATAACACTACAACTTCACCTCCAAAGTTATATAAATCAGTAGAAACTAAACAAAGTAATGCTGGCCCTAAAATAGATTATGATGTTGTTGAAGATCTTAAAAAATTACAGGCTAACATTTCTATTTATGAGTTGTTGAAATTTCCATTTTTGTTACAGAAGATGTTGCAAAATATTTCAGACAATGGCAAGAATGGTAATTCAAATGGTAATAAGGTTGGGCAAAGAAAATCTCCGCAAAAGACTTATACAAAAGGTAATCCTGATCCTCAAGATAAAGGAAGCCTTCCTGTACCGCTTGTAAATAATGTAAATAACGTAAAATCATACAACTTGATCGAACAGATGTTAAAGTTATAGGCGAACTGAAAAATGTATTGGTTAGATTATCGTCTAACCCAAAGGTTCATCAGGTTATTGATATAATTGTGGTGGATATTCCAGAAGTGTATCGTCTGTTTTTGAGCAGGGACTGGTCGGAGCAGCTACATGGTTACTTCGCAATGGACTGGTCTCACTTATGGCTTCCAGAAAATGGTAAGCCCAACAAAATCAGGGTGAATCATGAGCGTTATCTCAAGTTCACGGTAACAGACTTGCATGACCCCAATGAACCATATACACCAGCGGCTGATTCACCTGAAGTCCAAGGAATGGAAACCTGCTTCAGAAATTTCACGGCTGAAGCTTCACCTATCAACAATCCACAACAACAATCCGATATCAAAGCATGTACACAACCAACAGCTTCTATGCAATAGTCCCACGAGCCCGATGGAAATCAAATTTGGTCTCTATACTTTGATGGTTCCAAGTCTAAAGAAGGAGCTGGTGCAAGCTGCATCATTATCGATCCGACAGGTAACAAAACATTATTGGCTTGTAGGCTAGAAATTGAATGTACTAACAATATTGCAGAATATGAGGCTTTTCTGCAAGGTCTCAGAAAAGCATTAGACATGCACATTCAAAATCTGGTTGTATTCGGCGACTCTGAGATAGTGGTCAGGCAGGTGAGAAATTCTATACATTGTCTTTCCCCGCATCTCAAATGTTACCAGTCTAAGGTATGGAGTTTAATGAACAAATTTTCTGCTTTTAATATAAATTCCATCCCTAGATTAAATAACGCTGAAGCAGATCTACTCGCTAATGTTGCTTCTAAACTTCTTCCTGCAGAAGGTTTATCCCCAAAATCATTCTCCGTGGAGCTATTGTTTCGACCATCTGTTCCTGACAATATCACAAACTGGAGAGTATTTGATGATGATCAGCAGATCATTAACATTTTGCACATGGAAGAAACCTTCCAAGGCGCTGTGATAGATGAACAAACGCACGATGACAATTTGCATGACTTTACGGTAATACCTAATCCGAAATCTCCTGAGGCTCTATCGGACATGGTAAATTTCATACCCAAATCTGTTGTTAGACTAGAAAAGTTTTATGATTTTGAAGATAAATTTAAAAAGATGGTCAATTGCAAAACCAACAGTTCCTCATTGTCTTACGAAAAAGTCAATTTAGGGACTAGTGAAAATCCTCAGTGTATCAACTTAGGCTTGGGATGCTCTAGACAAGAAAAAGCTTCTTTTGTTAAACTATTCAAAGAATTCAAGGATGTCTTTGCATGGAATTACGATGATCTTAAAATGTTCGATCCTAATATTATACAGCATGTCATCCTGATGAAGCCCCAAACCTTACCCTTCCAACAGAAACTGAGGAAAATGCATCCTAAACTAGAATCGACCGTAAAAAAAGAATTGAATAAACTCCTAAGTGCTAAAATAATTTTTCCTTTTGGACACACTCAATGGGTATCCAATCTCGTCCCAGTGTGGAAGAAAAACAGGGAAATTCGACTTTGTGTCGATTTCTGAAACCTCAACAAAGCATCTGACAAAGATAATTATCCTGTCCCACCCATGGAACAGATCCTTCAACAAGTATCTAGTTTCGAGAGGCTATCCTTACTAGATGGTTTCTCTAGATACAACCAAGTCTTGATGTCTCCACCAGACCAATTAAAAACTACCTTTCGTACCCCGTGGGGCACTTATACTTATCACAAAATGCCCTTTGGATTGATCAATGCTGGTGCTACCTTTCAGAGAGAAATGGACATTTCTTTTAGAGGCTTAATCAATCACTCCGTAGTAGTCTACTTAGATGATGTGACCGTTTATTCTAAAAACAAAGACGATCATCTAGCTCACTTACGAGTTGTTCTGCTATGATGTCGTAAATACGACATCTCCTTGAACCCCAAGAAGTCCATCTTTGCAGTAGAACAGGGTAAACTACTAGGATTCATTGTGTCTAGTAATGGAACTATTATTGACCCCGAGAGGACCCAAGTCATCGCTAAACTTCCCCCACCTACCTCCAAAAAATCCATGCAGTCTTTCCTAGGCCAGATTAATTTCGTGAGAAGATTTGTCCCCAGTTTCTCCGAAATGGTCAGGCCTCTCCAGAACCTGATTAAGAAAGACACCCAATATTACTAGGGACCCACAGAAAACCAAGCATTCAATGCGATAAAGAAGGCCATAATAGACGCTCTATCTCTCATGAGCCCTGATTTCTCTCAAGACTTTACACTCTATACTTTTGCCTCTGATCGTTCCTATGCCGCAGTCCTAACTCATAAGAATTCCGAGAACAACGAAGTACCCATCGCCTTTATGAGCTTTGCTTTCAAAGGTGATGAAATTAACTACCCAGCGGTCGATTGGCAAGCCTACACTGTCTTCAAGGAAGTTAAGCATTTCCAGTCATATATTTTGAAGTCAAGGACGGAGGTCATTGTCGCCTACCCTACCGTTAGGAACTTGTTACTGCAAAAGGAGTTAGGAGAGAAAAGAGCCAACTGGGTCACCTCCTTGCAAGAATATGACCTAGAAATCACCCCAACACAGATCGTGAGAGGCCAAGGGTTGTGTAAGTTGGTAGTTGATTCATAAACCGAACAGCAAGAAGATAGTGATACGCCAAACCTAGAACAACGCGATCAAAGTTTGATTTGTTGTGCACAAAACCTCGTAAGTCCTTGGTACGACGATATTAGACACTGTCTTCAACATGGATCAGCACCCCGTCACCTTGACCCTGCCAAAAGAAGAGTGTTGAGACTAAGGTCCACCTCCTTTCATCTAGTTAATGGTACACTTTTTCGTCAGAATTTTGATGGCGTACTGATGCGTTGTCTTGAAAAGGACGAAGCAGAAAGAGTCTTGCTTGAGTTGCATGCAAGAGAAGCCAGTGGTCACTTCGGTGGCGACACCACTACTCATAAGGTTTTAAGAGTTGGTTATTATTGGTTGATTCTTTTTAGATATGCCCATCCCTTGTGCCATAAATGTATCATTTGTCAGAAAACATCAGGGTGATTGCAAAAGCCAGCCTTCCCCTTGCAACCCGTTTCAGTCGATTCTCCTTTCCAGCAATGGGGCCTTGATATCATTGGTCCTATTAGCCCTCCATCCTCACAACAGAACAAGTATATTGTGACAACCACTGATTACTTTACTTGATGGTCTGAAGCCGCCATGCTAAGAACTGTTAAAACAAGTCAGGTAATTACTTTTCTAAACTCGAATATCATCACTCGTTTTGGTATCCCTGATTGTCTAGTCTTTGATAACACTTCATACTTTTCTTCTCTTGAGATGACTGAGTTCTCCTTAGAGAAAGGAATAAAGCTGAAGTATTCTGCTAGTTATTACCCCCAGGGCAACGACTTAGCAGAATCAACAAACAAGAACTAGATCAAAATTATCAAGAGAACCATGGCTGAAAATCACAAAAACTGGCACAATGCACTGCTTAATGCGTTGTGGGCTGATAGGGTACCACCCAAAGATGCTATAGGTAATTCCCCTTTTTTTCTCGTTTATGACAGAGAAGCCATTCTGCCACCTCACATTCTTCTTCCTTCGCTCCAATTGTCACAAAAAGTTCAAGGAGAACATTGTCCCCCTTTAGAAAGCCATATTAGTGCTTTGATGAAGTTGGAAGAAGTAAGAACCCAAGCTAAGCGTAGGTTAGATCAACATCAACAACTGATTAAAAGCTGGTTCGATTCTAATTCTTCTTCTGATAGGAATTTTGAAGTAGGTGATCTCGTCTTAAAGTGGGACAAACCACACGAAGGAAAAGGTGAGCATACCAAGTTTCAAAATTTGTGGCTTGGGCCATTTTTGATTGCTGAAAAGTTGGGTCCTAGTTCCTTTCGATTGCAGAATCTTGAAGGGCAGCTTGACACCTATCCGGTGAATGGCCAAGCCCTGAAAAGATACTTTTCTTGATTACTACCCTTGTATATTATGTAAATATTTCCTTTTGTTTTTATTTTTGCCTTTGTTTTCATTTTTTTATTTTTGATTTGGATTGATCAGTTTTTCATGTTTTTGAAACATATGCTTGCCTGTGTACTAAGCTATTCAGACAAAGACCATAGGAAAATCTCTTCACTGAAATAACTTCTGAAAAGTTGTACGATCATCAGTGATATATGTCTAAAAATGATATTTATGTTGGAAAATTTTGTTGTTTGAAAGAATTTTACTAATTTCAATCTCTAAGAAAATTTTGTCATGATCATCTATTATCTTTTTACGCTGTCCCTTTTCTGTAAAGGAATGACTCAAAAGGATTTCTCCCTGTCATAGTAAGTTGTTTTATAAATAAAACATTTCCGAAGCTGGATAAAGGACAGTATCAAAAAATTCTAATGAGGCCTAAAAAATATGATAAAATACCAAGATCTTTCAGCGTCACCCCGCTCTGCTATACATAAAAGAAAAATAAAAAAATAAAATAAGAGTTGTGGGAAATGTTTGTAAACCCGCCGGGATACTGAACAGGTCCGCTGGCAGCGGGTAAATGCAAGCATGGCACCAAGACAACTTCGTTGGGGTACTGAACAGGCCCGCTGGCAGTGAAGCAATGTTGGGTACACGAAAATCTGAAAAAAAATATAAGAAACCTCTTTTAAGTCCTTTATTCTGATCTAGAACTTCTTGACAGGATACAGATGTCCGAGTGGGTTAAATGACAACCCTGTTGAGGCTATAGATGCTTGCTGGAAGCAGTGGCCATGCCGACAGTATTGAATATTTTATCATTAATATCGTGACTTACTGATATTAATATTGTTATTAGTTTTCATCTTTTAAAACACCGCTGGAAAAGATAGTAAATGATGATGTTTATACGATTTTCTGATGGTTGTTTTTGAGTTGAATTTTTCTTTATCGTCTTAATATGAATTTGTTTCTTTCGACAGAGATAACTGCTTCTCCCAGTGTGTCTCCATTGTTGGCAGCCAATAAAAATATTTCAATTGCCCTAAAAGCTGCCTACACCTATGTCTCTTGAACTTCAAATTTCTGTCGCATTTTGCCAACAGAAGACATTTTTATTCCATGCGACATTTGCAAATTGGTTTCGATTTTTTTATTTTTTTTTCACAACTGAAAACGTGAAAACTCCTCCATCGTTATTTGGACTGTCATAGTCTTTTATTGATATTCTAAAAGGCACTTACCTTTGGTTTATTACTATGTGGCTGAAAAGATTTTTCAAACTATGACATTCTTGCTTTGATTGCGCAACTTGACTTTTATTTAATTGATAAGGCATTAAGCATATTAATTTATGAATTATACTTGGTTATATAAGGGTCATGGTTGATTTTTGGTTTTTATATGATGTGACCCTTACTATTATAAGCTCTTGACTTATCGATTTTATGAAATCTCTTGTCATAATGTTTTATAAGTTTTGATTACACATTATGCAACAAGCGCATGGGTAACGTATGCGTTTGATTTTATATTGAATGACAATAGTTTGAAGCTATGCAATGGCACAATTATTAAACTTTTGGGTTTTGATTTTATGGTTTGAATTATTACTTGGCGTATGTTTAATTTGTCGGTTTGATTTAACGTTGGACATCCATGGTTTCAAACCATAGATTGGCACATTGGTATATTATCATTCACTGTTTAAATCTTGGGATGGCCGAATATTTTGGTTCATGATTGATGGAACAACGTTGTAATCTACCATTAATGTTTTGCATGGCGATGAACTAACCCACCACCTTCACACGCGCATATTTATTTTCCTCCCCTTTCATCGTTCTCACCTGTTAGCCTAAGCGATTTTGCTCTTGTGTGTTTATCCAAACCCTACCATGTGCCCGCACCATGGCTTCGGTCGTAAGGGATGAACCCAATGGTAGCCAGGCATTTTTGATGTTTGACGGTGCTTACAATCACCTTGAGGAATTCGGATGGCTCCCGTTCATACAAAAGTTTGATGGCTATAACCCTAGCGTGGCTCGACAATTTGCATTAACCTTTGATGGCTACTGAGCCAAGGTTGGGGATGTGCAATTAGAAATTGATGAGCAATTTCTCAGTTTAGCTACCGGTCTGCCTGCTGTCAGACAGAGATGGTCAAAAAATTGCAAAGTGGAAGATGTCCCATGGACATTTCTCTTCAAGTCACGAAGAGTGAGCTCCTGTGACAAAGGTTTTCCCATGAATATGCTTAAGCAACGCTGGCACGACCTGCTAATGATAACCAAAAAATTCATCACTTGCGAGGGAAGGTATGGTTTCGGTTTCTTGTATCACCTTCGGCTACTGATGGTTTTCATGGGATATGAGCTTAATATGCCTTACTACCTGCATAGGAGTCTGTTTAAGATGTCTAAAAGATATAAGAGGAGCCAGACCGATAGCAGTCTATTTCATTTTGGGTTAATTAAAATGCTTGTGGTTTGCCATTTGGGGTTACACCGTGACTATTGGAATGTTTTTCTTATGCGCAATAATTTCGAGGACTCAAGCCCACCACAGGTTGACAAACCTATGGTGAGCGAGAGCAAGTCGGTACCGCTGTGCCTTACAATGCTCTGTTACCTAAACCCCTACCCGACTCGCCTATTGACCTACCCAATTATGTTACCCAGGATATGGAAAATGTTAAACCCACGGCTAAAATTCCTAAGGCCAAACCTATTACGAATTCCAAAGGCAAGAAGAATGCCCGGTTAATCTCTCACATGGAAAGAAACAAACCGAAAGTTCCTGTCAACCCCAACCCTATTATGGTAAGTGAATATTCTGACTCAGAGGTTGAACGTTACCTGGAAAGTGAGTATGCCTACTCAGAAGGTCTGTGTGATAAACCCTCATACAATTTTGTGAAGAACTTGCCACCTTGTTTGCAAAGTGACCCTAATTTTCCAGGCATCAAAATGCCTTGTGAAGCCCCTGGTGACTCGTCGAAACCCCCTCCCATTCTATCCGAACCAGCTGCTCCACCATGTGATCAGTGTGGCTCATGGTTAGAAAGGTATTACCTTGACATGCCAATACTACAGTCCAGAATTCATGCTCTAGAGGATCAAGTTGCAAGGCTCACGAGTCAAAAGGCAAAGATGCCATCCACGTATAAGAAACATCGAACAACAGGTTCGATTTTGTTTAAGAACGTGGAGTCGGCTACAATGGTCGTCAATTCAAAGTTGGCATAGCTCAAGTAACCTCACTGGTATGATTATCACCTGTTTATATGATAAACCCATAGCTCTGTTTACACCGTGGATTTTCTTTGTCACATAAGCATGCATTATTATATATAATTTTGTTTTTGATAAATCGAATTTCGTTATTGTTTTAAGATTCGATTGGATTTGGCTTTGATTCGATTGATCGTGGGATAGATTTGATTGTTTTAATTTAGTTTCAATTGAATACTCTGTCGATTATTGAAGCTGTTAATATTTTTTCTAAACACAGGTCGTTTCTGGTATTCCAATTTTTAACACAGTCAATATCTCATTTCTAATTGGTTATATACGATATGGTTGGCAATTATGGTTAACAGTTGTGATTTTATATTCCATGTATTTTTGACCAGTTTGAATACCATTCTGTTATTGCATAACCAAATTGTGAATAAATAGACACAACCAATCAATTCGCATCGTTTGACTGTATGATCAGTTTGATTCATATATTGTTTAAATTTGATTTGGGAATGAAATTGATTATGCCCATGATTACGATTTGTTTCTATATTTGACTTAATCTTGATTCGATTGTTACCCAGTTATGATTACAATTGTTGTTGATGGTTATGATTACTATTTTTGGTAATGTCTGTTAACTGTTTAATGCTCAATAAATGAAGTCTATGGCAAGTATGGTGGATGTTGTTATGCATGTTTCATTTTGACTATAATCGTATGCACAGTGTTACAACTGTAACAAATCAATTATGATTGTGTTCGATCATGATCGTATCGATTATGATTGTATTGATTACATCGCATCTTATACGATATGATGCACTTCTTAATTTCGTTGGATATGAAACAGTTTGGTTACCTTTTGACCCAATTTTATGGCAACTAAAGAACAGAGCATTCTTATCCTGTTTCGATTGCATCCTTTTCGATTTTGTTTAACTTGAATGATAAATTTGTGTGAACCATTAGTAATTCAATTTTATGTTTATTAAAAGAAAATTGAATTGGATTGTTTTAAAAAAATTTCGTTTGATTTCTATCTGGTTCTGTGTGGTATTTTAGACTAGCTACATAATCAGATGATTCTGTAGCTAAGTCTGTAGGATCAATTTTTTAGTGTTTTGTTTCTGAAATATCTTTCTAATTTGGTACTTGTGTTCTATTGCAGGTAAATTCGAATTTGCAATTAAGTTGTTGAATAGTTAGAGGATGTTTCAAAGAATTCACTTGCATTTCATTTTCTTAGTTTAGGTGATTTTTGGGATATCTCCCATATTATGTAAAACACTTTGATATTATCCACAAGGAAGTTTTACCTTGTGAAGAGACCTATATATACTTATGATTTTTGTAATAATCATCATCCTCATTCGTTGGAGAACAAGGATATGGAGTTCTAATACAAACTGAAGCAGAATTTGGTGTTTTGTCATAGCTTTAGCTTCTCAATATATCAACATTTTTTTTCATGTTGTGTATATCAATTTG
The DNA here is from genome assembly GCA_009831015.1 of Picea engelmannii. Taxonomy (NCBI): domain Eukaryota; kingdom Viridiplantae; phylum Streptophyta; class Pinopsida; order Pinales; family Pinaceae; genus Picea; species Picea engelmannii. The sequence continues at coordinate 601,156 of ML787280.1, read as the reverse complement.
TTTATGGTTTATGACTACTTTAGCTATCTAAATCACGTGCAAATGATATAATTTTAATCACTGTTATCCATATCTTGTCTCTTCCAAATAGATAAAAGACATAACAATTGTTAATTCAGTTTGTGAATGAAAGGTTTATCTTCTTCATAAATTGAATTGTTATATATGAGTTTTTGCATAACAGGTCTCCCTTATTGCAGGAATTTATAATCATAAGATTGTTATGATTTTCTTTTATGTTTTGTTTGTCCTATAAAACACTTCAAGGAGAAGCGCAGCCAATCGTTTATGAAAAGCTTATGGACTAACTGGTGTGAGATTTCCTCCTCCGACCAGCTTTGAAGCCATCATACGCAGGGCAGACTTGGAGCGTTCCCAGGTCAATTAGTCTGTTGTTTACTGTTTTCATTAAGTAGTTTAATTCAGATATAAGATTAATTAGATTTATATTCGATTGTTTTATTTCAGTAAATATATTAGATTGTTTAATTTCAGTGTTTCACCTCTTATTCATAAAATATAAAAAATCAAAAAGAGATCCTTGGCTGTCTTAGGGCAGAAAACACATGAGTTTTGCAGGTTTTAATTAAATATGTTGTCTGTTTAGAGTGTACATTTATGAATAAGTAATATTACAACTGATAATTAGACAGTTGATTTGAGTTATTATAATAGTAATTAGTAGATTGTATATAATAGTTAGAATACTTATATTTAGTTTTAGTTTGATTTAGTAGTTAGATTAGTGTGTTAGTTTCTTTTATTTTTAGTTAGTTTAATTTATTAGTTTTAGCTAATTTTAGTTTGTTTTATTAGTTTTATTTAGTTTTAGTTTGTTTTATTAGTCTTAGTTAATTTTATTTTGTTTTATTAGTTTTATTTAGTTTTATATATTTTAGTTAGATTACTTAGTTGGATTAGTTTTCTCTTTGGTTTTCTTAAAAGACCTTAGAGCGGCCAACGGAGCTGTTAAACTCGTCAGGGTGGTACATTCCAAACGACTTGGGTTATTTAGACAACCCCGGACCGGTTCCACTCTCTCAGTTGACGGACGGTCAATTTCGATCATCAACAAATGGCGCTAGAAGGAGGGCTTGAACTTAATTAATGGCACGAGGCGGTCGCAAGACTCCTCCTCCACCTAATCGCATACCTATAGTGACTAGAAGCCGTTCACAAGTTAATATCCCCCCTCAAACAACAACAACTTCAACCGAAGATCCGCAGATCACAGTTGAGCCAACAACCCCTAATCCTACAGGTGGTGATTTCCAAGAGATCGTTCGTCAATCTCTTATCAAAACACATAGTGCCTTAGCTAGTTTAAGGTGACCAAACCGCCCGTGGGTCAACCTTTAGACTTCTTTGATATCAGAGAATAGTTAGGTGACATAGACCTCACTGTGAATCCTACAGATCCAAACACAAATCTTGCTACAGGAGGATCTGGGATACCTCCTTCACCAACTCCCTCATCTCCTTCCTCTTCTGGAGGAGATTCTTCTTCTGACGAAGGCAATCCACCTTCTCAGCCTTCTACACCTAATACCCCAATGGAAAATCAGAACAACCCTGCTAGAACCTTGTTGGACCAGGATATTGTAGCTGTACCTGGAGCCCAACACCCTTTACCCAAGAACCCGGAAAAATGGCTTCCAAAGTTTGATCCCGATTCAAAACAGATAGTCGAAGATCATATCAAAAAATTTATGTTAGCCATCAGAATCCATAATGTTGAACATGAATATGTTGTCTGTAGGTTGTTCCCTTACACCTTTGAGAGTAATGCGTCCACTTGGTACTTTTCCCAACAACCTCATACTATAGTGTCTTGGGAAAAGTTTGAGTTATTCTTTTTGGAAAATTTCGGAGATGGTAAACCTCCGGAAGTCTTAGTCATGGATCTTTCAAGTTTAAAAATGAACTCAAAAAAAAAAGTTAAAGATTTTAATCAAAGATTCCTAACGCTTAAAAATAGAATCCCTGCAGACTCTATGCCTGTTGAGAGTCTTGTAATAGCTTACTACACGAAAGCTCTACATCAAAGTATAGCTATTTGGGTGAAACGATCTAAAAAGGCCACGTTGTTAGAAGCCTTTGAAGAGGCTACTCAGATTGAAAAAGACATACTTAGTCTTAAAGACTCTTCTAGCAATGAAACTGAGACTGTTTCTTCTTCCAAAAAGAAGATTGAAATTCTCCCCAAACCTACACAAAACAAAACACAACCCGAAAAATCTGATTTGGAAAATTTAACTAAAGTTGTACAAAAATTATCTAATCAAGTTATAGATTTAAAAAGGTCGACTGAGGAAGCCTCTTCGAGTAAAGGACCCTACAAACCTCCTTTTCGAAAGCCTTTTCCTGCCAACCGGCCTAATCCAAACCCTGAAGGCTTGAACCTAGAAAGTTGCAATGTGCTCTCCAGACAATTCTAGGAGCCCAAGATGACTTGATGCCTCCTGAAATCCCTCAAGAGGAAGTCGAGAAGGAAATAACTCAAGAATAAGAGTCTTCTCCAAACATTTTTGGACACTTCTCGGATAGTATCTTCCAAGCTAACTTCGAGAATGTTCACCCTTACAACACTAGGAGCAAGACAACAAACAAACCTCCTGCCGAGAAAACTACAACTTCACCTCCAAAGTTATCTAAATCAGTAGAAACTAAACAAAGTAATGCTGGCCCTAAAATAGATTATGATGTTGTTGAAGATCTTAAAAAATTATGGGCTAACATTTCTATTTATGAGTTGTTGAAATTTCCATTTTTGTTACAGAAGATGTTGCAAAATATTTCAGACAATGGCAATAATGGTAATTCAAATGGTAATAAGGTTGTGCAAAGAAAAGTTCTGCAGAAGACTTCCACAAAAGGTAATCCTGATCCTCAAGATAAACGAAGCCTTCCTGTACCTCCTGTAAATAATGTAAATAATGTAAATAACGCAAGTAATGTAGATAAAGTAGTATTAGAAACCGCGAGTAAGAAATCACAAGCTACTACTCTAAGTACTCGCAAGAATGTACCTCCTTTTCTTTTAACTTTCGAAATCTTCAACAGAAATGTGCATAATTGTATGGATGACTCAGGAGCATCGTCAAATGTGATGCCTTGGTCTATTTGCCAGAATATTAACGCCGAAGTAGAACCATCTTCTTTGAAAATCATACAACTTGATCGAACAGATGTTAAAGTTATAGGCGAACTGAAAAATGTATTGGTTAGATTAACGTCTAACCCAAAGGTTCATCAGGTTATTGATATAATTGTGGTGGATATTCCAGAAGTGTATGGTCTATTTTTGAGCAGGGACTGGTCGGAGCAGCTACATGGTTACTTCGCAACGGACTCGTCTCACTTATGGCTTCTAGAAAATGGTAAGCCCAACAAAATCAGGGTGAATCGTGAGCGTTACCTCAAGTTCACGGTAATAGACTTGCATGACCCCAATGAACCATATACACCTCCGGCTGATTCACCTGAAGTCTAAGGAATGGACACCTGCTTCGGAAATTTCACGGCTGAAGCTTCACCTATCAACAATCCGCAACAACAATCCGAGATCAAAGCATGTACGCAACCAACAGCTTCTATGCAACAGTCCCACGAGCCCGATGGAAATCAAATTTGGTCTCTATACTTTGACGGTTCCAAGTCTAAAGAAGGAGTTGGTGCAGGCTGCATCATTATCGATCCGACAGGTAACAAAACATTATTGGCTTGTAGGCTAGAATTTGAATGTACTAACAATATTGCAGAATATGAGGCTTTACTGCAAGGTCTCAGAAAAGCATTAGACATGCACATTCAAAATCTGGTTGTATTCGGCGACTCTGAGATAGTGGTCAGGCAGGTGAGAAATTCTATACATTGTCTTTCCCCGCATCTCAAATGTTACCAGTCTAAGGTATGGAGTTTAATGAACAAATTTTCTGCTTTTAATATAAATTCCATCCCTAGATTAAATAACGCTGAAGCAGATCTACTCGCTAATGTTGCTTCTAAACTTCTTCCTGCAGAAGGTTTATCCCCAAAATCATTCTCCGTGGAGCTATTGTTTCGACCATCTGTTCCTGACAATATCACAAATTGGAGAGTATTTGATGATGATCAGCAGATCATTAACATTTTTCACATGGAAGAAACCTTCCAAGGCGCTATGATAGATGAACAAACGCACGATGACAATTTGCATGACTTTACGGTAATACCTAATCCGAAATCTCCTGAGGCTCTATCGGACATGGTAAATTTCATACCCAAATCTGTTGTTAGACTAGAAAAGTTTTATGATTTTGAAGATAAATTTAAAAATATGGTCAATTGCAAAACCACCAGTTCCTCATTGTCTTACGAAAAAGTCAATTTAGGGACTAGTGAAAATCGTCAGTGTATCAACTTAGGCTTGGGATGCTCTAGACAAGAAAAATATGCTTTTGTTAAACTATTCAAAGAATTCAAGGATGTCTTTTCATGGACTTACGATGATCTTAAAACGTTCGATCATAATATTATACAGCATGTCATCCTGATGAAGCCCCTAACCTTACCCTTCCAACAGAAACTGATGAAAATGCATCCTAAGCTAGAACCGACCGTACAAAAAGAATTGAATAAACTCCTAAGTGCTAAAATAATTTTTCCTGTTAGACACACTCAATGGGTATCCAATCTCATCCTAGTGCGGAAGAAAAACGGGGAAATTCGACTTTGTGTCGATTTCCGAAACCTCAACAAAGCGTCTGACAGAGATAATTATCCTGTCCCACCCATAGAAAAGATCCTTCAACAAGTATCTGGTTCCGAGAGGCTATCCTTACTAGATGGTTTCTCTAGATACAACCAAGTCTTTATGTCTCCGCCAAACCAATTAAAAAATACCTTTCGTACCCCGTGGGGAACTTATGCTTATCGCAAAATGCGCTTTGGATTGATCAATGTCGGTGCTACCTTTCAGAGAGAAATGGACATTTCTTTTAGAGGCTTAATCAATCACTCCGTAGTAGTCTACTTAGATGATGCGACCATTTATTCTAAAAACAAAGACGATCATCTAGCTCACTTACGAGTTGTTCTGCTACGATGTCGTAAATACGACATCTCCTTGAACCCCAAGAAGTCCATCTTTGCAGTAGAATAGGGTAAAATACTAGGATTCATTTTGTCTAGTGATGGAATGATTATTGACCCCGTGAGGACCCAAGTCATCGCTAAACTTCCCCCACCTACCTCCAAAAAATCCATGCAGTCTTTCCTAGGCCAGATTAATTTCGTGAGAAGATTTGTCCTTAGTTTCTCCGAAATGGTCAGGCCTCTCCAGAACCTGATTAAGAAAGACACCCAATATCACTGGGGACCCCAAAAAAACCAAGCTTTCAATGCGATAAAGAAGGCCATAATAGATGCTCTATCTCTCATGAGCCCTGATTTCTCTCAAGACTTTACACTCTATACTTTTGCCTCCAATCGTTCCTATGCCGCAGTCCTAACTCAGAAGAATTCCGAGAACAATGAAGTACCCATCACCTTTATGAGATCTTCTTTCAAAGGTGCTGAATTTAACTACCCAGCGGTCGATCGACAAGCCTACGCTGTCTTCAAGGCAGTTAAGCATTTCCGGTCATATCTTTTGAAGTCAAGGATGAAGGTCATTGTCCCCTACCCTGCCGTTAGGAACTTGTTACTGCAAAAGGAGTTAGGAGAGAAAAGAGCCAACTTGGTCACCTCCTTGTAGGAATATGACCTAGAAATCACCCCATCACAGATCGTGAGAGGCCAAGGGTTGTGTAAGTTGGTAGTTGATTCAGAAACCGAACAACAAGAAGATAGTGATATGTCAAACCTAGAATAACGTGATCAGAGTTTGATTTGTTGTGCACAAAACCTCGTAAGTCCTTGGTACGACGATATTAGACACCGTCTTCAACATGGATCAGCACCTCGTCACCTTGACCCTGCCAAAAGAAGAGTGTTGAGACTAAAGTCCACCTCCTTTCATCTAGTTAATGGTACACTGTTTCATTAGAATTTTGATGGCGTACTGATGCATTGTCTTGAAAAGGACGAAGCAGAAAGAGTCTTGCTTGAGTTGCATGCAGGAGAAGCCAGTGGTCATTTCGGAGGCGACACCACTGCTCATAAGGTTTTAAGAGCTGGTTATTATTGGCTGATGCTTTTTAGAGACGCCCATCCCTTGTGCCATAAATGTATCATTTGTCAGAAAACATCGGGGCGATTGCAAAAACCAGCCTTCCCCTTGCAACCCGTTTTAGTCGATTCTCCTTTCCAGCAATGGGGCCTTGATATCATTGGTCCTATTAACCCTTCATCCTCACAACAACACAAGTATATTGTGACAACCATTGATTACTTTACTCGATGGTCTGAAGCTGTCGTGCTAAGAACTGTTAACACAAGTCAGGTAATTACTTTTCTAAACTCGAATATCATCACTCGTTTTGGTATCCCTGATTGTCTAGTCTTTGATAACGCTTCATACTTTTCTTCTCTTGAGATGACTGAGTTCGCCTTAGAGAAAGGAATAAAGATGAAGTATTCTGCTAGTTATTACCCCCAGGGCAACGAATTAGCAGAATCAATAAACAAGAACTTGATCAAAATTATCAAGAAAACCGTGGTTGAAAATCACAAAAACTGGCACAATGCACTGCTTAATGCACTGTGGGCTGATAGGGTAACACCCAAAGCTGCTATACGTAATTCCCCATTTTTTCTCATTTATGGCAGAGAAGCCATTCTTCCACCTCACATTCTTCTTCCTTCGCTCCAATTGTCACAAAAAGTTCAAAGAGAAGATTGTCCCCCTTTATAAAGCCGTATTAATGCTTTGATAAAGTTAGAAGAAGTAAGAACCCAAGCTAAGCGTAAGTTAGATCAGCATCAACAACTGATTAAAAGATGGTTCGATTCTAATTCTTCTTCTGATAGGAATTTTGAAGTAGGTGATCTCGTCTTAAAGTGGGACAAACCACACAAAGGAAACGGTGAGCATACCAAGTTTCAAAATTTGTGGCTTGGGCCATTTTTGATTGCTGAAAAGTTGGGGCCTAGTTCCTTTTGATTGCAGAATCTTGAAGGGCAGCTTGACACCTATCCGATGAATGGCCAAGCCCTAAAAATATACTTCGCTTGATTACTACCCTTGTATATTATGTAAATATTTCCTTTTGTTTTTATTTTTCCCTTTGTTTTCGTTTTTTATTTTTGATTTCGATTGATCAGTTTTTCATGTTTTTGAAACATATGCTTGCCTGTGTACTGAGCTATTCAGACAAAGACCATAGGAAAATCTCTTCACTAAAATAACTTCTGAAAAGTTGTACGATCATCAGTGATATATGTCTAAAAATGATATTTATGTTGGAAAATATTGTTGTTTGAAAGAAGTTTACTAATTTCAATCTCTGAGAAAAGTTTGTCATGATCATCTATTATCTTTTTACACTGTCCCTTTTCTGTAAAGGAATGACTCAAAAGGATGTCTCCCTGTCATAGTAAGTTGTTTTAGAAATAAAACATTTCCGGAGCTGGATAAAGGACAGTATCAAAAAATTCTAATGAGGTCTAAAAAATATGATAAAATACCAAGATCTTCCAGCGTCACCCCGCTCAGCTATACAGAAAAGAAAAATAAAAAAATAGAATAAGAGTTGTGGGAAATGTTTGTAAACCCGCCGGGATACTGAACAGGTCTACTGGCAGCGGGTAAATGCAAGAATGGCACCAAGACAACTTCGTCGGGGTACTGAAAAGGCCCGCTCGCAGGGAAGCAATGTTGGGTACACGAAAATCTGAAAAAAATATAAGAAACCTCTTTTAAGTCCTTTATTCTGATCTAGAACTTCTTGACAGGATACTGATGTCCGAGTGGGTTAAATGGAAACCCTGTCGAGGCTATGGACGCCTGCTGGAAGCAGTGGCCATGCCAACAGTATTGAAAATTTTATCATTAATATCGTGACTTACTGATCTTAAGATTTTTATTAGTTTTCATCTTTTAAAACATCGCTGGAAAAGATAGTAAATGATGATGTTTGTACGATTTTCTGATGGTTGTTTTTGAGTTGAATTTTTCTTTATCGTCCTAATCTGAATTTGTTTCTTTCGACAGCGATAACTTCTTCTCCCAGTGTGTCTCCATTGTTGGTAGCCAATACAATTTTTTCAATTGCCTTAAAAGCTGCCTAGACCTATGTCTCTTCAACTTCAAATTTCTGTCGCATTTTGCCAACATAAGACATTTTTATTTCATGCGACATTTGCAAATTGGTTTCAATTTTTATTTTTATTTCACGACTGAAAATGTGAAAACTCCTCCATCGTTATTTTGACTGTCATAGTCTTTTATTTATATTATGAAAGGAACTTACCTTTGGTTTATTACAATGTGTCTGAAAAGATTTTTCAAACTATGACATTCTTGCTTCGATTGCGCAACTTGACTTTTATTTAATTGATAAGGCATTGGGCATATTAATTTATGAATTATACTTGGTTATATAAGGGTCATGGTTGATTTTTGGTTTTTATATGATGTGACCCTTACTATTATAAGATCTTGACTTATCGATTTTATGAAATCTCTTGTCACAATGTTTTATAAGTTTTGATTACACATTATGCAACAAGCGCATGGGTAACGTATGAGTTTGATTTTATATTGAATGACAATAGTTTGAAGTTATGCAATGGCGCAATGATTAAACTTTTGGGTTTTGATTTTATGGTTTGAATTATTACTTGCCGTATGTTTAATTTGTGGGTTTGGTTAAACGTTGGACATCCATGGTTTCAAACCATAGATTGGCACATTGGTATATTATCATTCACTATTTAAATCTTGGGATGGCCAAATATTTTGGTTCATGATTGATGGAACAGCATTGTACTCTACCATTAATGTTTTGCATGGCGGTGAACTAACCCACCACCTTCGCACGGGCATATTGATTTGCCTCCCCTTTCACCGTTCTCACCTGTTAGCCTAAGAGATTTTTCTCCTGTGTGTTTATCTGAACCCTACCATGCGCCTGCACCATGGCTCCGGTCGTAAGGGCTGAACCCAATGGTAGCCAGGCATTGTTGATGTTCGACAGTGCTTACAATGACCTTGAAGAATTCGGATGGCTCCCGTTCATATGAAATTTTGATGGCTATAACCCTAGCATGGCTCGACAATTTGCATTAACCTTTGATGGCTGCCGAGCCAAGGTTGGGGATGTGCAATTAGAAATTGATGAGCAATTTCTCAGTTTAGCTACCGGTCTGCCTGCTTTCAGACAGAGATGGTCAAAAAATTGCAAAGTGGAAGATGTCCCATGGACATTGCTCTTCCAGTCATGAAGAGTGAGCTCCTGTGACAAAGGTTTGCCCACGAATATGCTTAAGCAACGCTGACACGACTTGCTGATGATAACCAAAAAATTCATCACCTGCGAGGGCAGGTATGGTTTCATTTTCTTGTATCACCTTCGGCTACTGATGGTTTTCATGGGCTATGATCTTAATATGCCTTACTACCTGCATAGGATTCTGTTTAAGATGTCTAAAAGATATAAGAGGAACCAAACCGATAGCAGTCTATTTCATTTTGGGTTAATTAAAATGCTTATGGTTTGTCATTTGGGGTTACACCGTGACTGTTGGAATGTCTTGCTTATGCGCAATAATTTCAAGGACTCAAGCCCACCATAGGTTGACAAACCTTTGGTGAGCGAGAGTAAGTCAGTACCCCATGTGCCTTACAGTGCTCTATTGCCTAAACCCCTACCCGACTCGCCTATTGACCTACCCAATTCTGTTACCCAGGATATGGAAAATGTTAAACCCGTAGGTAAAATGCCTAAGGCCAAACCTATTATGAATTCCAAAGGCAAGAAGAATGCCCGGTTAATCTCTCGCATGGCAAGAAACAAACCGAAAGTTCCTCTCAACCCCGACCCTATTATGGTAAGTGAATATTCTGACTCAGAGGTTGAACGTTACCTAGAAAGTGAGTATCCCTACTCAGAAGGTCTGTGTGATAAACCCTAATACGATTTTGTGAAGAACCTGCCACCTTGTTTGCAAAGTGACCCTAATTTTCCAGGCATCAAAATGCCTTGTGAAACCCCTGGTGACTCGTCGAAACCCCCTCCCGTTCTATCCGAACCAGCTGCTCCACCATGTTATTAGTGTGGCTCATGGTTAGAAAGGTATTACCTTGACGTGCCAATGCTGCAGTCCAGAATTCATGCTCTAGAGGATCAATTTGCAAGGCTCACCAGTCAAAAGGGAAAGATGCCATCCACGGATAAGAAACAACGAACAACAAGTTCGATTTTGTTTAAGAACGTGGAGTCGGCTACAACGGTCGTCAATTAAAAGTTGGCATAGCTCAAGTAACCTCATTGGTATGATTATCACCTATTTATATGATAAACCCATAGCTCTGTTTACACTGTGGATTTTCTTTGTCACATAAGCATGCATTATTGTATATATATATTTTTTTGATAAATCGAATTTCATTATTGTTTTAAGATTCGATTGGATTTGGCTTTGATTTGATTGATCGTGGGATAAATTTGATTGTTTTAATTTAGTTTCACTTGAATACTTTGTCGATTATTGAAGTTGTTAATATTTTTTCTAAACACGGGTCGTTTCTGGTATTCCAATTTTGAACACAATCAATACCTCATTTCGAATTGGTTATATACGATATGGTTGTCAATTATGGTTAACTGTTGTGATTTTATATTCCATGTCTTTTTGACCAGTTCGAATACCATTCTATTATTGCATAACCAAATTGCGAATAAATAGACACAAGCAATCGATTCGCATCGTTTGACCGTATGATCAGTTTGATTCATATATTGTTTAAATTTGATTTGGGAATGAAATTGATTATGCCCAGGATTACGATTTGTTTCTATATTTGACTTAATCTGTATTCGATTGTTACCCAGTTATGATTACAATTGTTGTTGATGGTTATGATTACTATTTTTGGTCATGTCTGTTAACTGTTTAATGCTCAATAAATGAAGTCTATGGCAAGTCTGGTGGATGTTGTTATGCATGTTTCATTTTGACTATAATCGTATGCACAGTGTTACAACCGTCACAAATCAATTATGATTGTGTTCGATAATGATCGTATCGATTATGATTGTATTGATTACATTGCATCTTATAAGATATGATTCACTGCTTAATTTCGTTGGATATGAAACAGTTTGGTTACCTTTTGACCCAATTTTATGGCAACTAAAGAACAGAGCATTCTTATCCTGTTTCGATTGCATCCTTTTCGATTTTGTTTAACTTGAATGATAAATTTGTGTGAACCATTAGTAATTTGATTTTATGTTTATTAAAAGAAAATTAAATTGGATTGTTTTAGAAAGATTTCGTTTGATTTCTATCTGGTTCTGTGTGCTATTTTAGACTAGCTACAGAATCAGATGATTCTGTAGCTAAGTCTGTAGGATCAATTTTTTAGTGTTTTGTTACTGAAATATATTTCTAATTTGATACTTGTGTTCTATTGCAAGTAAATTTGAATTTTCAATTGAGTTGTTGAACAGTTAGAGGATGTTTCAAAGATTTCACTTGCATTTCATTTTCTTAGTTTAGGTGATTTTTGGGATATCTCCCAGATTATGTAAAACACTTTGATATTATCCACAAGGAAGTTTTACCTTGTGAAGAGACCTATATATACTTATGATTTTTGTAATAATCATCATCCTCATTCATGGGAGAACAAGGATATGGAGTTCTAATACAAACTGAAGCAGAATTTAGTATTTTGTCACAGCTTTAGCTTCTCAATATATCAACATTTTGTTTCATGTTGTGTATATCAATTTGTTTATGGTTTATGACTACTTTAGCTATCTAAATCAGGTGCAAATGATATAATTTTAATCATTGTTATCCATATCTTGTCTCTTCCAAATAGATAAAAGACATAACAATTGTTAATTCAATTTGTGAATGATAGGTTTATCTTCTTCATAAAGTGAATTGTTATATATGAGTTTTTGCATAACAGGTTTCCCTTATTGCAGGAATTTATAATCATAAGATTGTTATGATTTTCTTTTATGTCTTATTTTTCCTGTAAAACACTTCAAGGAGCAGCGCAGCCAATCATTTACGAAAAGCTTATGGACTAATTGGTGTGAGCTTCCCTCCTCTGACCAGCTTTGAAGCCATCATACGCAGGGCAGACTTAGAGCGTTCCCAGGTCAATTAGTCTGTTGTTTACTGTTTTCATTAAGTAGTTTAATTCAGATATAAGCTTAATTAGATTTATATTAGATTGTTTAATTTCAGTAAATATATTAGATTGTTTAATTTCAGTGTTTCACTTCTTATTCATAAAATATAAAAAATCAAAAAGAGATCCTTGGCTGTCTTAGGGAAGAAAACACATGAGTTTTGCAGGTTTTAATTAAATCTGTTGTCTGTTTATAGTGTACATTTGTGAATAAGTAATATTACAGCTGATAATTAGATAGTTGATTTGAGTTATTATAATAGCAATTAGTAGATTGTATATAATAGTTAGAATAGTTATATTTAGTTTTAGTTTGATTTAGTAGTTAGATTAGTGTGTTAGTTTCTTTTATTTTTAGTTAGTTTGTTTTATTAGTTTTAGCTAATTTTAGTTTGTTTTATTAGTTTTATTTAGTTTTAGTTTTTTTTATTAGTTTTAGTTAATTTTAGTTTGTTTTATTAGTTTTATTTTGTTTTAGTTTGTTTTATTTATTTTAGTTAGATTACTTAGTTAGATTAGTTTTCTGTTTGGTTTTCTTAAAATACCTTAGAGAAGCCAACGGACCGTTAAACTCGTCAGGGTGGTCCATTCCAAACGGCTTGGGTTATTTAGACAACCCTAGACCGGTTCCACTCTCTCAGTTGACGGACGGTCAATTTCGCCCGTCAACAAGTAGATTTTTCAAGGAAATGGTTTCTTCTGTTATTTTCTCAAAGTGTTTTAATTGTTTCTTCAAGATTACAGCTGTCTTTTCACAACTACCCAATTCACTTCTTAGTTTTCTTTGCGTGTCTTTGAGCTTGCTATTTTCAATCTCAACATGCTTCAATTTTTTAAGATTCTCATCTTCTTGTTGAATAATTTTTTCTTCATTGTCATTTCTTTCAATCCTTGGATGAGGACATTCAAATTCAACATTACCTACTCCTTCACAATTAAAGCAAAGGAACTGACCTCTATTTTCTTCTTTGAAATCTGAGATGTTGTAATTTGCTTCAACTTGTTGTTGTTCTTCTTCTTCTATGTCTTCCCTTACGTAAAGGTATTGTAGCTTGTCCCAAATCTCTTTTGATGATGCACATGAGCCCACCTTGGATTTCACTAAATTTGTCAATCCATCCAGGATGGTATCTATTGCCAATTTGTTGTTCCTTTTTTCTTCCTTCTGAGCTGCAGTATTTGGTTTCTTCAAAGCATTGTATCCTGAAGCAACTGAGAACCAAACATCTTCCCCAAGAGCTTTCAAGTAAGTTTCCATTCTATTACTCCAGTATTCAAAATTGCTTCCATCAAATGGTGGAATCCCATTTGGAATTTTGTCTTCCATTTCTTCTTAGGATCTTCCTTCCAGTGGTTAAATTATACTAAAGGTAACCCGCTCTAATACCAATTGTTGATACTGAGAGGGGGGTGAATCAGTATCAAGTACAATTTAAAACCTTTTTCAACTTATACTTAAACTAGTCAACTATATCCAATGATAAATGAACAATAGTATAGGAGTTACACTAATACACCACAATACACCATGCACAATATATGAGAAATAATCAATAGTTATTGTTCAAGGGAAGTAATGACTTCCAAAGGTAGCTACATATTCCAAATGTAAAGGGAGGGATAAACCTCCAAGAGGAAGATACAATCCTCCAATATCAAGAGAGACTTGAATTATCCATCCTTGCCCCTTCTTTCCACCCAAGAATATATGAGAGATAATAAAACTTTACATTAAATCATCACCATCAACCAATCATCACATAGAACCTAATAATGCTTCCTGAGACTTCTTCAATTTATGCAATTCTTCAATTCTTGGAGTACTCTAATCCTGAAAATAATATTACTCAATGTATTCTCTGAAACTCCTCCAATTTTCACTTCTTGAATCCTCCCCAAAAAGAGGTTATAGAAAGAATGGTAGACTTTATTCAATTCTGGTCTATTCAAGAGAGTGAACTTGCACAGAATGCCCTGCACTCAATAATTAACATCCACTTTTGAAACTCGCACACAAGAAACTACAGTCCATACTGTTTCCAATGAAATTTGTCCCACTTCATTTGGATTCTCTATGAAGAAGTTACAACTGTTTTACCTGAAACACCTGTTTATTGACTAGCTTCAAGACTGGTCACAAACCCTATCTTCCATAGAGTGTATCTCCATAATTATAGTGAATCAAGAGCTACAATTTTTACTAGAGGTACCTTGATATGTATTCTCAATACCAATGAGATTTCACCATCTGAATCGTTCTAGAAAAATTTTTATAGAAAAAATGGTAAGATGAACTGAAAATAACATACCTTAGAACACATCACCAAAAGACTTCATCCACCCTTGAAATCCAGCCTTCTTTTCTTCTTATTTCATATGAAATTTTGTTTGTATCAAAATGAATGTCGAATGATGTTTATTTATACCATTTATGTCACTTCATTTTAACATTAGGGCCGACTTGACACTTTCTTATTTTGTAATTCTTTTCTTTAATTATCTTCAGGGCCTACATGTACTTCCTTCTTCAATTCACTTTGTCATATTCAAAAATTCATTTCTCCTCAACTATGAGGATCCATGTGACATGTCACATACCACTGGAAACAACATGATGTATACTATCCATTCATGGGTGTTGTATATGCATGTGCATTGTCCTTCATGTCCAAATACCTTTATCAATCTTGCGGTCCAATACCCATGACTAGGGTTGACATCAATGACAACAACCAATCTTCCAACAACGATTTATGAAAAGGTTTTAAAATCTCTTTCATCACCTATGTATAAGCTATTAGTCAATTTTCTTCTATGTTCTGAATGATTTGGGAAATAATGTCTCTTAACACCTTGAAGAATTGGAAACTCTTACGAACCTAAAAGGTAGTTATGACATTAACTCATATATTCTTGTAAAAACACAATGTTATTTGATGCCTCGATAATTTAGGCATAGTGTATATAAGGGCTAGTTATCAACTCCTTCCTTGATAATAATAAGAGGAATATTACTAATATAATAGGAAGAGACTTGTGGATCTCACTTGCACAATTGTTGGAGGATATAAAAAGGACAATAATAATGAGGTCCAAAATTTTGGGTACATCATGAATATGTTCAATATACAGGGGATAGACTAATACATACCTTCATTTCCAACAATGAGCAATGAACAATGCAAGAACATGTTTAGTTAGATATGTACATCACAGAGGTTGGCATCTTACCACAAGTGAGGTAGGGTTAGAAACATGATCTCTTATGGAAAGGATGGAGGATAGATAAAAAGGTAAATATGGGAGGTTGTGGTGTTATGGTAGTTCTAACAAAGGCAAGAGAAAGAAG
>ML787280.1:563381-581551 GCA_009831015.1 Picea engelmannii | reverse complement strand
AACTCCAATGCTTTGTCATGTAAGTTTCTATAGAAAACATTGTTTCCTGCAGTAACATGTTATCCATTAATCAATTAATAATCTCAAGAAATGTCCATTTCAATTTCATTAAAAAAATGAATCAATTAATGGGACAATTACCTATAATCTTTTGAATCTTTATCAAAACACATGTTTCATCCACCATAAAGGTGACATCTAGTGATCCGGTGCTTTTAATTCGTTCTTCTCCATGTAGAATAGTATCTTGTGAACCTACACTATGTTCCTCTCTGAAGTCATCATGTGGAGTCCCAGGCTTCAGTTCATCATGCTCCGGCATTTCATGTCGGTCAAAATCACCCCGCTCATCAATGGATTCGAGGGGAACCTGAGGAGGCTCAAAAAGCCTCACTTGCACTTTTCTATGTCAGCATTTTTTTTGCATTGGACCCTCACTGCTACCTATAGCAGTTGCAGGATCTACAGGTTCCCCACACACGAGGTTTAAAAACTCCTACAAACATAAAAAATTTCTTTATCAGATCATATAAAAAATATAAAACGAAAAAATGGATATGAAATTTTCATAGCTAATAAAAATATGTAAAGTTGCCACTTACCCCATATTTAGTTATTGTAGTTTGTAGCTCTACAATTCTTGCCCTGTCCTCCTGTGTCAAGGGTCTTTTGCTAATCAAACATAGATATTCCATGTTAGCCTTCTTCAAGGCCTTCCTTACAGTTGTCATTGGGTTTGTCGAATAATATATTTCGTCCTCATCAATATCCTCTACGGGAGACTGGACAGATGTTTACACAATAAATCAATCAACAAAAGTTATGAAATTCACCTCTAACATTAAAAAAATGAAATATTACAGTAATATCAGAAAAACAATAACAAAATTTCAGAAATTTAGTTGTTGTAGTCATAAGTTGTTACTGTATTTAACATTTACCTGGTGAGGCACTGTGGGTGCCTTTCCACGATCACCCTGGAGAGATGTAATAGGTGAAACTCAGACACTTTCACCCTGGACAGAAGTTGACACAATGAATCAATCAACAAAAGTTATGAAATTCACTTGTAACATTAAAAAAATGAAATATTGGAGTAATATCAGAAAAAAAATAATGAAATTTTATAAATTTAGTTGTTGTAGTCATAAGTTGTTACTGTATTTAACATTTACCTGGTGAGGCACTACGGGTGCCTTTCCACGGTCACCCTGGAGAGATGTAATGGGTGAAACTTGGACACGTTCACCCTGGATAGAATTTGACACAATAAATCAATCAATAAAAGTTATGAAATTCACTTGTAACATTTAAAAAATGAAATATTGGAGTAATATCAGAAAAAAAAATAATGAAATTTCAGGAATTTAGTTGTTGTAGTCATAAGTTGTTACTGTATTTAACATTTACCTGGTGAGGCATTGTAGGTGCCTTTCCACGGTCACCCTGGAGAGATGTATCGGGTGATTTTCTACCAAGGTCACCCTGGACAGATGTTGACACAATAAATCAATCAATAAAAGTTAGGAAATTCACCTGTAACATTAAGAAAATGAAATATTGCAGTAATAACATAAAAAAAAAATGAAATTTCAGAAATTTAGTTGTTGTAGTCATAAGTTGTTACTGTATTTAACATTTACCTAGTGAGACACTACAGGTTCCTTGCCACGATCACCCTAGAGAGATGTATCAGGTGATTTTCTACCACGGTCACCCTGGACAGATGTTGACACAATAAATCAATCAATAAAAGTTAGGAAATTCACCTGTAACATTAAGAAAATGAAATATTGCAGTAATAACAGAAAAAAAAATGAAGTTTATGAAATTTAGTTGTTGTAGTCATAATTGTTTACTGTATTTAATATTTACTTGCTGAGACGAAGTGGGTGCCTTTCCACAGTCACCCTCTCCATCTATTCGATTTAAGTTGTAATCGTTCAACAACTCTTCACTTGGAACTATTGTTTTTGTTGCACATACAAATATACGATTTCCTTCACTTGCCTCAAATATACAATTCGGTTTCTTAGTTTTTTCCACTTGACATGTACTATTTATAAATCCCACAATGTTTCCAGTAGCTTTTGGCCTTCCATCAATATACATAGTTGCCCCTTTATTTTGATTGATATCTAGTAGTTGTATATAATTTGCGGCAACTCTGTATCTCCGCATACTTTGCGTATATCAAACCAACATCAACTAGTGATTGTATTTGTATAATGGTCCAACATACTCCATCAATTCAGTTACAGTGCCATAGCTGACCTTTATACCATCCATGGAAAATAACCCCAATCCATGTAAGGACAAAAGAGCAATGCGATACATCCTCCCATTAATGAAGAAATCTATGTCCACTTCAGGTAGCTCCTTAGGTGCCCATCATTGCACTAGATGTTTATACCTCAAGGGAAACTCAATTTCACCTATGCTCTCATCATCATAATTACACGACCCTCCATTGGCAATAAAAAAGTTGCATGCAGGTACGAAATCTTTTCCTTACCTTTTCCAACCTAGTTGATCTAGAACCGATAGATCTAGTACAACATGTCTCACTTTCAACCTCTCTTACTATATCTTGATAATCACTTGAGGAAGATAGATCCAACAGATACCTATTTGGTGGTACCTACACTCATTAAAACAAGAAGATAATTTATCGTGCCAATATACGTTTTTTGTACCAACACAGTTTCATATAGTTGCAGAAGTTGCATAAAGTTCACAAGAGGATCGCCCAAAGGCAAGTTGTGTTGGCAAGAGGAGCACCCAAAGGCAAGTTGTGTTGTCAAGAGGAGTGCCCAACCAACAAAACCAAAAGAGCCAACGACACGGGTGCAGTGGGAAAAAACCTTGGGGTTTCCCGAATGCAAGGAAAACTTGGGGTTTCCAGAGGCAATGCAAGGCAAGTTGGCAAGATGGGTGCCCAAAGGAAATTTGAGTAAGCAAGAGAAGCTCGCAACCAACAAAACTGAGAAGCCAGTGACACAACTCACATATAGGAAGAAACTTGGGGTTTCCCAAAGCCAATGCAAATGTGGGGTTTCGCTACGGTACACCAAGGCTAGTTGAAAATATAGGCTCTCGAAGGCATGGAAAGAGGGAGAGCCCACATAAACGAAGGGAGTCCAAATGGAAGGTAGGAGGAGTTGGTAAATAGGGGGGGCGAAAGGCTAGGCAAAGAGAGTTGGCAATATGGGAAACCACATGAGGAAATGAGAAGAAAAGAAAGCAGTGTGCGCAAAGGCAGGGCAATGCTATTTCGCAAGATGTGCGTCTGACCAAAAAAATCGAAGAGTCAACAACACAACTCATGTGGGGAAAAAATTGGGGTTTCCAGAAGGCAAGGAAGGGCGAGTTGGCTCTATTCTTTCCTTTCCCAGAAACTCATAATTACATGAATGTTTTCATCAACTTTAGAAGGTGGTGTATGTTATTTAATGAGAAAGGGATTAAATCTTAATCAAATGTAGCTAAAAATGAACCCAAAAACCACACACATAGGAGCCACATAAGTAATTAAATGACATGTCCATTTTGAAAGGATGTAGTCTAAATGATCTATATTTTGGAATCCAACAAGAAATTTTTGGATTTGGAAATTTGAGTGGTTAAGTTACCCATTGGGATGAAAGGATACCCATGGTGTTATGGGCACACTGCACCACTTGTATAACTTTAACTAAACATATGCTATTTTTGTTGGTCTATGGGAAAGAAGAGGTGATGAAAATATAATGTGTGATTTCAAGCATGTGGATTGTGGTGGTTTCATGTATGAATGAGGATGATGCTCCACTCTAAGAATGATTGAGTGACTTGGCATAGCTTCAAGGAGATAGAATCCTTTCCAAATTTCATCAAATGATTAAGAAGTGGAGACTAAAGGCATCGCATGATTATAACATCAAGAAAAAAAATATAGTGGAAGGATATTTGATGTTTCTATATGACAATAAATACCTCAAGAATCCAAGGAAGTCACAAATGCACTAGATTCTCATCCTTTATGAATCATAAAAATCACAAATGATCCAAGGAAGTTGCAAATGCGTTGGCTTCTTAACCTTTTTGCATGATGCAAATTAAAAATGAATGCATGCGTGTGGGATTAGTCTTCACAGTAAAAATCTTGAGCCAACAATGTAATGAGTTTAATGCATCATTTTGATACATTGAGTTGTTGGTTATAGTTTCCTCTTATGTGTTAGCTAATGAGACATGATATGGGGGGAGTAGTCTACATTGTAGGAATCTTGAGTAAACAATGCATTAATTTTAATTCATTATGTTGAGTTTAATTTATATGTTGAGGTGTTGGTTTTGGTTTTTTCTTATGCATCAACTAAATAAACATGGTATCGGTGAAGAGTTAGGAATCATAACAAGGAGGATTTGTGGAAGGAAAAAATGATTAGATTGTAAGAAATATTGTGGGTCAAGTGTTTTGTGTATAATAATCATGTCTAGCTAAGGGAAGTTAAGAATTTTTTGGATCTACCTATCTTTTCAAGTTTTAAATGTAGGGTTTATGAATGTTCATTGGGTGTAGGTTCAATTTCTACAAGAATTTAGGGTTATTTTCTGAAGGAAATCACGCCCTAAAATACATCCATGTTGTTAGGGGATGATATTGAAGACATGGATGGGTAGAAACTTGCATTTTGGAAAAATCTACCATATTCTTCATTACATAATAGTGATGAGAGTATTAATTCTCCTCACTTGAAGAAATTTTTATAGTCAAGAACCCATTGTGAAGACTGTGGAAAACAGTTAGGGTACTCACCATTATTGCTACCCTCATGTGTGCCCTCCCATGCCCTAGTCATGTGATCCCCTTTCTCCTCCCAGACTCATCCCCATGTGCTCCCCTTTCTCCTCATAGAAAACTCGCCCTTGTCTTCCCTCCCCTGCTCCTTCTCACAGCCTAGCCTTTCTCCTCTCCACAAAACCCTTGTGTGCCCTCATGTGCTCTTGCTCACAGCCTCCTCTCCTCCCCTTTCTCCTCTCCTCTCCTCCCCACCTCCCCTTTCTCCTCTCCTCACAGACTATGGGGTATGGAATCCAATTGCAAATTACAGGTCGTGGTCGGGATATGGATGTGGCCAGATATGCACCAGTCCCTAATGGTCGGGGGGCTTTGTTTTTGTTTAAACGTGTTTTGATGTTGTTGTTTTTTTATTTGTTAATTTAAATATATATATATATAATATCTAATTTATATATTATATATATTATAACATGGGTTTTGTTATAAGCGCATGTTTTGTTTTTTACTTTTTTTAAAATTTATATATATATAATATATAAATTGTGTATATATATATATATATATATATATATATATATATTATCGTGGGTATATATATTATTAATTTTGGTCTCCTTAGAATTAGGTTCTAATCAAGTGGGTGTCCCTATACATGTTCTTGCATTGACATCATGATCTAAATCATGCCATCTACACTTCAACACCCCTCTTAGTAATTAGTCCATCCTATTTCTCATATATTCCATCACTTGATATCCTCTAGTGTCAATATCAACCCTACTCCTTGGCCTCGATGGTCGAGGATCATCTATCTCAACACATACAATGGTGGGCATTCCCCACTAGCCTCACCAACACTATATATGCACAAACATAAAGTGGATTATTATTACCAAATATTGAAATATTCTACTCTATGTAGTAAATTCTAAATGCATCTATACATATCGTCCAAGCCCCATGTTCATCCAATTGGTAGCTGGGTTAGCTGTAAGTTGCCCTGGTAGTTCATCCCATCATGTGGATTGTAACACCCTATTTCCCTTAGTTTGTAAAAATAACTATACTGGCCAAGAACTGTGGCAAACTCAAAAATGCGAATGTGTGATGTAAATGGACCTTGTGAAAAAGGTCGATGAATGTGAATAATGTTATGAATATATATTGCAGGACTAGTGAGAGGGGATATGCTGAAAAAGAGACCATGATGGCTGAAGAAAGGTGGTGGAAGGCACCTGGAAAGGTGGCGTTAACTTCCACTGAAACCAATACCGTATTTGGACTTCACTGGCCCAGAGAACTAAGAGCGGCTCGTTGGCCCTGAATTAAATGACTCACCAGGATTGGTAGGTAAATGGCTCCTCATGAGTAATGAGGGATGGGGGAGGGTGAACCGCCCATCCATAGAGCCTTCAGGCCTGACCAGTGCGAGGGAAATCATGCCACATGCAACCTCGCAAGAGGAAAAAGGCGTGAGGGAGAAGCAAAGGGGCAGATGCGAGGGAAGGAAGAAAGAGAACTCTGGAAACAAACAGAGTGAGTGATAGCGGAGAAGAAGGAGAGTAACCTTTGTTCTCGGTCACTAGCAAATCAAGATGCAGTCTCGTAACATCCTGGTCTCAGCTCGGGGGTGGCTAGTGGTAAATCCATTGGGAGTTGTTGAGCCTACGATTGGGTGGAAATGAGCACCCCTCTCAGCAGTTGTAATCACATCTGGTGTTATTTCTGATAAGTGTTTTTACATCTTGCATCTTGAAATTTATATGCTAACATGTATGCTCATAGTCTGTGTAGTTTTATGAATGGTTTGCGTATAAGACTGCCTGTGTAGTGTCTTGATTTAGAAATGGTGGTTGCACGTTTATAACAGAAATACCATGTATGGTTTATGTTTTATAAATCACTATTTATACGCATATTGAATTAATTCAGACTTCAAGTCTGTTCTTGGGAAATCTATACCCTTATCCATCTCAGGTAATACCCTGGATAGACCTCCCCATAGAGACAGCCTTCTTAGAAAGCTCACCAAGAACCTGGAAAAAGGATTTGAAGGTGTAATTCTTAGTAACCCTGTACGAGGAAGAATGATCCTCTTGAAATCCTGAAATAGCAGTGAAGGAATACCGTGTTTTCTTCGCAAGAGTCGTCAAGGAGGCATTGGATGGTCAAAATTCTCTGTGGATAATTCGCGAAGTCCCAAGAGCCATAAGATCTTGCAGAGGAGCAGGGGAGTTACGGTAAGCCTATTTTTCAAGTCTTAGGTTCGGGAGAAATCATACCATAGGATCTGTGTCGACAAGGACCGTTGGAGCACTCGTGAAATCTCATTTCGTGGATTCGCGAGTTGAAGGGTTAAAACCCTTGCCTCAAGATTCGCGAGGCCGCAAAAGGATTTGTGTGAGCCAGTTATTGGTGAAGTGCATCGGAACTCGGCATTTCAAGGTTTCGTGGGTTGAAGAACCCAAAGATTAGCATCAGGATTCGCGAAGTTGCGAAGTTTGAAACTCCAAAAAGGTGGGAAGTTCCGTTGTGGGACCCGCGTTGATGATGTGTCGAAATATCGTCATTTCATCATATTGACGGATAAGAGGTCGAGATTTTTGTCCCGAAAGTCCTGAAGGGGTGAAAGAATCTGAGCCGTCCGTCTACGGGAGGACACGTGTCACGGAATCATTCATTTCAGAGATTCGGGCACCGGGACTCACAGAGGTGAGCATCTTGACTTCATGAATAGAAAAGTCCCGAGGGAATCTGAGCCATTCTTCTGAGAGAGGACGCATGTCACGAGATCACCCATATCGAGGATTCAGACATCGAGAGTCATAGAGGGAAGTATTTCAAATTCGTGAGTGGCGAAGTCGCAAGAGGATCAGAACCATCCATCTGGGGAGGAAAGGTGGTAGAGAATCAAGGAATCTCACAAACTCGAAGGTTCGCGAGGTAAGAGCCCAAAGTTTGGGTGCTCCAAGTCGCGAGTGGTGAAGTCGTGAGGAGCGGAGATAGCCATTGGATCCAGAGAATGAGAGGACTGTTGGATCAATAACCCCATCACCTATCGCGTGTTCGGAGGTTGAGAGGAGTCATTTTCGACTTCACGAGTAGCGAAGTGTCGAGAGCCAGGCACGAGAGAACATGTGGTAGAAATTTAAGGTGGGGCCCATGTGATTGACAGGTGGAAACACATCGCTTGAAGAAGGGAGTCAACGCTCTGTTGATTTCTCGCATCTCGAGGATTCGCAAGATAAGAGCATGAGAGATCAACCCTTTTACTTGTGAAGTTGCGAGTAGTGAGAACGTGAGAGGGAAAATAAATATCACTTCTCAGGGGTTTGTGAAGGGAAGGTGCCAAGATTTGATGCTACAACTCGCGAAGTGGAGAGTTGCGAGAAGTGCGAAAAGAAGGTCAACCTTCACTGACTTTCAAGTCTCGGAGGGTTGCACAAGGAAGGAACAAGAGTTCAAACTTTGAACTCACGAAGTGGCGAGTAGCGAGAGGAGCTATTTTTTAGCCTAGCCGGTGGTCACGCGCGGAGGGCACTGATAGAAGGGAGCTATACCCTTTTTGTGATCTCAAGTATTGTGAGATTGGAAATGAGGAGTCGAGAGATTTGATTCGCGAACTCGCGAGATGGCGAGTTGCGACAAGCACCTTTGGGAGTAGGCCTTGGTCATAGTGTTGTGGTCGCTTGGGAGTCGTGGAGCTCGCGCCTAGTGCTGTTCGCACAGGGGAATTTTTGAAGGACCTGTGGATCGATTGAATTTGAGATTTCAGCTGGAAATCGAAAGCGACCTCTTTGGCTCATAAAAGGAACTGAACAATCCTTAAAACCAGGAGGTCGCACAGAGACTCTATCAAGGCATAGGTGGCATCTATAGCCTATGCTAAGCTCCGTAGGTTTTCGGGGGTTCTGTCCCTCAATAAAAGGCAAAAATTTACTATGCCATGGGGGGTGTGTGACAAATTGGTATTTGAGAATGGTTACAACACTTGGCCTACTTGGGATCATGAACGAGTTGCGCAAAAGCTCCGTTCAGAACACTCTTAAAAAGAGTAACCCCCTGTCTTAACCTTCTTAATCAAAAGACAAAGTTAAGAATGAAAAACCCCTATTGTGTGTGTGTACATGTAAAAATATGAATTATGTACTGGTTATAAATGAATATAAATATTGACTAACAACCAGTGTTTTTCCTTTTGCACACAAGTGGAAGATCAACTGTGGGAAATTATCAACGCTTAGTATGGTGACTCACCATGAAGTGGGAGAAGGCTCCCACAATAGAGATGAAGAGTATGATGAAAGGAGGCCAGTAGGCACCCCTCCAGATCTAGTCAAGACTGTGAGGAGCCTCATCGTCGAATTACAAAGTTGTAAGGATGACAATGAAAGGATGATGAAAGAAAAAGAAAACCAAATAGAAATTAACACAGTTTTACTGCAGAGTTTATCCGATCTACAAAGACAAATGCAGCATGAACCTGAAACTCAGAAACATGGTCATATCAGTGGCCACAGTGAGAGGAGCACCTCAAAAAAGTTCCACCCTAGAGGTAAAGGACCAGTATCGAGAGATTCCTCTAAGAAGGAAGCTAGTGATTCAGAGGGCTCTTCTAGCAGCAGAACCAATTCCTATTCCCGAAAGAAACGGAAGAAGCAAAATCCTTCCAAAGGTCGAAAATTTGAAGAATTCAGAAAGGACAAACCACCCTCCTTCGACGGTGAAATAAAGAAGGGAGAGGAATCAGAGGCCTGGCTACTTGAACTAAATAAGTATTTCAAAGTCCATGACTTCTCAGAAAATCTGAAGGCCCGAGTGGCCACCTTCAACTTGAATGGAAAGGCTTCCATTTGGTGGGAAGATCTCAAGAATGTGAAAGGGGTTCGTGAAGAGGACCTGTCCTGGAAACAATTTGAGAAATACTTCCAGAAGAAGTATTTGTCGGAAAAATATTTCGACGAGAAGAGTAAAGAGTTTTATGAACTCAAACTGGGACAACTCACTATAGAAGAATATGTCAACAAATTCCTCGATTTGTTGAGGTATGTACCCTATATCAAGGCAGAAAAGGAAAAGGTGCAAGGATTCATCCATGGACTACCTAGGGACTATTGGAATAGAATTGAATTTGATGAGCTAAAGACTCGAGAAGACACTATTCGAAAGGAAACCTATTGTCATGAACGGTTTGGACATCGAGAAGAACCTCGCGAAGGATGGAAATAGAGGAATGGCTCCAGATTTCAAAAAGGGGGAATTAAATCCCCAGGATTTAAGAACTATAAGAAGAACCCAAGAATGAGCTTCCCAGCCCAGAGTATGCACCAGCATAATTTTCCCTTCTTGAGTGGAAATAGAACTTCTGGACCCATATCAGTGAAGACTGATAACTCAAAGAGAGAACCTTTGAAATTTTGGGGCTGCTGGGAAGAACATCTATTGAGAGATTGTCCACACCTACAATAGAATAGTCAGAGGATTTATAACATCCAAGAAGCTACTACCGTCAATGATGTGGCCAGGAGTGAGCCACAAATTTATGCATCCTTGGATAATAACCAAGCCGACCACCAAGCTTTAGTAGTGGAAATAGAAGGTATGATTTCCAACCATCTAGTGTCTGTTTTAATTGAACCTGGTTCAAATTTGAGTTATATAGCCCCTAAAGTTGTTGATAAGTGTAAACTATAGCCACAAAAACATACCAAGCCATGGTTGGTACAATTAGCCACTGGCACCAAAAGGAGGATAGCAGAAGTCATGTCAGCCTGCCAATTAATGTTGGGTGAATTCTCCACCCAAGCAACCCTTAACATATTACCCCTGGGATCATATGATCTGTTGATTGGTATGGATTGGATAGCTGCCCATAAAGCCAGATTGGAATGTTACCATAAGACCTTAGAATGTGTAAGTAAAGAAGGGAAAAAGATAACCCTTCAAGGGATCCGAAAACTTGTTTCGGTGAGACAAATATCAGCTCTGCAAATGAGAAAGTATTGCCGAAAGGGATGTACCCTATATGAAATACAGGTGTTGAAAACAATCGAAGGTGAAAAACCAAGCCTTGATGATCACCCTATCTTGAGAGAATACAGAGATGTGTTTCTGGAAGAGGTACCAGGTTTACCTCTAAGAAGGGACATAGACTTCTCGATAGAACTTGCACCGGGAGCGGTGCCGATGTCTAGGACACCCTACCGGATGAGCACACCCGAGTTAGCTGAAATCAAGTTGTAATTAAAAGAAATGATGGATAAGGGATATATTCAGCCCAACATGTCTCCATGGGGAGCATGAGTCATGTTCGTGAAAAAGAAGGGTGATACCCTTAGACTGTGTATAGATTATAGGCAACTCAATAAGGTAACCATAAAGAACAAGTACCCCTTGCCCAGGATCGATGACCTGTTCGATCAATTGGGGGGTGTGTCTATTTTCTCAAAGATTGATTTGAGGTCGAGATACCATCAAGTCCGAATCAAGGGTGAAGACATCCATAAAACTGCCTTCCGAATGAGGTATGGTCACTATGAGTTTGTGGTGGTGCCATTTGGGCTGACCAATTCCCCTGCCACTTTTATGTTCTTGATGAACAATGTACTCAGCAAATTCCTAGACAAATTTGTGCTTTCTTTTATTGACGATATATTAATTTACTCCAAGAACAGAAAAGAGCATGAAGAGCATCTTAGACTTGTACTGCAAGTGCCAAGAGAACATCAGCTCTATGCCAAATTTAACAAATGTGAATTCTTCCAGAAACAAATACATTACTTACGCCATGTTCTCTCTGAAGAAGGAGTAGTAGTAGACCCTGACAAAATTAGGTCTATCATGGAATGGCCTACCCCAAAGGATGTTTTAGACACCAGATCCTTTATGGGACTAGCAGGATACTATAGGAGATTTATAAAAGGATTCTCCAAGATTGGTTGTCCAATCACTTCCCTCCAGAAGAAGAGGACAAAATTCCTGTGGACACAGAAATGTGAAGAAAGATTTCAAACCCTAAAACATCTACTAACCCATGCACCCGTGCTGAAAATTGCTAATCTAGAAGCTGACTTCCTCGTGTGCACAGATGCCTGTAAGGAAGGATTCAGAGGATTCCTAATGCAGAAAGGAAGTGTGATCTTCTATGAATTCCAAAAATTGAATGAGCATGAAGTCAACTATGTGACCCATGATCTAGAACTGTCTGCCATAGTGCATGCCTTGAAAATGTGGAGGCATTACCTCCTGGGAAGAAAATTTGTATTTATGACAGATCACTGTGGATTGCGATACCTGTTTGATCAACCAAAGCTCAATGCTATACAAGCTAGGTGGATGGCCCTCCTTAGCGAGTTTGATTTTGAAATCAAACACATTAAAGGAAAGGAAAATAGGGTGTCTGATGCCCTTAGTATAAGTATGAAATCAATTCACCTGGAAGCGGTGAGCACCTGCGAGACAGATGTCAAAGAAAGAGTCAGAAATGCACAAAAGACAGACCCATTCATCCAGACCGTGACCATGTACCTACAACAAGAACTCGCCAGAGAAAAACATGAAGGCTATCAGATGACCGAAGAAGGTCTTCTCACTTACAAAAATATATTTTATATTCCAGCGTGTGATGACTTGAAGAGGTTCATTATGGATGAACTACATAAAAGAACCTATACTGGTCATCCAGGATACCAGAAGATGATCACTTCCACCAGAAAACAATTTCATTGGCCTGGATTGAAGAAGGACATAGCCGAGTACTTAGCAAAATGCATTGAGTGCCAACAGGTTAAAGCATAACATCATCACCCAACATGATTATTGCAACCTTTACCAATCCAAAAATGGAAATGGGAAACCATCTTCATGGATTTCATCATTGGATTACCAACCTCAACCAAACAGAATGATGCCATTATGGTGGTGGTGGATAAATTGAGCAAGTCTGCTCACTTCATCCCCATCAAGTCGACCTGCAAGGCAATCAATATCGCCCATGTATTCATGAAAGAAATATTCAGACTGCATGGTATGCCGAAAGAGATCATGTCTGACAGAGACACGAAATTTACTTCCAACTTTTGGAAATCATTGATGGTTGGATTAGAGACCAAGTTGTTGTTTAGCACCACCGATCACCCTCAAACCGATGGACAGATAGAAAGAGTGAATCAAATAATAGAATATATGTTAAGGATGCATGTAATGCATCAACCTAAGAAGTGGGAAGACTACCTTCCATTGGTAGAATTCACCTACAACAACAACTACCAAGCATGCTTAAAGATGAGTTCCTTCGAAGTCCTCTATGGTAGACCGTGTAACACTCCAGTCAGCTGGAGTAATCCCATAAATAGGATTTATTTTGGACCTGACATGTTGAAAGAAATGGAACAATAGGTGACTCATATAAAACAAAACCTAAAGGTCGCTCAGAACCGATAGAAAAGTTATGCCGACCAAAAGAGAACTCCAAGAGAGTTCAAGATGGGAGACCATGCATATCTTAGAGTTAGGCCCAAGAAGAGTTCCCTAAAAAAGGGATATTGTGCCAAGTTGGCACCTTGGTATTGTGGACCCTTTGAGGTTCTAGATAGAGTGGGACCTGTAGCCTATAGGCTAGCACTTCCTCCCACAGTAAAAGCACAAAATGTTTTCCATGTTTCATTATTAAAGAAATATGTACATGATGCTAATCATATAATTGATTGGTTTGTGATCTAGGTGGAACTGGAGGGAGAATTTCTACTAGAACCTCAGTGCATACTGGACAGAAAGGAAACCCCACTCTGGAACCGAACCATTGCACAGGTCAAGGTGTAGTGGAGACATTTTGTCCCAAATGAGGCTACGTGGGAAATGGAGGATGCCATGAGATAGGCATATCCGATTTTGTTTACTTCTGCACACGCATGTCATGTTGATAGATAAGAACATCGAGGATGATGATCCTTTAAGGGGGAGGGAATTGTAACACCCTGTTTCCCCCAGTTTGTAAAAATAACTATACTGGCCAAGAACTGTGGCAAACTCAAAAATGTGAATGTGTGATGTAAATGGATCTTGTGAAAAAGGTCTATGAATGTGAATAATATTATGAATATATATTTTAGGACTGCTGAGAGGGGATATGCTGAAAAAGAGACCACTATGGCTGAAGAAAGGCAGTGGAAGGCACCTGGAAAGGTGGCATTAACTTCCACCGAAACCAATACCGTATTTGGAATTCACTGGCATGGAGAACCAAGAGCGGCTCGCTGGCCTCGAATTAAATGACTTGCCAATATTGGTAGGTAAATATCTCCTCATGAGTAATGAGGTATGGGGGAGGGTGAACTACCCATCCATAAAGCCGTCAGGCCTGACCAGTGCGAGGGAAATCGCGCCACACGCAACCTCGCAAGAGGAAAAAGGCGCGAGGGAGAAGCGAAGGGGAATATGCGAGGGAAGGAAGAAAGAGAACTCTGGAAAAACATAGAGTGACTAATAGCAGAGAATAAGGAGAGTAACCTTCATTCTCGGTCACTGGAAAATCGAGACGCAGTCTCGTAGCATTGTGGTCTCAACTCGGGGGTGGCTAGTGGTAAATCCGTTGGGAGTCGTTGAGCCTACGGTTGGGTGGAAATGAGCACCCCTCTCAGTAGTTGCAATCACATATAGTGCTATTTTTGATAAGTGTCTTTACATCTTGCATCTTGAAATCTATATGCTGACATGTATGCTCATAGTCTGTGCAGTTTTATGAATGGTTTGCGTATAAGACTGCCTGTGTAGTGTCTTGATTTAGAAATGGTGGTTGCACGCTTACAACGGAAAGACCACGTATGGTTTATGTTTTATAAATCACTATTTATACGCATATTGAATTAATTTAGACTTCAAGTCTGTTCTCAGGAAATCTATACCCTTATCCGTCTCAGGTAATACCCTGGATAGATCTCCCCATAGAGACACCCTTCTTAGAAAGCTCACCAAGAACCTAGAAAAAGGATTTGAAGGCGTAAGTCTTAGTAACCCTGTATGAGGAAGAATGATCCTCTTGAAATATCGAAATAGCGGTGAAGGAATACCGTGTTTGCTTCACAAGAGTCGTCAAGGAGGCATTGGACAGTCGGAATTCTCTGTGGAGAATTCACAAAGTCCCGAGAGTCGTCAGATCTTGCAGAGGAATAGGGGAGTTATGGTAAGCCTATTTTTCAAGTCTTAATTTTGGGAGAAATCGGACCATAGGATCTGGGTCGACAAGGACCGTTGGATCATTCACGAAATCTCATTTTGTGGATTCGCAAGTTGAAGGGTTAAAACCCTTGCCTCAAGATTCGCGAGGCCACGAAAGGCGAAGTCCTGAAGGAGCAAAAGGATTTGTGTGAGCCAGTTATTGGTGAAGTGCATCGAAACTCGGAATTTTGAGGTTTCATGGGTTGAAGAACCCAAAGCTTATCATCAATATTCATGATGTTGCGAAGTCTGAAACTCCAAAAAGGTGGGAAGTTCTGTTGTTGGACCTGTGTTGACGACATGCCAGAATATCGACATTTCGGCATATTGGCGGATAGGAGGTCGAGACTTTTGTCCCAAAATTCCCGAAGGGGCGAAATAATCTGAGCCATTCATCTACGAGAGGATGCGTGTCGCAGAATCATTCATTTTGGAGATTCGGGCACCGGGACTCACAAAGGCAATCATCTTGACTTCGCGAGTAGCGAAGTCCCAAGGGAATCTGAGCCATTCATCTGAGAGTGGACGCATTTCATGAGATCGCCCATATCATGAATTTGAATATCAGGAATCATAGAGGGAAGTCTTTCGACTTCGTGAGCGGCGAAGTTGCGAGAGGATCAGGACCGTCCATCTGGGGAGGAAATGTGGCAGAGAATCAAGGAATATCGTGAACTCAGAGGTTCACAAGGTAAGATCCCAAAGGTTGGGTGCTCCAAGTCGCGAGTGGAGAAGTCGTGAGGAGTGGAGATAATCGTTGGATCTAGAGAATGAGAGGACTATTGGATCAAGAACCCCATCACCTATCACGCGTTCGGAGGTTGAGAGGAGTCGTTTTTGACTTCACAAGTAGCGAAGTGCCAAGAGCCAGGAACGAGAGAACACATGGCAGAACTTTAAGGTGGGGCATGCATGATTTATAGGTGGACACACATCACCTGGAGAAGGGAGTCAACGCTCCATTGATTTCTCGCGTCTCAGGGATTCATGGGATAAGAGCATGAGAGCTCAACCCTTTTACTTGTGAAGTCGCGAGTAGCGAGAACGCGAGAGGGAAAATAAATATCGCTTCTTGGGGTTTCATGAAGGGAAGGTGCCAATATTTAATGCTACAACTCATGAAGTGGCGAGTTGTGAGAAGTGCGAAAAGAATGTCAACCTTCACTAACTTTCAAGTCTCAGAGGATCACACAAGGAAGGAATGAGATTTCAACCTTTGAACTCACAAAGTGGCGAGTAGCGAGAGGAGCTAGTGTTTAGCCTAGCCGATGGTCACATGCAGAGGGCGCTGACAGAAGGGAGCTATACCTATTTCGTGATCTCAAGTATCGTGAGATTGGAAAGGAGGAGTTGAGAGATTCGACTCACGAACTCGCGAGATGGCGAGTTGCGACAAGCACCTTTGGGAGTAGTCCTTGGTCATAGTGTTGTGGTCGCTTGGGAGTCATGGAGAAAGTGCCTAATGTTGTTCACATAGGGGAATTTTCAAAGGACTTGTGGATCGATTGAATTTGAGATTTCAGCTAAAAATTGAAAGAGACCACTTCATCTCATAAAAGGAACTGAACGATCGTTAAAACTGGGAGGTCACACAGATACTCTGTCAAGGCAGAGGTAGCGTCTGCAGCCTATGGTAAGCTCTATAGGTTTTCAGGGCTTCTGTCCCTCAAGAAAAGGCAAACATTTACTATGTCGCATGGGGTGTGTGACATGGATATTCCTTTATATGTATCATGATCTGATCCAATGTGTGAAAAAATCAAGGTGAAACACATTCCCTTCAACCCTACCTCCCCATCATCTTAACAACTGACCCCACCATTACATACTTAGCACCTTAGGACCTCCATATTAGATATTGACATGTGGTTGAAGCATGGGTATGTTCTTATCCCTAGCACCCTTAATCCCTAAATTATATAACTGCTAACCCTTGTAATCTCTAACCTCGAACTCTTATAACCCCTTATCCCTAGAACATGTAATTGATATGATCGATAACCATTATAAGTTGTGTCACATGTTTCATCCTTAACCTCTATAAAATAATCCCTAACCCTTACACTCCATAAGTTTTATAAGTATTATCAACTAATAACTATATACACTAATGTATGGAACCCTAAACCCATAACCTCTATAACCCTTAACCCTTTTCATCCTCAATGTTTAACCCATATCCCTTATAATATGTAACCCCTGTAACTATAATTTTTAATACTATTACGTACAACCACTATTACCGAGTAACCATCTAACCCCTAAGAACTTATGGCCATTAACCCTTATAATCACTATAATTTATTTCCCCAAACTCATTTGACTCATAACCACTACAATTTTTAGAATCCCAAACCCCTAAGCCCTTGAAAATTTAACCCTTATAAACCCAAACGTGTACATTAACTATTACATCTATCCATTATTAATACTAGTCTATCACCTATGTTAACCCTAATCACTAACCTCTATAATTTCTAACTTATAAACCCCAAATAGCTAAAGCCCAACTTATTAACCCTAAGAACCTAATACCTATATCTCACAAACATTAATCCTTATAATACTCAAACCATATAACCACTTTACTCCATAATACTATAACCCTTATCATCCCTAACAACTAACCCTTAATTCTCGCCATACCTAACCCTTATAAACATTAACCCCTAATCCCTATAAATGACAATTCTAAACCAATGTAACCTTTATTTGACTTGTAACTCCTAATGAGCTTAACTACCATAACCCCTAATACAACATCTCGACATGAAGAGCACTGAAAAAACATCAAAGCCTACCATAACATGGCCATACAATCTCGAGAATACAAAGGTCATGGCTATGTCAATTAACATAGGCGAAAAGGAAGATGTGTCTAGTGACACCAAAATAACAGGAGAATCATTAGGAAGATGTGTCTCTGTCGATATCAAATGCGGTTAGGAGTGTAGGCATGGGTCGAGGTAGCTCTCTCTCTGTCCTAGCTCAAATGTGTTTTGGTGCATTTTGGTTTGGAGATCAGATGTGCGGGACATATGTTTTAATTTTGGCATATGCATTTTTTTTTCTTTTTGTTGGTGTTTTATTATATTTTGTTTTTTATTTAATATATATATATATATATATATATATATATATATATATATATATATATATATATATATAT
>ML787280.1:548821-562633 GCA_009831015.1 Picea engelmannii | reverse complement strand
CATGGGTATTGAAGGGACTTAGAACCTACTCCCTTCTTGGCCTCTTTGTCATTTAAAGTGGTCTTGCAACAAGATATGTAGGAAATTGTAATGAAATGGGTAACTATATCTCAAGTAAGAGAGCTCATGCAAAATACACATTATAATGAGATGCACCTAATGGAATGAGATGCATTCTCTTTTGCAATGAAATTAAATCCTTTCCCTCATTAACTATATGGTAATTATCCTAAGGTGGCAGTTGTTTTCGACCACCAGCTTCTCTAGATATGTGTACCATTGATTCTAAACCCTAATGAAATAATGATTTGTAAAGCGTGATAAGACTAAGGGCATGCAAAACAAAAAATATCATCATGATGGGTTAATGTGACAGGAGGGTGGATGAAGAATCCCATTTGGCTTAACATCCTAGTTAGTAACAACTTCCATCCCCTCTCTTCTTTGATCTGATGTGCATCTAAAGAATGGGAATGGGAGGAACTAATTATTATGATGTGACTAGCTAACCAATGGGCACAATCTTATTAGTAAACCTTATAAATACCTAATTTACAATCATTAATACAATCTCTTGATAAATGAAAATATTTTTACTCGCCATTTCCCATGAGGGATGACATATTCTCTTAATGATATTTTTATATCCCTTAGTAATGTTTCTTTTAAACCTGATATGAGTTCTTCAATCATGACTTGGTTTTTAGATTTGACAATCAATAACTTGATAGATATCCCTAGGATATGACCATGTTCATCCACACAATTTAGATGTAGAGCACTATGATATTGTATTCTCTTCTAAGTTGATGTTGATCTTTTTAACCTTCAAGAAATCTTGATATATATGGTTGTGTGAAAAAAAGTAGAATAGGTAGAGGAGAAAATCAAGGATAATTTAGTACCCATCACTTATTCCAACTTATATAGGAATGTGTTAAGAACCAAATATGAATATAGCATATAAAATCCTCAGAAAAAGTACTCAACACCTTGAAAAAGAGATAATTTCAGATAATAAGCCTCTTCAAGGGGGCAACCTCCTTTTACCCCACTTAAATGGTCAAGGTACAAGATGATTCCAAATGAAAATATCTCCTTGGTATATATAGGAGACTAGGAGGTATAATTACAACTAATGGAATAAATCCGACATAAATAAAATAACATTATTAATCTAATATGCCCCAATTAAGGGGTAATGAGCCAATATTAGGGCTTAACATGCCCCTCCCCTTGAGACAAGTGTTGTCTGCAATGCTTGAGTAAATCTGGATGATTCTATATAAAAGACTCATCTTCCTAAGTGGAATCTTCAAGCAATAGTTTCCTCCATTTAATGAGATACTCTGAAATGGATCTATTCCTCAACTAGCGAATTCTTGTGTCAGTGATGGATTCAGGCTCCAATATGATTTTTCCTTCCTCGTCAAGTTATGACAATATAGTTTGAACTGAGATCTTGTCACCTATAACCTTCTTTAAGCATGAAACATGGAAAACTAGGTGTACTCGTGAAGTTACAGGCAACTCCAATTTGTATGCCATAGTCCCAATCTTTTGCAACACCTTATAAGGGCCATAGTACTTTGGTGATAGACACAAGTTCAAATCTATCTAGCTTCCACTATAACCCCTAGATTAGTGCCAACAACTAGCAATCCAATGCCTGTCAATAAACTTATGACATAACAAGAGTCAAGAAGTTTGAAGACACACGTGCAAGGGGGTCCCACTCCTGGGGGGCATCTACCCTTCTAGCCTTATCACAACAAGCCAAAATATCATTGTGGATTTGAACTTGGGTGAGGAGAGTGAGAGAACAACATTGATATACAACCCAAACATGAATTCATGAAACCTACTTGAGGGATAATGCCCACATTATAGGGGATCATTATGTTGGACCTATATATAACAATTCCATAGATGAATTTCCTAGTACAATTTCCTTGTTAAATTTGTATAAGATATTTGGAGAATGATACTTTTGAGAATGATAATGATGAATTGATGATGGACATAACTACATCGTTGGTATGATTAGGCACAGTCACGCAAATCTCCTCTTGGTTTTGAGAATAGTTCATTCTCTACTAAACAGGGGAAACCANAAATTATAAATAACTTGTATCATATACTATATTATACAATATAAAAACATATAAAGATCATATAAAAGATATAAGAACATATCTCTTCTTTTCAACATGAATTAAATATCAGTCATCTTCTTCTTCATCCAGTTCAACATCTGTATTAGAATCTAGTTCAGAATCGATATTGGTGAAAGGCTCATTCCTATCAACATCATCATCAACATCATTTTCACTACTATAGTTATCGATATCGTCAATGAGATCGTCGTCTCCTACATTTGGATGATCAACCTCTTCAAATTATTTGTCTAACACATCGGCTACATGAGCCACCTACTCGTGATATTCATAATCATGATCTTCTTCCTCGTTATTATCTTCATCCTCGACTACATGATTTTACTTTACTGGTCTTCCTCTTGGATCATATCTAACAATGTATGACCAACTTGCTTTACTAGGTACCTCTAAGTAAAATACTTGCTCACATTGACTTGGAAGAACATAAGGCTCTGTACTTGATTCAAATGCCCTTGTATTAACCATGGTAAATCCATTATCATGCTCAATAACAGTTTTTTCGGGATCACATTCATGCATCCGTAGCCTATATCATTTAACCTCAAACAAAACTATTTTAAAGGAATTAAAATCATACTCAATTATATCCTCCAAATGGCCATAGTACCTATTCTCATTTTCTTCCATATTTTTGTCACTTCTAGAGGAAATTTTGGTGACCTTAAACACTGCAGTTATCCCATAATCTGAGGTTTTCATCTTATCATCCAACATTTTGATACAAAATTTACGACCATTACACCACATAGCCTTGTGATTTTTCAACTGAAACATGGACAACAAGTAAAAAATAAATTGTGAATTAATAATCCTCATACAAGACTTACTAAATATATATTTCAATAATTAAACAAACCAAAATACATTGAAAAATTGGGAAAAAACTAGGAAAATATGGGTAACAAATTTAACTTGCATGTTTATCTTTTAAACCAAAGGCCAAATCAACTTCCCTTGATGTAAGATCAGGAAATTGAGCTCGATGACGATGTGTTGTTTAAATCATCTTACTCACCCCTTCCCATGATAACCTACCGAAATATTCTTCAATATATTCTATCCAATGGTCCATCCAATCAAGGTTGTTTGCAATGTATAAATGCAAAGCATCCCACTCTTGAGAAACTATATGACAACATAACAATTTAATGTCATTAATTAGTTATTGTTAATAAATGAATAATTTAATAGATGTGTAATATATTAAATCTACGTCAACATCTAATAATTACCTTTCACAGTCCTCATTTTACCTTTCCCCAATAGGACCTCCCCTTCAAATTTATTGATGGAGTCGAGATGCCAAATGCGAGGCACATTCATATTTTCTGCTAATTTAGGTAGATATTGACTAATGTACACCATGCATTGATATAGCATATATCCCTCAACCATAGAACCCTCCATACGTGCTCTTTGTCTA
The DNA here is from genome assembly GCA_009831015.1 of Picea engelmannii. Taxonomy (NCBI): domain Eukaryota; kingdom Viridiplantae; phylum Streptophyta; class Pinopsida; order Pinales; family Pinaceae; genus Picea; species Picea engelmannii. Next base: position 559,030 of record ML787280.1, on the reverse strand, counting down.
ACAAAAGCCTTCAGTGATTTCAACTACCTCTCCACCATCCAGATCGACCTTGTGTGTACTGGTCCACATAATTCAATCTCCTCAACTTGGTGTATGGGGTAGTGTTCTTGTGCATTGAAAAATGTTGGAGGTCGATACTGTTGCATTTGACACATTAGTCGGGGAATTTATCTCTTCCAATACCTTATATCTTCTTTATGGATTTTTTTTTATGATAGCCACCTAGAAATGTCAATGCAATAAAAAAATATCAAGGCATACATAAATTTGTAGATAAAATATAATATGTCAATAAGTTCCAATAAAAATCACATAAGAAGTACATTTTCCTTATAAAATAATACTTACCTCATGTATTTGCCAAGTACATAAATAATTTTTTTTATGTTGTTGTCAAAGTCGTATGGGAGAGATAAAGGCAGAACATTCTGTAACAAAAAACAAATAATTATTATTTGTTTCCAAAAATGCGTACCAATAAGAAAATATATTATAACCTACTAATTACCTTAATGAATGTATGCCAGTCATGTGTTTTAACCCCACCAAAATCACCTTTTTTAGTTTAGATATTTTGTACGCTCGACGAAAACCCCGTCGGAAACCTAATTTTTCGAATGACCTCTTTTACAATATTGCTCTATTGCTCCGTCAATAACCAAGGAATACTAGTATTTTGTTCACGAAAATCGTGATTAGAATTAATAATAACGTTTTGCAAGGCGTGATTAGCTTCTCGAATGTCACAACAAATCTTTCCAATTCTCTCTTTGTCATTCCTTCCATATAATATTCGCCATAACAATTCTGTTATGTTCTTCCCGATATGCATTGTCTCAAACAAATGAACTATTTGTAGGTGCTCGTAGTATGGAAATCTACTGAATTGCATCGGGTAACTTTTCATTCCTCTTGGAAGCCCATTCATTCCTTAATGACATTCATGAAACATCAACAAATTGAAATTAACACTAATTAATGGGATAAAATGAATTTAATACTAATGAAATTAACCAAAGATTTATATAATAGGTCATACATAAATAATTTGCATACCTTGATGATTTCTAATATATTCCAACTTCCATAGGCGAGGTGTCATTCTTCAAGGTTTTTTTCCATTTTCTTCTTTACCATTAAACTTTGCTTTGTCTGTAGTTCGATAACTATGGTTCTTAGTCAAAAAGTGTCTATACTCATCAAACACTTCCTTTTCTAAACTCCTTGAACGACAAGATTTTGTTCGAGGACCACAAACTAGGCATGCAAATTTACCCTTTGTTTGAAGACCTACAAGATATATGAATAAATGTAGCGTCAAATTAGAGTTACAATTTAAAATAATGCATGATTTTTTCAAAAAAGATATATAATATTAAATCACAAAAATAAAGTAACAAGATACCATAAAAATGTGTTAACCTAGGAGTATCATGAATTGTCCATGATAATATTCCATGGAATTGAAATCGTCTTTGCCCTATTGGTCTAAAGATGTCATACATAGTGACACCAACCCATAACTTCAAAAACTCATTGAGGAGATGCTCAATATATACGTTCATATATTTAACCTGGTACCTACCTGATTGGTTCAACCTACTGCATGATTAATTATACTTATCTAGTTGTCGTGATATATAAAAGAAATAATTACCATGCACGAAACAAAGAAATGAAATATTTTGTCATGCTTTAACGAAAATAAAAGATAATTAAAAACCTAGAACAATCATTTCCAACATTGTGTGTTCCCTCTTGATCGACATCCAAGGAGGAAGGTTATTGTTTATAACAAAAATAGACCACATTGAGTACATAGAACGAAGCTCTCCAAATGGATTGACATCATTAGCTGCCAATGGAAGTCTAACATTATGAGGTTCTTCTTTAAAAATTGGCCACTTTTCTTTGATGTAGTTTAATGTATAACCATCTACAAGCATTTGAAGAACATCATCTCAAATTATGTTCTTTTCATGGAAATCCATAAACTATGCTATACTTTGGCACCTGAACAACCGTTGGAAACGTGGAATTATTGGAATATAACGAAGAACTTGGCGAGACACCTTCTTTGACGCTTTATCGATTCGATATCTACTTATTTGACATTGTGGGCATTCATTTACTAATTCATATTGTCCATAATACATGATATGATCATTAGGACATGCATCAATGGCCTGATAATCCATTCCAATTTCTTTCATAATCACAGATATTTCTCTATATGTGCGTGGAAAAATATTTGACGTCAGTAATAGAAAATCACCTAACAATCTACAAAATTATAAACAATAAGTCAATGTAAACAATATTCATCATCAATATATCATCCAATATACTAATTTACAAATTAGAAAACAATAGCAATATAGGCAAAAATTGAACCTTTTAAGTATTTTTGAACATGCAGGCATAAATAATTAACAAATTAAATACCTTAGTTTATGTGTGAGACATTTGTTTGAGAAACCATTCAAAACCTTCAATTTCACCAACAACAATATAGCAGATAAAATATTTGTTGTTGAGCCTTCATAAAAAGGTTGACGTGACTTCTTGAGTAGAGGATCAACATCATGACTATGATCTCGGTTGTCCTCATCCATTGGAGAAAATGTGTCTTAGATAAATCTATGTATCTCATCTTCCTAATTTTAATCACTAAAGTTATCTCCATCCATATAAACATTAATAACTTGATCAATAGCTTCAATATTCTGATCTTGAATTTCATCTCCATGTAAAGTAGTATTTCTTCTAGTACTTGGAAAATAACTCTCTAGAGGTCGACACTTTGGGGGCATCATTTATATATTTAAAAACAACATAGAAAAGTTAGTGTGTATAGAAAATATAAAAATATCGATAAGAAATAGTACTAAAATTCATGACATACTGATTATTACAGAGAATACATTAAATATTGAATCCTCTTACCAAGGGACAATATTCATAACCCCCTTCAGCATGCCCCTTCTCCCTACAATTTTTTTGGGCTGTTGTTATTAAAAGTATTATATTTTGCAAGCCTTTGTTATCATAGCAAGGGAACTAACATTTTCCATCGCCCCTCGCCTCTAATGTCGCTTTTAACCGAGAAAGCTTCCTGTCATTTTCATTCATTGTGACAAATCCTTGTCCTGACAGGTAATTGTCTTACCTACACCATACCAAACATTAAGTTGTCAATTTTTTGTATTTTGGCTACTCCTTTCGATTATGATATGTTTATTTTAGTGACCTACATATTTATAATAAGGTCAACATCTTTATAATAAGGTGATCATATGTGTAGAGGATCAACATCATGACGACATAGATAACATCTTTATAATAAGGTCATTTGTGTTAACATCTTTATCTTTATAATAAAGAAGGGGAATATAACACTTTCTTCACCGTCCATATGTACACACCTGATCACATCAACCACAACATTTAGCCTCGGGTTTTGTTTTGAATGCTTAAATAATGGAAATTATCGTACTTTGTTTTGCAAAATGTACATACTCGATCACGTCAACCACAATATTTAGTCTTGGGTTTTGTTTTGGATGCTTAAATAATGGATGATCTCTCGTACATCAATAATTGTATGTAATATCAACATTATATATTGTCACTAATGCCAACCTACCCATTATTTATTACAATATGTTGAGGATAGAAAAGAATTTATGTGGAAGAGGAAAATGTTATTAATATTTCTCTTAATTTATATGCGAAGAGGGAAATGTTGAGGATAGCAAAGAATTTATGAGGAAGAGGGAAATGTTACAATATATTGCAGCTATTACCCTTGTTGTTATAAACATGAGTTTCCTCCCTATCTTATATATACCATAACTTATCATTTATCAATATAACAATCAACTTCAATATTTTATTCATGGAGATTTCTTCCTTCATTTAATTGAATTAGTAAGTGCTAGTTGCCAACCATTAGGTGTGAAAGTATCCCAACCATTATTGTCACTGTTTTATTATTTTCAATTTATGCAAGTATGATCCCTTTTGGGTCCTAGGGATGTAACAAGTGGTATCAAAGCTTCAATCAAGATTTGTTGGTGTTTTTTTGTTAGGTCTTAAAAATTAAAAGAGAGAAGAAAATGACAATCAATTACTATCATTCAACCGATCAAGGTTGAGTTTCAAGAGCAATTCCATATCTTTATCAATGAAAAGAGAGAGAGATTATAGCTACAATTGAAGGGAGAAGGGTATGTGGATTCCATAAACCTAGAATATTATGGAATCCACATACACTTTTCCATAGAATATACTAACTAGATCCAAAAACCAAACACATGAAATATGGTACTACACATATTATAATATATTATCAAGGAAAAAACAAGCTAAATGAAATTTGGACATTTGAAAAAAAATTTACAAGTTAAATGAGTACATCAATAAAAAATAACACACTAACCTTGCAAGTTCAAAATCTGAGCTATGTAGATCGAGAATTGGATTTGTTCAACCAGTGGGTGACGGAAAAAATAAACAGCTCAAACAAAATCCAAGAACAGTGTCGCAACTATAGAAATTGTGTCGCAAAGTCTCTTAATGTCACATATATATAGATAAAATAGTCAACTAGACATTAACATTGACCAATGAGATAGGAAAAATTTCCGTCGCTATTGCCACAAAAGTTCGTCTCTATAGCGACGAAAATCTCGACTAGATTTAAATAAGATTTTCGTCTATATTGCGACGAACTTTCATGGCAATAGCGATGAAAATCCTGCCCTGTTTAAAAAAAATATGAAACTATTTGAAGCGTGGAAAATTTTCGTGGAATAATCCGCCCATATGTAGTAGTGAATTATTCTCATATCGAAAAACTTGTGTTGGCAGCAGTCCATGATGTTCAACGGTTTTTTCATTATGTTCTGTTTCACAAGACCACTGTCATTGCCATTGTGAATTTGTTTCAATACATGTTGAGACGACAGGTAATAGGCAGAAAGATCAGTAGATGGATAGTTGTCCTCCAATAATTTGACTTAGATTTCAACAAAATCCAAAAAGTCATTGGTCTTCACAGAACTTATTTTGGAACTTCCGGTTGAGTCAGGTGATGTTGTGCCCGAAGAGTCACCTATCAGAGGAGATATGTTTTTGATCACATCGTCGGATCCCTGGTACTGAGATATACTTATCTTTCTCCATACTTTGAAGTGCCCCACCTCTTCTTCTCATGATGAACGTCGCTATATACGCCATCAGTCCAAGAATTATCTCATACTCGACGATACGTTGTATCGAAGAGGTGTAGACTACATCCTGCGTCGATGTCTCACTCACGAAGAAGCAATTATCATGCTTAATGATTTCCATACCAGATCATGTGGTGGTCATTTGTCTGGGTTGGCAACAACCCAAAAGATTTTACGAGTAGGTTATTTTTGGCCAACACTAATCAAATATTGTATCGAATCGGTCAAGAAGTGCCACCTGTGTCAGATCTTCTCTCGGAAGATGAGGAAACATCCTTCTCCCATGTTTCCTATCATCACAGTTGGTCCCTTCACCAAGTGGGGGATTGATTACACTACATGAACCCTCCTTCAGCAAGGGGGCACCGTTATATCATTGTAGCCATAGACTACTTCACGAAGTGGGTCAAAGATATGCCAATGTTTAAATATGATGGAGAGACTGTGGCTATCTTTTTATTCAACTAGATAATAGCAAGGTTCGGTGTCCCAAGAGAGATTGTCACTGACCATGGAAGTCAATTTCAGAACTAGATGATGACCAAGTTAACATCAAATTTTGGGTTGTGGCAAGAACATTCGTCACCCTACTACCCCCAAGAAAATGGTCAGGTGGAAGCTGTAAATAAATCTCTTAAGACCATCCTACAGTGAACGATCAACTCAGCCAAGTCAAATTGGCATTTGATGTTATACTTGGCATTATGGGCTTATCAAACGTCTATTAAGACTGCAAATAGTTTCTCACCTTTTCAACTCATTTACAGGCTGGAAGCAGTCTTGCCTATTGAATGTCAGATCCCGTCCCTAAAGTTGCCAGTACATTTATTGCCAGACACTTCTCCACTTGAAGAACGTTTATTATACCTTGAGCGGCTCAATGACCAGTGTCATGATGAAGCCCTAGCCAACGAGGCTCACAAACATAAAGTCAAGTGTCAGTATGATCAGTCCATTTTTCCTTGGATTTTTTTTGAAGGCGACTTTCCTAGTCTATGACCAAGATAAGGACCCCCTGGGGGTAGGAAAATTCAAACCCATGTGGTTCAGACCTTTCATCATAAAAGAGGTTCTAAAAAAGGGTGCTTATCATCTGATCGAATTTGAGGGAAATTCTTTGGTGGAGCCTAGAAATGGGCTCTACCTCAAAAAGTATTACTCATAGGTAGGTCACCTTGGGTAACTTTTTGTAACATATGTATAGTCTTTGTACTATTACTTTCTAGTTTCTTTTAGTATTATGGATGTGTCATTTTTTATGTTATCTTTTGTCACTGTGGCAGATGTCAAGTGAATCATAGGTGTTCATTGGGTAAGTAGATGGTGCTAGTTGACACATTCAGAGGCTTGGCTCTGTAGCTTGGGTAATATTTACACCTCGAGGCCAATTATTATCTTTCGGAGGTATATGCTTAGGTGACACCACAAACAATGTCGTCGAGTACAATGTATTTATCGAGTTGCTTTGTGATGCCCTGTCATTTGGTATCTCTCATCTCCAGGTCTATTTAGATTCTCAGCTGGTTATGTCTCAGTTAAATAAAGTATACCGTGTTCATGATCTTATTTTACACCAACGATTCCTTAGGGTACGTCTCTTAGAATGAATCTTTGATTATATTACATATTTTCATGTTCCTAGGAGATTAAACCAAATTACAGATACTCTATCTAATCAAATTTTAGATTGGTATCTCACAAACATATAAAAAGACATACACATAAACATGTAAATACATTTTTAAAGGAAAATATGACCCATAAGACACAAAAGACATAAAAATCCATATATAATATCATAATTATCATAGTACATAGGTGGACGCAAGCGCCTCAAAAGTATGACCAGTAACAAGTCATGGGGCTTATGCCCTCAAACAATATATACAAGTAGTGCTCTCGGCATGTGAAAAGTCTGGAATAACTAAGGTCAGGGCCTGTGGGCCCTGTTGTAATGATCAACAGTGTTTGCCAAATGCCAAAATAGTCGGACCCACGTCCGTGGTTCCCCCACTACATGAGGCTACATAGATGGTGGTAGATCCTCAATCTCTGCCATAGGGGTTGTGCGAGTGAGTGAGGTAAAGTTTCTCTCGACTTGTCTCAAAACCCTCTCAACCTCACCGACTGGAAGCTCTCTTGCTGATGCTCGTCCCCCTGCACCAGCAGGTGCGCCCCTGGCCAAGGACGACGCCTTTTCCTCATGTAATCCGTAGGTTGCACTGGTCCCACATATGCACATAATAGACACATATCTGTCAAATACTCTGGTATAAAAAAAATGATATATAAAAAAAAACAACATAAAAATTACATATGTTTCACAAAAAATAGAAAATGATGCAAACTTACCCATCTCTCCTCACTCCTCACTAGGAGGTATTGGTATCTTAGGATCCCTCGAGAAATCAATCCCAGCATAAGGGTAATCCTCTATGACTGGGATCTATTGCGACAACCAAGAAAAGAAATCGTCATCAAAAGACTCATTAGTCCTTCCACCACCCTGTCATGGCAGTAACACTACCCATATGCAAACCACAGGAAGAGAGGCTTGATGTCCTCGTACCACCACTCGGGGACTGAAACTAGGAACTCTTTCAAAGATGAAAGAGCATAGAATCATCTTGAAGCCGAAGTTCCTATGCATCTGCGACCAACAATCTGTCATTTGTCTCTTCATAAAATCTAGCAGTGTAGTGCTCCAGTCAAATATCTGTGCATTTAAGCACTAGACGTCACATCTCATCTGTGCACGGGACACCTAATGTAGAGCCACAAAACCAGTCATTTGCCCAATAAGAAACACAATCGCCTACAGTGATAAATCCGTGATCTTGCTTATGGGCACCTATGGGCTCGATCGGTCTGTACCAGTCTCACAAGAAAGTCCTATCAATTCCGATATGTTATGAGGCCCCGAAGGAAATGTCTGGAAATTGACTGGTTCCCCTCTCCTAGAGAGGCCAGTAAAAAAATATATGTCCTCTGTAGTAGGTACCAGTGGCTTCCTATCTAACATAAAGGCCTTTGGGTCAGGATGTCAATAATCAACCAAGGCATTTAGTAGCCTAGGTTGTGCCCACATAAAAGGACATAGGAAGAACTTGAGCAACCCACATTGCATTAAGGAAACAACAACATTGGGGTCTTCCCCAACCAGATCACTAATCACCTCATGCTCTCTTTCCCTCCAGTGAACATACATCATGAAAAACACCAAGTTCAGGAGGGTTAACCCTTGCTTTTTAATTTTTTTTCATTAAATAAAGGGTCCACGTGGGATGTAATGATGACAGTCACGTGTACACGCATGTAGTTTTTCCTCTACCTGAGTGTACACACGGCCTGTCATAAGACAGGCCATGTGGCCCTAGGGCTGACCTTTTGAAGGTCGACCTCCCCCCAAAACTTGAAACTAAAAGCATAAATAAAGATTTAAATTGCAAGAGGAGAGAGTTTATACTTACTTGGTCCAGACGGATGGTCGTTTCATCCACTATAGCTCCCGGAATCACCACTTTTATCAAAGGTTTTTTTTTTTCTCCAGAGTTAATTTCCAAATCAGCAATGGTGATAATGAGCTGTCAACTTCTATTTATAGAATTTTTGACCCATTTTTGTCACTTTTTTGGCCCCCCTTATCATTTTCTTTAGATTGAAAACCATTTAGAGTGATTCAGGAGTTGTGTTGGAAGGTTATGATCGGGTATCAGGACATGTTTTTTTGGAGTACTCTCAGGTATCATTTTAACCCCTTTTTGGGCCTGAGGGACTAAATGTACGAAAAATAAACTTCCACTGAGTCCATAGTTAAGCTCTTTTCAAACTCCCTACAATTTAAAAGATCGTCGAGTGACCTTATTCTTTCACACTCGTTAAAACGGTCCAGAGGAACATTCATGATGGAGTCCGTAGTTAAGATTTTTGCAGACTCCATAAAAATGAAAAAATGGTCGAGTGATCTTGTCTCTATCACACTCGGTAAAATGGTTTTGAATAGACATATTTTCGGTGCTAGTTTACCCCTTTTTGGAACTGACTAGACTACCTTCAAAAAAGATACCCCAATGGAGTCTCCTTTTGCATTTTTCAGACTCTCTAAATATGAAAAACCACTGAGCTTACCTTCTCTAGGCTCATTAAACTTACATCGAAGGACATTACCATTGTGTGTTTTGTTAACTGCGTTTGTATACCTGCATCTTTGGTCTAACTCCAGCTCCATGTTGCTCTCAACTGAACCATCTGAAGCATGCCTTATACGCAAGCCCTGTAGCACTTTGCCTCTGCATCTTGACACCTTTGGCCCCTGGAGGATTGTTCCCAAGTGTCCTTACTTTGAACATCAGTCTTGTCCCTGCGCCTTGAACTTGTATGTTTGAAAAAATCATTCCTCCTTTGTAACGTAACATTCTTTTATTCTTTTTCTAAAATTATTGAAAAAGACAAAAAAATCAAATATACCCCAAAAAGAGGAAGGGAAAAGTATTTTCTTTATTGGCAACGTAATGAGTCGCCCTTGAAATATGTTTGTTTGTCAAACTCTAGGATTTAATATGACCCTAGGAAGTTTTTCTCACTATATAGAGTTGTGTCCTCCTCTGTTTGGTTATTCTCCCAAACATATGGAGAGTTTGTGTTGCCTCCTGCCTCGTAAACTTATGTTAATGCCATGCTGCCTGATTCTCATCATTTGTCATGCTATTGTCTAAGGGAAGTTTTTACCAAGCCTGAGTCAGCCACTCTACAGTTTGTTTCTTGCCCTCATGCCTGGCCATCCTGAACGTCTAGTCAAGTCTTTGTTCGAAATCAATGAAGCCTTCTGTCTGATCATCAATATTCTCTAGTCCATGACCGACGAGCTGTCGAAGACCTCTGGTGTAATGTCCCCCACCTCTTAGAGAGGTAATGAGGAGACTCAGTGACCTGGGCACCCCCACTAGGTCATAGTCTCACACTGAAGGGGGGGGAA
>ML787280.1:527259-542247 GCA_009831015.1 Picea engelmannii | reverse complement strand
ATTTGGGAATTTGGACATCTGGGTTTTCCTTGCAGTTGCCCGATCTATCAATTGGCATATTTATTAGAGTGATTGGACACTTTTGGCAGCAGGGACGAGTTATTGAGGGTTTCAGCCTTCTATTGGAGCGTGACATTCTTCAGTTGGAGAGTTTGGCATTGAGATCTGCTTGTATTGATCTTCATTTCTTATTCAGCCTTTGGAGGCATTATTTTGTATTAGCGGGAGCATTTTGTAGCAGCTCATATCTATTGCTTGTACGACCATCTGAGGTTTATTCCAAATCGGCCATCTATTGTATTGATCTTACATTGCTCATAATAAAAGGTCATATCTTTGTTTGTGCTTCTACATCTTGAATATATTGTGATCTCCATGTGTTGATGAATCTTGTATGCACTTAATAACTCAATAAATCAGTAGTAGTTAGTGATTCCAAGAAAGAATTTGGCTTGGGATCATTACATCAGGGTAGTGAAGTCGTACACTCATATTACACTCCTACCCAAGTTTTGAAGTTTTTTATGTTGTTGCTCGAGCTCTGAAGACCTCATCTCTAGCTATCAAGCCTTATCAGCTTCTAGAAGATGGATACTCTACACATATATATTTTTGATTTCGAGATGTAGCTCTGTTGTGTATTTCTCATGGCTACACTTTATATAGTTATATGACATGGATCTACAGTGTATTTTATTGGTAGCCATGATTTTATTTTATCTCGAGCATGGCTATTCCCACCTCAGTGAGACAATTATTATTTTGCAGATGACACCTTCTGATTTCTGGTCCCTGAGCTCACTTGTTCGGCACATCGGTGAAGATTGTTAATGTATTTCGGCCATCAAAAACTCTTCTAACATCACACATTTGGGGGCATCTATTATAACCCTAATTTTCACCAGACCTGCTTACCTAACATAAGACCATCTCAGATTCCTTCTTTGCCAAGAAACTACTGAACAACTCTTCTTAAAAAACCCTTTTATAAATACCGACGCACCCTGCTACATTACTGCACGCATGTACATGCTAGCTGACCGAAGACAGCCTGCGTGTACATGATAGCTGACCCAAGACAGCCCGCGTGTACCTATAAAAGCACGAAAAAAAGGAAAGTTGCTGACGGAACACACAACTTTGGGTAAGTTAGATAAACCTTTCAACCATGCATGGCCAGACATTCGACCAAATACCTAGCTTCTTCTAGCCTATAAAAGAAGGGTTAGGGGTCCCATTTGGAAGAGGAGAATCATAGTAAAGAAACTATACCTGATTGAGAATTCCCTTTGTCCCAACCTTTAGCCATCCTTGTGTAAAGAGAAGTATAGAGAAAAGCAGTTGGAAGACAGTGGAAGAAGAGCCCAGGACCAGGATCGAGGAGCAATAGCTGACTTTATCATTATAAGGTATCATTGTGAAGTTAATAAAGGAATTTCTTTTCTTGTCCCACCATATGAGATTTCCATTATTGGAATATTGATTGTTTGATTGATTAAATCTCTAACCCATTAGGTCATAGATCATATGCATGTGGAGTTCTTTGTTCATCTTTAGTGAATGCAGGTCAGCATTGGGAGGAGAGTTGCATTCAAAGAACGACCAAGCGCGAAAAGGGATTGACATCAAACATGAAGAATAAGGTACTTCAACTTAATCTCTTGAGACTTGTATTTACATATGAGTAATGGGGGTCTAGGCATGGGATGATGGTAAAAAGTAAGAATCTTTAGGTCATTTATGCATGCATGATAAAACCCTTAGTGCTAGTCCGTAGGAGGGATTCCCCACCCACAACATAAACACACTGCTCTCTTTTGTCAACAATAGCCTCAAGTTACAACCAAATGGAACCTTGTTTTTCTATTTCTATAAGGTTAGTTTGAATATGAAAATTAGATCCAACCACTTTGTTTAATCAAGAGACATGAAATATTTGATGAATTTTAGTGTAGATAGGAAGCTCCAATTTGTAAGCCACTAGACCAATATGTTTGAGGACCATAAAGGGGATATAAAACTTGGGAGAAAGCTTCTAGTGGTGGTTTTCTTTGATGACGTATTCATATAAGGCCACAGATGAAGGAATGCCTAATATCATTGGACATTTAAATTGTCATGGATATTCCACTAGAACCATTCGTTGCAACATATCTGATAAATAAAATTGAAATCTACACTATGAAGGTTAAATTCCTTTAGATTATAGAATATTTAGTTACTTATTTTTCGCCTATGAATGAAAAAGATAAAATGTTCAAAATATATAACAGTAAAATAAAATCATAGATCATCCACAAAATAACACAAATATGTTTGTTGGGAAACCTTTGTGGGAGAAAACCCAACTAGAAGGTGAGGCTTCTCTGCTCTCTTTTCTCTGGTATGGAAACAATGCAAGTATAAAGGAGAAGGCACTCTCTATAGAGTAACTTGAGACTTATGGAATTCTAGGCTAGTACATAGCATCAATCCCCTCTATTATTCTCTATGATTTTCCCACTCCCATTTTTTCTAATCCACTATGGAACAAAATAAAATAACAAAGTGTTGGCCCTCAACCAAGTTTTGAGGAAATCTTGGTCAAGTTTGACCACTTTTTGGACTTCGACATAGGATCGAAGATGGAGTGCCATGGCGGAGATGAGATCGCAGATCTCACTTATTTTGCAGGCTATGTGGACCCAACAAGGGGTTCATTAGGGTTTTTGTAATGGGTTATGGGATGTCAACCCATGAGTTTACCCATGATTCGGCATTACTGTAAAAGTATAAATAAGTAAGATTGTAAGGTAGAAGTAGCTAAGAAAGGAAATAGAATTAGAGAGTGAATTTTAAGTGGCTAAGTGCAGTATTTTTGGGTTTCTTTATGCAACATATTGTGTATGTAAGGCTCTGTGCTTGATAAGGAAGTTGTCTTTGTGCAGTGACCTAGTTTTGGGAAGGAGGATCTGACGCTCAGTGCATAGATATCCTGTCCTTTGCGAAGCTTAGCTCTGTGGCTCAGTACACAAGAGCCGATGAATGTAATATATTTAGAGGAATAATAAAGAAGACAAATCTCTTGGTGGGCATAGCCCCACACTGGGGTGAACCACGTATATCTTGTGTCTTTGGTGTGCTTTGTGCTATGCTATGTTTGTCATTTATTTTCTTAGTTCTTTTTTATTATGTATGTTAGATAGATCTATAGATGCTTAGTGCTTCACATGTGTTAAGGATGAATGAATGTTAGATCTAACTCTGTGCTATGTGCCAAGTAGTTGAAATGCTTAAGTTACTACGCTGATCTATCTTAGGTTTTGTTCTGTGATGTTAATGAAGCTAATGAACTAATGAATATCTCTTGTTGAGTGTTATTAAATTCCTTTGCGAAGTGTTATAATCAAATATCTATGTCACATCTTGATTACAGACACTACAGTCCTGTAACCCCCCTTACCTCTACCTTAGGTGAGACTTCTCCTTCTTCGCAGGTGTTTTCAAAAGGGTTAGTAGTTAGGGTTTTGTTGGTGCGATGTTGAAGCGTTGAACCCTGGGTATGCCCCTGTGACAACAAATGGTTCTGTTGTCGAAACCTAAAACTATGATTGCTGCGAACTGAAGAAAAGAGAAGCTCAGTGCATAGATCTGTTGCTTTAGTGCGCAGTATTCTACTTGACTTGCGAAGCTATGTGCTAATAAATAAATATGATCTGAAGAAAAGAGGTAAGATATTACAAGAGGTAAAGTTTTGTGCTTTGATAAGAGTAAGATAAGTGGAAATTTTTGTTTTGAAAGCATGAATTTAAGTATGTTTAATAGATTTTTTCCTAGTCCGAAATCTAGCGAGCAGTTGCAAGAAAGGGTTGATCTAAGTAGAGATAATAGAAATGAAGAAAGATATGTTATTCCTATGCATAAAGAGAGTTGTTGGACTAATAAGTGGATGCAGGAACCTAGAAAGAATTTGTGTACATTGCATATCCAACACTGTGATCCTAGTGTGTAGTACATGAAAGGTTGGGGAATGCTTAAAAGAAAGAGAGGAGTGACACTATGTTATAACTGCAGAAGACCGGGACATCTTGCTAAGGAATGCCTTGGTATAGGTCCTATTTTTTTGTGTTGTAAAGTTGTTGGTCATGAGGTTGAATATTGTCCAAGCATGATTGCTAAATTTGAAAGGATTAACATGAGACAATAAAACTATGAAGAAATTCAAGAGACTAAGAGCATGCTAGAGAATCATAAAGAGAAAGAATCAGAGAAATATCAGAATATGTTATTATAGTTGAAATAAATAATGGATAATCACAAAGATGCCATTTTACCTAATATCTTGAAAGTAAAACAACACATAAGTAAAATAATAGAAGACTTCAGCATGGACTCTGTCTTGGATGAAGAAACACAAGTGAATATTATGACCGAAGAAACTTGGGAAATTTTGGGAAAGCCTACTGTGGTACCTTCATTGGAAAGAATATGCTTGTTTAAAGGAAAGATGATAACCCTATGTGGAAGAGTTACTAATGTACATATTATTGTTCATGGAACATCGACTAGAGAGGATTTTTAAGTCATTAAGTTTGTTGATAACAACGCCCCTTTCCCACTTTTGTAAGGAAAGACTTGGACTCAGAAAGATCAGATCAGAAGGAAAGCAGAGGAGGAATATATAGAAAATAAAAAGAAGGAACTAAGGGATTTCATAGCCAGAAAAATAGACCGACTAATAGAAGAAGGAGAAGTAAAGTCGAAGCAACATAACGCAAGAGAATTAGCTTGCAATATTGAAAGAATGCAAGAAGGTTTGAAGAGCCTATCCATGCAAGAAATAAGTATATCTACCCAGGAAGTAGTAAGAGAAGGGATATTAACTTCGAACCCTTTGAGAGCACATCAACAGTGTGAAGTCACCACGCTAGAATAAGATAAGAATAATAATGGAAAGAGGATTCCATAAATAGTTAGAGAAACTCATTTCACAGGAAAGAAGGAAAGGAAGCTCAATAAGAAGAAATCCAAGATAGAAACACTACAGGAAGCTATAGAGAACAGATGGAAGACTTCATAGGAGATAGGTCTATAGGACTTGAACCTCGTCGGAACAACAAAACCACACAAAATATTTCTTCGCCCTCACAAAGCTATATGATCGTTGGAGGCACCCCACCCGTTAGAATGACGCTCCAGAACGACTAGAAATCGAATTTATGAGATTTTGGACTTTGAGACTACGCCATAATGGATAGAGTCTCATTGATGGAAGAATTTATTATCGTTGGAGGAATATGTTATGATGCTCACTTATTTAACCCGTTGTCTGCTGCACCGTGACCACTTTTTTCCACCCTGGAATTAACTGAGCTAATAGAGAATTTAATGTGCATCAAACTGTGTTATCATAATCTAGACATCGCCATCCATTTGTCTACCACTCTTGTCCATTCGCCTACCCCGACATGCCTGTTTTAAATGTGAGAATGTCAGGCAAACAAACTGAGTTGGAGAAGTTCATCGAGGAGGTTCTTAACAATTTTATGGCTGATAGAGCTATGTCTGAAGGTATCCAGGCATTTTTTATTAGGGGACTGTAGGCTTCCCCTTCGACTGGATGAAGTTCTGGCCGTACCAACCCCACGACTGAACAATGAAGTAAGAATCAGAGTGATCTGGCTAACGTGAAGTAGATCCCGTCGATATTACTAGAATATATCCCTCCTTTGGCTAGAATGGTTAACTGTGACAACATTCCCCGAGACTTTGAGTACACTCTGATCACCTTGTACATTCCAAAGGGAATACGTGTAGTGGGAAGTCAGTTGGGATAGATCCCACTAATGAAGAAAAATAGATTCAACCTTGGAGATAGAAATAACTATGATATGATAGCGCTCCACAGATAGCTTACGAAGTCAACTGGGAAGAAGCCTCACATTATCTCCCATCCATGGATTAAGGAGCTGGCACAGTCCACTATGCTCAATGTGATGAAGATTCACCATTTTGGCTGACACTAGGAGGTTAATTCTTGCGCTAAAATCCTCTTGTCGTGTTACCATGGCAGATACCTATGGCTTGACCGACGAATTACTATGGATCTGACATTGATCCACTTGATTACAGGATTAAGTGTGAAGGGACTTGACCCTCAACAATTTTACCCAAGGAAGGCCTTAGACTACTCCCTGACACAACGCATTAAGGAAGCATATGGAGAAGTTGAAAAAGGAAAGCGAGGTTACAAGGTAGCCTCTATCTAGGATGGTGCAGTATGCCTCACTTTCCAATTCATAGTTGGAAAGCGCATAAGAAAGAACCGCCCCACATAGGTCACCGGGTTCGTGGTGGACCTCACAAGAAAATATGTGGAGGGCATGCAAATGAATTGGGAAATTTACGTTATCAACGAACTCGAGAAATACTTCCATGAAGATCAAGATAAGGGATACAAGTTCCACTTCAGCTGGTTGCTCGTATTAATCAAATTTGTCGCTTGGAAATTTTCTAAAGGAGCTACCTTCCTGGAGATAGAACCATCAGAGTCGTTGGCCGCTAGGTTCTCTGCCTTGTGGTACATCAATGACATGTCGAAGCATGGAAGTTGAACATTGTGTTCCATGCCTATTATCAGCAACCAAAGGTTTCCATTGAATCCTTTCCATGCATGAAACCACACACCCTCCACTAGTACTGACCATTTGCGAAGTTCTGTGCAGATCAACATTTTATATATGTCACTACGTGCAGAGATGAGAGAAAGGAAGAGTTGCAATCATATTATAATCTAACATACGATGACATGGGGAACATCACAAAGGAGCAGATGAAGGAGTTCCTTATATCGGTTGATGATGTAGAACTCTCCGACCCCGACATCATAGGAAGCCCCCTGGTCACCCAGGTCAAGCATGCTGGAAAGTCCAGTGTGAAGAAGAAAAAGAAAAAGGAGGAAGTCCAAAATATAGATACTGATGAGGAAGACAACACATCTGAAGGAAATGGATCTGGCTCACCAGGAGGAGGAGACGATGCAAATGGATAAGGAGGAGGGGATGAAGGATAAAATCAAGGTGAAGGCGAAGCTACACTGTTGAAAGATCCCCCTATTGTAACACTGCAGAAGAGAAAGGTTTTTCCAAAGAAACCTTCAACAAGAAATAATACCCATGCTAGTAATCTCCAGTTAGAGTCCATGCTCACAGAATATGATATCAGTCTAGTCCACAAAGTGATGGAGGATGCGTCTAAATATATCTTATAGAGATATGGAGCAAAGAAGGAAGAGTTGTATGAAAGGGTCGAGAAGGAACTAAAGGAAATTCAACAAGTTATTCATTTAGTCCACGTAGTACCTACTGTGCCTTCTTCGTCACAGGTTGCAGAATTAGGAGATGAACCCACCCAATTAAGAAGACTTGAAGATGCAATAGAGGCTCGATTTTAGAAATTCCAAGAAGAAAAGGAGAAGGCTGTAGAATACCTGAAGCAAAAGAAAGAGGAAGTCCTAGAGAAACTATGAGTTGCACGGTACTGTGTAACTGCTTATGAAAATGATAAAGATGAGTTTCGGGTGATGCTCGAGGAGGACAAAGTGAAGATACAGAGAGAAAAGGAAAAACTTCTAGTGGAGTAGACTACGGTCAAAGAATCAGTGAATAAATCACTTCGCTCTATGCCAGGATTGGCATAAGAGGAACAAGAATCGGTTGACATTCAAGTGGTGAATCTCATTGAATCCATCCAACAGCTTCAAGAGAGGATAACAAAGTTGGAGATTCAAGAAGTGTCGAGCACTCCGTAGGAGGTGCGTGATCAGAGGGAGGAAGCCACTAAGAATGCAATTGGAAGGATCATAGCCCTCACCTCAGAATGTAAAGAATTAAGAGATAGAAGTGAGTAGACTTATGAGTGCCTTGTAGAATACCCAGAGATAAGGAAACTGGAAGCGTAGTTACAGGAGGCGCAACAACATGCCTTATCCATGCAGGTGCAGATGAAGCTACTCACCGCAGACGAGAGAATGAAGAGATCAAAAGAACAAAGTGCAGTAAAAAAACATGTCACTGCCATCCAAGGTAGAGTAATGGAATTCATGCAGAAGTTGCAACCTATGAAGTATGAGGCCTGCAAGTTGTTTGAAGAAATTGAAGGACAAGGCTCACAACTGGACCAAGTTGTTGCAACAATTGAACAATGATTGGAAGGTTCTATTACAAAGTAGATGATTTAAGATCTTGTTGAGTAGGAGGCTCAGGTGAAGCAACAAGTCGATAACCCTTGAGTGAATCTCATGGCCTTCGAAGCAGCGTTTCCTAGACTTGAGTGACTCGGGACGAGTCACAAGTGATTGGTGGGGGCCTATTGGCCCTCGACCAAGTTTTGAGGAAATCTTGGTTAGGTTTGACCACTTTTTGAACTTCGACGCAGGATCAAAGATGGAGCACCATGGCGGCGATGAGATCGTGGATTTCACTTGTTTTTCAGTCTATGTGGACCCAACAAGGGGTTAATTAGGGTTTTTGTAATGGGTTATGGGATGTTGGCCCATGGGTTTACCCATGATTAGGCCTTATTGTAAAAGTATAAATAAGTAAGATTGTAAGGCAGAATTAGCTAAGAAAGGTAAGAGACTTAGAGAGTGAATTCTAAGTGGCTAAGTGAAATAGTTTTGGGTTTCTTTGTGCAACAGATCATGTATGTAAGGCTCTTTTCTTGATAAATAAGTTGGCTTTGTTAAATGACCTAGTTTTGGGAAGGATGATCTGACACTTAGTGAGCATATCTCATGTCCTCTGTGAAGCTTATCTCTGTGGCTTAGTATAAAGGATCTGATGAATGTAAGAGATTCAAAAGAATAATAATGAAGACGAAGCAGTTGGTGAACATAGCCCCACACTGGGGTGAACCACATATATCTTGTTTCTTTGGTGTGCTTTGTGTTATGTTATGTTTGTCATTTATCTTCTTAGTGATTTGTTATTATGTATGTTATATAGATATATAGATTCTTAGTGATTCACATGTGTTAAGGATGAATGAATGTTAGAACTAACTCTGTGCTATGTGCCAAGTAGATGAAATGCTTAAGTTACTGTGTCGATCTATCTTAGGTTTTGTTCTACGATGTTAATGAAGCTAATGAACTAATTCATATCTCATGTTGAGTGCTATTAAAGTCCTTTGCAAAGTGTTATAATCACATATATGTGTCCTATCTTTGTTACAAACACTTGAGTCTTGTAACCCCCCCTGCCCCTACCTCGGGTGAGACTTCACCTACTTCGTAGGTGTTGTCAACAGGGTTAGTAGTTAGGGTTTTTTTGGTGCATTGTTGAAGCATTGAAACCTGGTTCTACCCCTGTGCCAACACATAGAATGGAACCCCTTCTTCTCCTAGTGGTTTCATATTTAGCATAGCTCGATATCCATCTAGGGGTAGGTTTTTGACTTCGTCAACCCTCAATTATGATAAGGTTTAGGAACTTCTATAATATTCTTGAAATTACATACATGTATAGCACCATATGTGTGAGTAACAGGGGTTGACATTCCATCCTCTCATACCATGGTGGTCAACATGATAGGTCAACTTGCAGGAGGCATAAATTTTGCGTATGAGCTCTAATTTACACAATTTTTGCACCGTTGGAAAGGAATCGATGTGTATAATAGTTTCACATGGTCCTAATTATTCTTGGGAAAGTTTTTCCACCAAACAATGTTGTTTGATTCCTCAAAATGGCTCTAGAGGGTGTTCAACAAACAAAAAAATTGGAGATAAAAAAGGAATTAGAGGAACTTTAAATTATCCCATGAATGAACATGTTATGTTGTAGGTGTATTGAGTGATCCATTATAGGTTTTAATAGGTTAATTGTGGTGTTATTTAGTATAGAATGAAAGATACATAGTAGAAATGATAGACTATAACAAGATTTAGAGAGAATATGAAAAATTATCACAATAATAGGCAATTGCAGGAGAACCAAAATATCACAATTAACAGTATTCTTAGCAGAAATCCACTTATAATATGCTTCAGAATTAATCTCATTACCTTCCTTCTACTTCTTTATATAGTTTAAATCTAACCTCCTAGGAACTTTCTAGTAGTTAAAACCTTCTAGTAATACTTCTTACAATTATTTCTTGGACACTATATCTACTACATGGGCCTTATTTAATAGATATGACCTCAATACATAGAAACATATCTATATGTTCAAGGGGGTTAGGTGTAGGACCCTAACATGCCCTCCCACTTATAAAGAAGCATTGTCCTTAAGGCTAGAGATAAGGAAATTGTTGAAGGATATCTATTGGTCTCCATGTGGAATTATTGGGATGTGTGTCCTTCCATTATATCAAGACCAATTAGTTAGTGAGTTGGTAGACACACGCTCTCTTTTGTTGACAATAGCCTCAAGTTACAACCAAATGGAACCTTTTTTGTATATTTCTATAAGGCTAGTTTGTATATGCCAATTAGATCCAACCACTTTGTTTAATTAAGAGACATGAAAGATTGGATGAATTTTAGTGTAGATAGGGAGCTCCAATTTGTAAGCTATTGGCCCAATATGTTTGAGGACCATATAGGGGATATAAAACTTGGGATAAATCTTATAGTGGTGGTTTTATTTGATGAGGTATTCATATAAGGTCACAGATGAAGGAACACCTAATATCCTTTGAACTTTAAATTGTCATGGATATTCCACTAGAGTAGTTCGTCGCAATAGATCTGATAAATAAAATTGAAATCTACAATGTGAAGGTTAAATTCCTTTATCTTTCAGAATATTTAGTTACTGAATTTATTCCTATGCATGAAAAAGATAAAATGTGGAAAATAGAGAAAAGTAAAATACAATCACACATCATACACAAAATAACATAAATATTTTCCCTGGGAAACCTTTATGGGAGAAAACCTAGCTAGAAGGTGAGTCTTCTCCTCTCTCTTTTATCTGGTATGGAAATAATGAAAGTATAAAGGAGAAGGCACTATATATAGAGTAACCTGATACTTATGGCTTGCTAGGCTACTACATAACATTAAACCCCTCTATAATTCTCTCTAATTTCCCCACTCCCATTTGTTCTAATCCACTATGGAACAAAATACAATAACATAGAATGGAACCCCTTCTCCTCCTAGTGGATTGAAATTTAACATAGCTCGATAGCCATCTAGGGTAGATTTTTGACCTCGCCAACCCTCAACTATGATAAGGGTCAGGACCTTCTATAATCTTCTTGAAATTACATATGTGTCTAGTCCCATATGTGTGAGTAACGAGGGATGACATGGAATCCTCTCATACCATGGTGGTCAACACGGTAGGTCAAATTGTAGGAGCCATAAATTTGGAATACGATCTCTGATTTATGCAATGGAATCGATGTGTATAATAGTGTTACGTGGTCCTATATGTTCTTGGGAAAGTTTTGATCCCAAAAAATGTTGTTTGATGCCTCAAAATGGCTCTATAGGGTGTTCAACAAAAAAACACAGGAGATAAAAAAACGAATTAGAGGAAATTTAAATTATCTCATGAATGAACATGCTATGTTGTAGGTGTATTGAGTGATCTCTTGTAGGTTTTGATAGGTTAATTGTGGTGTTATTTCTTAGAGAAATGAAATATACATAGTAGAAATGATAGACTATGACAATATTTAGATAGAATATGAAAAATTATGACAATAATAGGCAATTGCAGAAGAACCAAAACATCACAATTAACAATATGCTTAGAAAAGATCCACTTATAATATCATACACAAGAAATATCATTACCTTCCTTCTACTTATTCATATAGTTTACATCTAACCTCCTAGGAACTTTCTAGTAGGTAAAACCTTCTAGTAATACTTCCTATAATTATTTTGTGGACACTATATCTACTACATGGGCCTTTTTTAATAGATATGACCTCAATACATAGAAGCCTATCTATCTCCTCAAGGGGGTTAAACGTAGGACCCTAACATGCCCTCCCCCTTATAAAGAAGCATTGTCCTTAAGGCTAGAGATAGAGAAATTATTGAAGGATCTCTATTGGTCTCCATGTGGCATCCTTCGGATGTGTGTCCTTCCAATATATTAAGACCTATTAGATAGTGCGCTAGTAGACACACTCTCTCTTTTGTTGATAATAGCCTCAAGTTACAACCAAATGGGACCTTGTTTGTCTATTTCTTTAAGGCTAGTTTGTATATGACAATCAGATCCAATCACTTTGTTTAATCAAGATACATGAAAGATTGGATGAGTTTTAGTGTAGATGTGGAGCTCCAATTTGTAATCCATTGGCCCAATATGTTTGAGGACCATATAGGGGATATAGAACTTGGGATCAAGATTCTAGTGGTGGTTTTCTTTGATGAGGTATTCATATAAGGCCACAGATGAAGGAACACCTAATATCCTTTGATCTTTAAATTGTCGTGGATATTCCACTAGAACAGTTTGTCGCAAAAAATATGATAAATAAAATTGAAATCTACATCATGAAGGTTAAATTCCTTTAGATTTCAGAAGATTTAGTTATTGAATTTCTTCCTATGCATGAAAAAGATCAAATGTGGAAAATAGAGAACATTAAAATACAATCACACATCATCCAAAAAATAACACAAATATCTTCCCTAGCAAACCTTCATGGGATAAAACCCAGCTAGAAGGTGAGCTTTCTCCACTCTCTTTTCTCTAGTATGGAAATAATGTGATGCAGGAGCATCGCCAGCACATTAAGCGAGACATCGCAGAGGTGGAGACAGCTGGATAAGCCAGCATGAAATTTTGAAAACACATTGGGAATTGTTGCGCAAGTCTTTAATGAAGGCGCACTTGTATATTGTAAATGGACCTTGAGTGGATAACTCTCGTCCTTAGGTAGATAAACAACATTTATTTTAGTTAATGCTGGTAGGTAGATTTTAATTGTAGATTTGATAGCTTTAGAGTCCAAGAGGGAAAACGGATATAGACACCCTCATTGTATCATTGTAATAGATTCACGGATTGAAAACAGGAGCAGAAGAGAAGAGCATGCAGAGAACTGTGTGAAGAACACCCATGTACAGACATTTGGATTAATAGAAGAAGAATTGATTCAAATCCATGGTTTGTGTTGTTTCTCTGTGTACATTGTTGTTGTGCTCATGAATGTTTATTTCCTGTCATGCATTTTCTTTTATATGCTGTGTATGTGATTTCATGGTGAACTTGAAGTCTGAAGGGAAGGAGAAATTGGTTTCAATTGTTTCTCTAACTTGAACCAGAGAATTCCTATGAGGAGTGAAGTCGAATTTGTCCTCAAGAAGTGCGTTGACAGAAGGGTTTAAGTAGAGATAACTTTTGTTCTCATTTCTTCAAGGGTGCAGTTAGGCATAGTTTCGTGCAAGGAGTGTGCAGGCCAAGGGAAAAGTCCCAGAGTTGCAATTCTGAGCAAGGTATTGAACGACTGTTGCTACAGGAGTGCACAGGGTCAAAATACTTCAACACTTAGATAAAGTTGAAGGGTTGTCGTAAGGAGTGCACGCAAGAATTTCTCAGAAAGGACTTGAGAGATCGAGAACAAGCTCAGGAGGATTAGACCTTCAAATTTACCGGAGGATAAGTGAAGAGAAGATTTTGTTGGAAGTATGAGGAAGCATCGTAGGTTGACCAGCAAGAGCCAAGTATTTGTGAAAGAAGCACTTGATTCATTGTGCATAAATCGTCCAAGGAAGGATAGATGGTCAGAATCCTTTGAGAATATTTTGCGGAATCCCATCAGTCGTTAGATCTGGGGAAGCTGCGCAGGGGTTAATCCCTAGTGTGCAGAGGAGGAGTCCTGGGAGAAGTCATCAGGATTTTACTCATCGGGGATTTCAGGAGTGTAGAATCATTTCCTCAGGGAATCACGACCTGTGATTTCCTGATAGGATCAGAGCCATCCAACAACAGGGACACATGGCAGGAGATCTCGCAAAGTCGGGGTTCAGGGAATTTAAAGTCTCGTGCACATGACAATGGGAATTGCGACATTCCAATACACAATTTCCTGACGGGGTTAAGGACGTAGTGGAGGACAAGTGTCGAAAGGTCAACCCTCACAGGAGTCAATGCCAAGTGGCATCGGGGATCGGGAGTCGGGGATCCGTGAGGTGAGTGGATCACGACCTCGTAAGTGTCGATTTCCTGACGAGGAAATTCCCGATAGGAATAGCAAGGCATTGGTCATTATCCATCGGGTTTCGGGAATTTAGAGAGATAATAATTCGTGACCACGAAACTCGCGATCACGCGAGTTTCGATTTCCCGATACAACAAAGGGAAATCATAAGGAGAGAACTGTGGGTGAAAAAATTCCCGATAGGGAATTAGAAGAGAATTTCAGCTCTTTGGGCCATTGAAGGAGAAGGTCCTTAGGGAGTGAACGTGCCCAGGCGGGGGTGCGGTTGCGTCAGGGTTGGTATCAGAGCTGGTGGTTCTTTTATTTTTGTAGCAGAGAAAGAAAAGAAAATTCATCATGCCGCCCAGAAGAGAAAGACAGTCACCCAACCCAGAAGACGGGGAGGTGAGAAGAAGAGGTAGACCGACAGGAAATCCAGAAATGGAGAGACAGATGAGAGATATTTGAGAAAGACTCGAGGATATGGAAACAACCCAGAGATGCATAGCCAGTGCTAGAGATCTAAGTGACTCCGAAGGTGAAGTTGAAGCCAAACAACAAGAGGAAGTTGCGGCCGAGGATGTATCAACTGAGCGGTTGTGTTAAGGACCAAATACCTGAATACCAAATCAACACAACAGATATACAAGAACAATAGGCAAAATATTCTTTATTATTATCAAAAGCTTAGGGTAGGGAAACACCATACAATGGATCCTATTATGGAAGGGATCCTCTCCTGTTCACTTGCCTCTTCGAGGGGGCATCCTCCTAATGAGCTTCAGCTCCAAATACAATAATTCTCTTCATGTCTCATTACATTGCTTGAACCCC
>ML787280.1:506159-527034 GCA_009831015.1 Picea engelmannii | reverse complement strand
CATCACAATCGGCCTCAAAATCGTACCAAGCATATATTTCTTTATTATATTCATCCTTGAGGCCCTCCATAAGAAATATCTCCTGCATGTTATTCAATGAATCTTGAATACTACGAAAACTATCATTGAGGCCATGTGTGAGGATGTCTGTGAGGCCATGTGTGAGGCTGTTTGTGAGGCCATGTGCAAATGCATCCAATCTATCATCCAATTGGGCTTTGAATGATTCAAGAATTTCTTTCAATATTTGAGACAAAATATCCATCTGAGCACCCTATGAACTCTTCGGTCCTGCAGTCGTCATGAAAAAACTCAAAAAATAGATCCAAGAAGTTTCGATAGAAAATCGCGGCTTTTTCTGGAAAAACCCTAAAAAACTGCTGAACTTAAAATGCTCATAACTTCACTTCCCGGACTCTGTTTCGGCTGATTTTTTTTTTAAATTGGGTGAAATTGTGAGAATAACTCAGATCTATAATTTATTTGGGCAAATTACGCCTCCAAATGCTACATAAATAAAAATAAATTGCGCCGCCGTCCGCAGAAAAAACCCTGAAAAATTGCAGATTTTAAAACCTCAATATATTGACCTTCCGGACTCTATTTTGAACGATTTGTTTTTTTAAATTGGGTGTTTTTATGAGAGGAACTCAGATATACAACCCTTTTCTGCAAATTTTGCACAGAAATATACTGAAAATGTATGGAATTTCGCGGCCCTCTTTTTTCTTCTCCGAAAAAAAAATCTGCAAAAATAAAAAATAGTTGCCCACAACTCCGGCCAAGGAAAGTGCTCTAATACCAATTGTTAAGGACCAAATACATGAATACCAAATCACCACAACATATATACAAGAAAAATATGAAAAATCTTCTTTATTATTATCAAACCCTTAGGGTAGGGAAACACCATACAATGGATCCTATTATGGAAGGGATCATCTCCTGTTCACTTGCCTCTTCGAGGGGGCATCCTCCTAATGAACTTCAGCTCCAAATACAATAATTCTCTTCATGTCTCATTACATTGCTTGAACCCATTTATATAGTGCTACCATCACCTAAGAACATTCTAGAGGAGGAATCTTCTAGAAGTAGAACCTTCTAAGAAATCCTCTTACATTTATTATATCTAACTACCATAGTGGGTCTTATTTAATAATATAGTGGACCTAGTCCACCTTACATTGAATGACCTCCACTATTATCACTATGGTCCCTCTGGGCCCCCCCACTACCTCTCTAGCTACCTTAGAGGTTGACAAAAGCTATCGCCAGAATGGGTGCGAAGGCGAAAATGGACATTCCAGTTTATGAGGGAAACTTGGATGCAGAAGAGCTACTGGATTGGATTAGAGCTCTTGATATCTACTTCGATTACAAAGATATCAAAGAGGATAGGAAGGTCAGACATGCTATCACGTGCCTGAAAGGACATGCAACATTATGGTGGGACGAGCTACAAGCTGATAGACACTGCAAAAGCAAGCAAAAGATCAATATTTGGGATCGAATGATCACGAAGATGAAAGCGAAGTTCATCCCAAGGGATTACCAAATTACTCTGTTCAGGAGAATGCGGAACCTGAGACAGAAACTGATAAAAGTGAAGGAGTACACTGAGGAATTCTACCGACTGAACATCAGAGCAGGTCATCGGGAGAGCGATGATGAGAAGGTTGCTAGATACCTGAATGGTTTGAGATACGACATTCAGGACGAATTGAGCATGGTTACCATCAGAACTGTGGAGGATTCTTACCATATGGCTTTGAAAGCAGAGGAGAAGCTGAGCTGTAAGCAAGGTCAGTGAGGGCGAGGAAGAAGTAAGCCCAGAGGCCAGACAGTTTCCCAGGAGAAATTCCAAAATCCCAAGGAGGAATGGAAGAAACCTCAAGGTAGAGTGGAAAGAGGTGGTACCTCACAGAAAGGACCATACATTGAACAGAGAGGGAAGCATAATGAGTAGAAGGGAGATTGTGCTGACGCAAACACTTTTCCTCATACCAGAGGTAGAGGAAGAGGCCGAGGTGGAGTTATCACATGTTTCACATGTGGGAAGAATGGGCACAGGTCATTTGAGTGTCCAGAGAAAAAGAAGGACATTGGAGAAGCTCACATCGTCGAGGCACAGAGAAGAGGTGCTAAAGTAGAAGAAGCAGAAGACGGAAGGTCATTGATGATGTGTAAAGTTCTCTTAACACCCGAGAAGGAGGTGGAGGACACAACTCAAAGGAACATACTTTTCAGAACTGCATTCAAGACCAAGGATAGGGTATGCAAGGTTATCGTGGACAACAGTAGAACAGATAATCTTGTTTCAACCGAGATGGTAGAAAAGCTGGACTTGGAGACAACTGATCACCCGAGTCCATACAAAGTTTCATGGCTACAGAAGGGACATCAGGTAAGTGTCACCAAATAGTGCTTAGTTGACATCAAGATAGGGGGATACAATGATAAAATACTCTGTGATGTTATTCCTATGGATGTATGTCATTTATTGCTAGGTAGACCATGGCAATATGACAGGAACGTAGTTCATGATGGGAAGATGAATACGTATACTTTGGAGAAGAATGGAAGAACACATATTCTACTTCTGATTAAGGATAAGGAGGTGAAACCAGAAGTGAGCAACACCGTACTTCTCATGAGTGGGAAGGAACTTCTCACAGAGATGGAGAAGCAAGAAGATCCACAGTTCTTTCTGGTTAGAAAGCCGAGAATTGTTTTGACCATCACAAGAGTGGATGATCTACCAGATGAGATTCAGGAACTGCTAGAAGAGTTCGCTGACATTGTGGTAGACGAATTACCTCATTCGTTGCCACCGATAAGGAGTGTGAGTCATCATATAGACCTCATACCAGGAGCCATTTTACCGAACAAAGTTGCGTACAAATTGACGCCGCAGGAAAATGAGGAAGTTAAAAGGAAGGTACAGGAACTGTTAGATAAAGGACTGGTCAGGGAAAGTTTGAGCCCGTGTGCTGTTCCAACAGTACTTATTCCGAAGAAGGATGGAGGCTGGAGAATGTGTACCAATTCTAGAGTGATAAATAAGATAACCATCAGGTATAGATTTCCGTTGCCAAGAATGGATGATCTGATGGATTGCCTGAGTGGGGAAAAGTATTTTTCAAAGATAGATTTGAAAAGCGGATACCATCAGATTTGCATGAGGGAAGGCGATGAGTGGAAGACAGCCTTCAAAACCAATGAAGGAATGTATGAATGGCTAGTCATGTCGTTTGGCTTGACGAATGCACCAAGTACCTTTATGAGGCTGATGAATGAAGTCCTGAGAGAATTCATCGGGAAGTTTGTCATCGTATATCTGGATGATATACTGATTTTCAACAAGACAAAGGCTGAACATTTGAAGCATTTGGCCATTGTGATGAGGAAGCTACAACAAGAGAATTTATTGATCAACATGAGGAAATATTCATTTATGAAGACAAAACTCATTTACTTGGGGTTTGTCATATCAACAAATGAATTAAAGATGGATCCAAGTAAAGTGGAGGTAATTAAAAATTGGCCATCACCGAGAAATATTTTCGAGGTGAGAAGTTTTCATGGTTTAGCTAGTTTCTACCGAAAGTTCATCAGGAATTTCAGTGGAATTAACACAGCGATGATGGACACAGTGAAGAAGTAACATAAATCTTTTCACTGGACAGCAGAGGCTGAGAAGAGCTTCAATCTGTTGAAGTGGAAGATCACGAAACAACCAGTGTTGGTATTGCTGGATTTCTAGAAGACATTTCAGGTGAAATGTGATGCGAGTGGGTATGCCACAGGAGTGGTCTTGAGTCAAGAAGACAGACCAGTGGCATATTTTAGCGAGAAGTTGGATGAAGCAAAACTGAAATACTCCACGTATGATAAGGAATTGTATGCTATCATATAGGCGTTGAAGAAGTGGAGCCATTACTTGATCCCGAAAGAATTTGTATTGTACAGTGATAATCATGCATTGCAGTTTGTGAATCAACAAGAGAAGTTGAATCGGAAACATGCAAAATGGGTAGAGTATATGCAGAATTTCACATTTTTGATTAAGAATATTTCGGGTACTGCTAACAAAGTGGTTGATGCTTTGAGAAGGAAATGTTTGTTGTTGCAAGAGTTCCGAGTCAAAATGTTGGGTTTTGAAAATCTCAGGGACATGTATGTCGGAGATGCAGATTTTGGAGAAGCGTATGAAGCAGCTGAGAATCCAGTTCTCAGAGACAGAATCCCATGGATAGATTACATGATCCAGGAAGGATTGTTGTTCAGAGACAATCAACTGTGCATTCTGAATTGCTCCATGAGGGAGAACCTGTTGAAAGAGAAGCACAATGGTGGATTAGCAAGACACTTTGGCCATGACAAAACATTCGCGAAGCTGAATGAGTCATATTTTTGGCCAGGCATGTGAGCATATGTCAAGAGATTTGTTGACAAATGTAGAATTTTCCAGCATTCGAAGGGGAGGAAACAGAATGCAGGTTTTTATCAGCCATTGCCCATACCAAAAAGACCATGGGAGGCGATTAGCATGGATTTTGTATTGGGTTTGCCGAGGACGCAAAGAGGTGTTGATTCCATCTTTGTGGTGGTGGATAGATTTTCAAATATGGCACATTTCATTCCATGCCAGAAGACCAGTGATGAGACCCACATCACAAATTTGTTTTTCAAGGAGGTCATTCGACTCAATGGATTACCAAAAGGCATAGTTTCGGATAGGGACACGAAATTCATAGGGCATTTTTGGAGGACCTTATGGAAGAAGATGGGAACTAACTTAATGTTTAGTTTTGCCTATCATCCTCAGATGGATGGACAGACAGAGGTGGTCAATAGAAGTCTAGGAGACTTGCTAAGAAGCTTGGTGACAGAGCACCACAACAGTTGGGACACTGTGTTGCCACAGACATAGTTCGCGTACAATGATTCGGTGAATCGAAGTGCAAGGAAGAGTCCATTTCAGGTTGTATATGGCATGCAGCCGAGAGGAGTATCTAAACTGAGGTATTTAGAACAGACTGCGACTAGCAGTGCTAGTGCATAAGAGTTCGTTGAGGCGATGAAAGAACTTCACAGCAGGGTGAAGCAGCGACTGCAAGATTCAAATCTAGAGTACAAGCGCAGAGAAGATTAGCATCGGAGACAACTTCAGTTTGAAGTTGGAAATCTAGTTCTGGAACATTTGAGGAAGGAAAGGTTCCCGAGGGTAACATATAACAAACTGAAAATGAAGAAAATCGAGCCATGCAGAGTCCTGAAGAAATTCAGAGAGAATGCGTATGAAATTGAATTGTCGGATGGCATCGAAATACCTCTGACATTCAATATCTCAGACTTATATCCATATAAGGCTGAGGAAGCAGGAGCTAGAAGTGATGAACAGCCAGAAGTCTAGTGGAAGAAGCAGATGGCGATTGCAGAAAAGCCATAGATGGAATGCATACTGGAAAAGAGAGTAAGTAAGAAGACCAGGAGAAAAGAATACTATGAGTACCTGGTCAAGTGAAAGAATCATATAGTGGAAGATGCCAGCTAGGAAACAAAAGCAGTGATACAGAAGCATGGACAGACCGTACAGGAGCTCATGGATAGGAGCCCATGAAAGTTTTCAAGCCGAGCAGTATGATGCAAGAGCATCGCCAGCACATCAAGCGAGCCAGCGTAGAGGCGGAGACAGTTGGATAAGCCAACGCGAAATTTTGAAAACACATTGGGAATTGTTGCGCAAGTCTTTAATGAAGCCACTTATGAAGGCGCACTTGTATATTGTAAATGGACCTTGAGCAGATAGCTCTCGTCCTTAGGTAGATAAACGACATTTATTTTAGTTAATGCTGGTAGGTAGATTTTAATTGTAGATTTGATAGCTTTAGATTCCAAGAGGGAAAACGGATATAGACACCCTCATTGTATCATTGTAATAGATTCAGGGATTGAAAACAGGAGCAGAAGAGAAGATCATGCAAAGAACTGTGTGAAGAACACCCATGTACAGACATTTGGATTAATAGAAGAAGAATTTATTCAAATCCATGGTTTGTGTTGTTTCTCTATGTACATTGTTGTTGTGCTCATGAATGTTTATTTCCTGTCATACATTTTCTTTTATATGCTGTGTATGTGATTTCATGGTGAACTTGAAGTCTGAAGGGAAGGAGAAATTAGTTTCAATTGTTTCTCTAACTTGAACCAGAAAATTTATGATGGAGTGCAGTCAAATTTGTCCGCAAGGAGTGCGTTGCGTTGACAGAAGGGTTTAAGTAGAGATAAATTTTGTTCTCATTGCTTCGAGGGTGCAGTTAGGCATAGTGTCGTGCAAGGAGTGCATAGGCCAAGGGAAAAGTCTCAGAGTTACGATTCTGAGCAAGGTATTGAACGACTGCTGTTGCAGGAGTGCGCAGGGTCAAAAGACTTCAACACTTAGATAAAGTTAAAGGGTTGATGCAAGGAGTGCGCGCAAGAAGTTCTCAGAAAGGACTTGAGAGATCGAGAACAAGCTCAGGAGGAGTAGACCTTTGAATTTACTGGAGGATAAGTGCAGAGAATCTTCTGTTGGAAGTCTGAGGAAGCATCGTAGGTTGGCCAGCAGGAGCCAAGTCTTTGTGAAAGAAGCACTTGATTCATTGTGCAGAAATCGTCCAAGGAAGGATAGACGGTCGGAATCCTTTGAGAAGATTTTGCAGAATCCCATCAGCCATTAGATCTCGGGAAGCTGCACAAGGGTTAAGCCCTAGTGTGCAGAGGAGGAGTCCCAGGAGAAGTCATCGGGGATTTCAGGAGTGTAGAATCGTTGCCTCAGGAAATCATGACCCACGATTTCCTGATAGGATCAGAGTCATCCAACAACAGGGACACGTGGCAGGAGATCTCGCAGAGTCGGGGTTCGGGAATTGAATGTCCCGTGCACATGAAAACGGGAATCGCGACATTCTGATACGCGATTTCCTGACGGGGTTAAGGACATAGTGGAGGACAAGTGTCGAAAGGTCAACCCTCGTAGGAGTCAACACCAAGTGGCATCGGGGATCAGGAGTCGGGAATCTGTGAGGTGAGTGGATCACGACCTCGTAAGTGCTGATTTCCTGGCGAGGAAATTCCCGACAGGAAGAGCAAGGCATTGGTCATTATCCATCGGGTTTCAGGAATTCAGAGAGATAAGAATTCGTGACCACGAAACTCGTGATCACGCAAGTTCCGATTTCCCGATACAACAAAGGGAGATCATAAGGAGAGAACTGTGGGTGAACAAATTCCCGATAGGGAATTAGAAGAGCATTTCAGCTCTTTGGGCCATTGAAGGAGAAGGTCTTGAGGGAGCGAACATGCCCAGGGGGTGGTGCGGTTGCGTCATAATGCAAGTATAAAGGAGAAGGAACTCTCTATAGAGTAACATGAGACTTATGACATGCTAGGATACTACATAGCATTAAACCCCTCTATAATTATCTCTAATTTCCCCACTCCCATTTGTTCTAATCCACTATGGAAAAAAATACAATAACATACAATGGAACCCCTTCTTGTCCCAGTGGCTTGATATTTAACATAGCTTGATAGCCATCTAGGGGTAGTTTTTTGACTTCGTCAACCCTCAATTGTGATAAGATTCATGACCTTTTATAATATTCTTTAAATTGCATATGTGTCTATCCCCATATGTGTGAGTAACGGGGGTTGATATGGAATCCTCTCATACTATGGTGGTTAACACAGTAGGTCAATTTGCGGGAGGCATAAATTTGGAATATGAGCTCTGATTTATGCAATTTTTACACTGTTAGAAATGAATCAATGTGTATAATATGGTCACAGGGTCTGGACTATTGTTGGGAAAGATTTAACCCCCAAAAATGTTGTTTGATGCCTCAAAATGGCTCCAAAAGGTTTCAAACTCCAATTTTATAAACTGGGACCTGCCATTAAAATGACCCTACAAGATAATTCTTCCAATTGTTTCCACTCTGAAAGAATTGAGATTGTAATGGCTCTAATCTGAAACCCTTTGTAGTTCTACATATAGGTTGGTGATCTGTTGGTACCAATTGTAAATAGAAATGTACATATAGTTTGGTGATTCATTGACACCAAGTATTGGTTTTGCACGCACTTGAGTAGTGCAGGAGGATTTTTATAAAAAAAAATGGGTGCACACATTTCATAGCTTTTCGCACACCTGGGTAAGTGTGTGTGGTTTCACTTCAAAGTAAGTTGGGTGCACACATTTCACTGTGTTGCATGCACTTGAGTAACTACATAGGGATTACCTTGAAGTGTGCATCAATATGAGTTATATGTGTGTGTGTGTGTGTGTGTGTGTGTGTGTGTGTGTGTGTGTGCATCAAGGAGAGAGAGAGAGAGAGAGAGAGAGAGAGAGAGAGCCTATGTGGTTATGAGGTTGGTAAGACAAGATGAAAATAGGCGAGTGCTCCTATCCTTGTAAAATGTAATCACACTCAAGTTATTAATAATATCACATCGCTATACGTAGACAGAACAGATGAAATGAGATGGGGGGAGAAATCCACAAAAAAGGAAAAGGGGGGGGACTTAAGTCCATGAAATATTTTATTAATATTTCTAAAAATAGTAATTATGGATATTTATTTATCCCAAGTTCCTGAGGTATGGGAACGATTCACCAAGTGGCTAAGGCTAGTTCTGAAGGTGATAAGTGTCTAGTTTAAGGCATGCAATATATATTTTTGGATTACGAGTATTTCGAGAGGGAGAACTCATTCTTGGGGGGAGCCATTCATTTCTCTTATGCAGAAGGGGTCTAACCATCTGATAAAGGATGATTATTATCTTATATGCAAAGAAAATATTGCAAAGGGGTTATTTTGTTTTGTAGCCATAGTATTTTTGTTGTCGAAGAGGCAGGTTGTCAGACCCAGTGAACAGTCTCTCTAGGTGAGATATTTTCTATCGAAGAGGCAGGTTGTCAAGACCGTGAGCATTCTCTCCAAGTGAGAGTTTTATTGGGAATTGTTCCTTGGTGCCCTCAGCATTAGTTGCAGGGATCTAAGAATTCCTATACAACCTATTGTTGGAACCTTGGAAGGGAAGTGGGGTAGCTGAGAGACTGTTGACTAGAGAAGGGGCACACTTCCTTTGGTGTAATAGGAATGTGGGGAATGAGAGAATGTCGACTAGTTTTAACAATAGACACCTTAGACTGAAAAATTATGTTGATTATCAGACCTTATCCTAGCATTAGGAACCCTTTTTCCCTGTTGGAATTAAGCCCCATCTTAGGGGTGACCTGTTGCTAAAAGTATATGAGCAATAGAGTCTATGGTTTGGAGTAACGTCTAATTTATATGCATAGTTGGTGGCTTTTCATAAAATATAAGTGCCTTTATGTGTTTGTCTCATTTACTATGTTCTTGATTATCTATGTTTAATATGGTTTTAATTCGTGTATTTTGTTGCATATAAGTAATTTTTGTTATTCTATATAATGTTTCTTGCACATGTAAGTGTGGTGTTGATATTCAATATGTGTAGTTGTGCATGAGTATAAAAAAATTTGTTAGTTATAATTGTTTAGTTAACCTTATGATAATCGTCACGAGTCTCCGAGGCGAAGTTAGAATGGCTATGTGTGCAGGGAAATACTCTATGTCCACAAGAGGTTGGATTTGTTTGTGTGCATAGGGAAGCAGTCTACACACAAAAGAAAAGAAGAACTAGCGTGTGATGCCAGAATGGTTGTGCATGTAGCAGAGATAACATGTTCAGAGTGGATTACATGCACAATAATGTTGTGTGCTCATTATGTTTGTGCGCGTAGTTGTATTAGGTTACTTCCACTATTATAAATTGTGTAAAAAGAGTAAAGTTGGTGTGGCTTGACCCATCTTGGGGTCAAGCGTGTTAATTCAAGTAATTTTTCACAAATGAATGTTATAGAGTAGAATCTGTGCACTAAATTTTGGAGTAGCATTGCTCAGTAGTAAGATGGGTAATGTTACAAATTGGTATTAGAATAGTTTGGTAATGGGGATGTTACATTATGGTATCATAGAATTTTTGTAATGGGCATGTTACATTATGGTAGCAAAGTAGTTTGGTAATGGAGATGTTACATTATGGTATCAGAGCTCTGGTTTCAACACTGAGCCTACATGGGATGAGGTTCTACTCAAGGAAAAAATTGTACTAGTAAGTGGGGGAATTTAGGAATTACAATGTGGCCATGGTGCGCCTAAAATAAGAATGTGCAAGTGTGCACACTAAATTTTGGACATTGTGGGGTGTGACACCAAAAATATGTAGAAAACAATAGTGCATGGGTGTGCGCACTAGGAATTTGGGGTTGTGTGGAGTAAAATCAGTGGTGTGTGCATAATACTGATAGGTAATGTCTATGTTAAATATTGTCATTGCACATTGGTATATGTTGAATACTAGTGCATGTATGGGATTCTTAAGAAAGTAATAAAGAGTAAAAGGGTATTTGGATGAATTCCAAATGGTCATGATATATTGCACAAGACTGAGGATTGCATAAGGGAGAAGTCATTGGGAAACTTTTGGACAAAGGAGTCCAATTATTCACCCAATAAATCATAAGAAAGGATTCTGAAAAAATGGTGCATAGTTTTAATGAATTTTTTAAATGAATTCATCTAACAAAACTTATTTCCTGCACATTTTGTAGAATTAACAACTATTAGAGCAAGAAAAAATCAATGCAGAAAGTCAAAAGGAATGAAAGATGCATATATAGATTATAGCCATGATGATAAATTTGGGGATTTGTATGTCACTTTGGTTGCTGATGGTACATAATCCAAGGAGGAGTGCATAAAATTGGTAGAAACCATACAGGGACTTCAGAATGATGTCCAAAGATATAAAGTTGATCATGAAAGGATTGTGAAATGCAAGGACCAACAAGATGAATTGAATATCAAGTTTATGCAAAGCTTGGATAGAATAGAAAAAAATGTATAAGGAGACAGATTCAAGTAGGTCAAGGAGTCGCAAGTCTCATGATGAGAAGAGAAGAGGAACAAGAAGTGCTCATAGGAATCATCCTCACTCACCAAATCATTCATTTAGGAAAGAGTTGATCCAGATTATTTTCGGATCGAAATGAAAGAAGAGAAGTTACAATGAAATACTCATGAAAATTACCAGAAACAGAGAAATACAACAATACTTGATTTCTATTAATGCAATAATTGTAAAGAGACTGTAAAAATATAGAGTGCAAGACTCGCTAGAATGGTGGCATCTTAATCTCTGAGAAGAGATGTGACGACTGTGCTCATTTACAAGAATATGGTTACAATGAGGTTCTGAAATGATTTATATGATAAACATGAATTACAAAACCATAGAAATCCAAAAACCTAACCCTGGGAGATGAAATTCCAAAAGTAATGTGGACTCTGTTTGGGTAATTTAGTACATTAACTTCTCGAGGTCGTAAATTTTGCATACGATCTCCGTTTTAGGCATGTGATAGCCCATTAGAAAGGTCTTTTCGAGAACTACACATTATGCCATCAAAATTTGAATATGTATACAATTTGACTATGGCATTCCAAAAAATATTGTTTAGGGCCCCAAAATGGCCCTGGAAGTATAGAAAGATGTGCTGACATGAAAAATTCTAAAATAAGCCAATTGGATTAGGTGGATAGGCACCAGTCTCCACCTGGAAGATGTGTAGGGATTCAGATAGCCCCAAAAGTGTAGAACTGACAATTACAAATAAGTACAAAAGAATGTGTGGAACTAAAAACTGACAAGAGGATCTAGTTGGAATAGGTGGGTGACCACCAATATCCACCTGGATATGTCCTCCCCCCTTAGGAAGCAATGATATCCATTGCGTTGAGTACCCAAGGAAGAGGTGGAATATTTTTATGAATCTAAATCTTGGTGAGCTGCGTGCCTTGTTGGAGAAGTTGCGATGCTTGGTCTGTGGAAGACTTTCATAAACCTGTTGTTGGAGGGGTTGAATATGTTCCACCAACCCGTTGTCTCTGGATTTGATGGGGCATTTTGTAGTTACCATTGTAGGTGAAAAAAATATATATTATTTCTCTTCGAAAATATATTTTTGGTGGATATGAGGTGCTTATGCTACAGTGGTTGTAGTGGTCTTCTGTGCATCCTTTGAACATATTGTGAAGAGGATGAATTTCATAGTATGAGAGATTACTTTGTGACACTGTTTTGGTGGAGCAGTAGTCGGAACTACCTCTGGTATCCTATAGAGATGACCTCCCAGATTAATAATGACACTACGGGGTCTAGACTTATAGAAAACATGACGTTTCCATTTATATGGTTGGACCAAAACAACATCACAGACATCAACAGGGGAAACATCAAAAACTACCTCATCCTTGAAGGGTTGGATGCCATAGGACATGAATCACTACTGGCTGACATGAAGATCCCATCCCTGGTGAAGCCACCTAATGTTATATGGATGCGGGTGTGGTGTTGTTGACAACTTTAACTATTTGATGACCTTAGCTGATATGAGGTTCTTCTGGATATCATTATCAATAATGAAATGAAATGGGGTCCCCTTCACCCACATCTTTTAATGGAAGAGGCACTCCCCCTCTTTACGATCTAATCGTTCTTCTAGTTGAATTTTTGTGGTCACGACAGTAGAAGTAGGGTCTGTGTCGATGATCTATCTAGTTTCAATATTTTCTGGATCGGATTTGGAATTAGGGTTCGGCTCGATGTATTTGACCTCAAACACCAATGAATATTTCAAGAGAAATTCATCAGTGTTGTGCCAGGGGATTTTGTGGAAGTAAAACCACTTCCTAGTGTCATTATTCATCTTTCCTTTACCATTCTTGTCCCGTGTCTTGGATTGGTTGTCTAGAGGTTGTTGGTTAGGTTCATCTTTACCATGCTTTGGTTGTTGTATATTTTTAGATTGGAATTCCCATTTGTTATGGTGCCTAAATTTCTTCTCAATTTTGACAACATATCGATAAGTAGCTCTCAATGATGAGATGTTTAGGAAATCCATTTCGGTTTTGATGTACCTATGTAGAGCTCCACAATATTTTAGAACCATATGTTTCTCAGATTCTTTGATACACAACTTGGTGTGTAAGGTATGGAAAATATTTGTGAACTCTAACATTATTTGTCTCTTCTCTTGCCGTAATGTGGTCCATCTCATGTACTCATATTCATAGTTATCAAAAGGATAGTATTGTTCCTTGACCGTATCCGAAAAAATATCCCAAGTGGGCTCGACCCCATTTATTGTAGATTCCTCTGTGGAAATTTTCTCCCAGTAATTTTCCCACCAATGTTTGACATGGGGAAGATCCTTAAGGAGTGCG
Source organism: Picea engelmannii (assembly GCA_009831015.1). NCBI lineage: Eukaryota > Viridiplantae > Streptophyta > Pinopsida > Pinales > Pinaceae > Picea > Picea engelmannii. Next base: position 513,673 of record ML787280.1, on the reverse strand, counting down.
AAGGTGATTTTTTCCTTTTCGAAAAAATTTTGAACAGAGAAATAACCTTATAATAGATTTAACCATTTTTCTAGGGCATCTGCATCTATCCGACCTTCAAATATGGGAATATAAAAATTAACTTGTACCTTGAAGGGGGAGGTTCCTCCAAAATGGTAGCTTGATGAAGATGCACCTGCTGCTATCAGTAGGCATTGAACGATGTGTGAAAATTCTCCATAATTTTTTCCCTTTGTCACGTGAGATCTTGCTCGAGAAATAGGTTAATAGAATATTATGCTCCATCACTTTTATTTTTTGTCACCATTTAGGTTTTTTTAGGTGTGCGAGAGTGATTTTCCTCAAGAGAGACAAGATCGAGACCCAACTGGCTATACTCGGACCTCATCAGGGACATGCACTAAAAAAATATCAGGAGAAACTTTCTTTGATACCAACGATACAAATTATTTTTGGAACGAAACGAAAGAAGAGAAATTAAAATTAAATACTCATGAAAATTTCCAGAAAGAGAGAAATACAACAATACTTGATTTCTATTAATGAAATAATTGTAAAGAGACTGTAAAAATACAGAGTGCAAGACTCGCTAGAATGGTGGAAACTTTATCTCTAAGAAGAGATGTGACGACTGTGCTCATTCACAAGAAGATGATTACAATGAGGCTCTGAAATCCTTGTTATGATAACATGAATGCCAAAACCCTATACATCCAAAAACCTAACCCTAGGAGATGAAATGCCAAAATTCATGTGGACCTTGTTTGGGTAAGTTAGTACATTAGCATCATGGGGTCGTAACTTTGGTATACGATCTCCATTTTAGACACGTGATAGCCTATTGGAAAGGTATTTTCAAGAACTACGTATTATGTCATCAAAATCTAACTTCCTCTACAGTTTTACTGTGGTACACCAAAAAAAACATGTTTAGGGCCCGAAAATGGCCCTGGAAGTACAGAAAGATGTGTTGAAATGAAAACTTCCAAAATAATCCAGTTGGATTGGGTGGGTGGCCACCAGTCTCCACATGGAAGATGTGTAGGTATTCAAACAACCCTAGAAGTGTAGAACCCATAATTACAAAGAAGTACAAAAGAACGTACTGAACTAAAAACTGACAAGAGGAGCCAATTGGAATAGGTGGGTGGCCACCAATATCCACCTAGATCAAGCGCGTAGTATCTCAAGTCCATATCCTATTATAAATTATAATAAAAGGATCGAGCTAGATGAGATACATGGAGAAATTAATAAGATAAAGTGTCCTACCTTTGACGGTGAGCACAATAAGGATGAAGATGCAGAGACCTGGTTGATTGGTATGAGGTAGTACTTCCAGCCGCATAATTATTTTGTGCATGAAGAAGGGAGAATTCCATCTATCAAATAAAAGGAAAAGAATCAATGTGGTGGGATTAATTTGTGCAAGTGAAATGCATTGATGAAAAAAAGGTTACTTGAAGGGAATTCAAGAGGTATTTTCAAAATAAATAATTAACCAAGAGATATTATGACAAGAAAATGAAGGATTTATTTGAACTCAAGTTTGGGAGTATGACAATAGATGAATATGAAAGAATTTTCTTAGAGATGTTAAAATATGTCAAACTCATCAAGGATGAGAAAGTTAAAATTCAGAGGTACTTGAGTGGGTTTCCCAAATTTATCAATGACAAGATACAATATGATGACCCCAAGACATTGGAGGAAACCATAAGGCACGCTAAATGTATTTATGATCAACAAAGGGTAAGACTGACTTTCCAAAAGGCTTGAGAAGACAATATGAAAAGCAAGGTGGAATAGAGGAAGAAGGGGAATAAGACACCATTTTTCATAAATACTGTGCAAAGAAAACCAACTCTTAATGAGCCCAGAATGATAGAGACAATGGGGAAAAAAACAAGGAAACAACCTACTCAATTTTTGGGTTGTGGCATAGATCATATGCATAGAGATTTCCCTCAAAGAGGTGAAAAAGAATGGATTGCACACAATGTACAACAAGCTGTGAAAGTTGAATACTTGGGTAGAAATGTACTAAGGATTTACACAGCCCTGGATAAAAATCAAGATGAGTTTTAGTCTCACATGATTGAAGTGGAAGGTAAGATTAATGACCAACACATTGCTATTTTAATTTATTCAAGATCTATTAATATGTATCTAGATTTTAAGATGGTGGAAAGATTCCAATTTCCAAGAAGCAAGCTTGGAAAACCTTGGTTGGTGCAGTTAGCTATAGGACAAAAAAGGAAAATTAATGAGATGGTTAAGGCATGTTCAATGGAAATTATTGTATTGTGCACAAAAGATGATTTTATTATCATACCTTTGGGTTCTTATGATTTCCTCATTGGTATGGATTGGTTGGACTAGCATCATGATTTTATATACTATTACAATAACGAATTTACTTGCTTATATGAGGAAGGAAACTTAAGAGTAGTTCAAGGCATTCCAAGAGTTGTAAGTATCAGAGAATTTTCAGCCTTACAATTGAAGAAAAGCTAAAAAAAATGATGTCAAGTATTTGCAGTGCACATGGAGGAGGAACCTAAGGATAAAGTACCAAATGTTGAAGACTACACAGTACTGAAAGAATTTGAGGATGTATTTAAAGAGATATTGGGGTTGCCACCGAAAATAGATATTGATTTTTCTATAAATTTGATGCCTGGAGAAACACCCACACCCAATACTCCTTATAGGATGAGTATGCTAGAGATAAAGCAATTGCAGATGAAACTTGAAGAGATTATGAAGAAGGGGTATATATTCCCAAGTGTGTCACCTTGGGGTGCCTCAGTATTGCTTGTGAAGAATAAGGATGGTACATTGAGACTTTGTATTGACTTCAAGAAGTTGAACAAAGTAACAATAAAGAACAACTATATTTTTCCAAGGATAGATGACCTCTTTGATCAATTGAGGGGCACACATATATTTTCAAACATTCATCTCAGATATGGATATCACCAAGTGGGAATTAAAGAAGAAGACATCAGAAAAACTTCCTTTAGAATGAGGTATGAACATTATGAATTCACAATGGTTTCATTCAGATTGTCAAATGCACCAACTGTCTTCATGTGTTTTATGAATGGAGTTTTTCAAAAATTACTTAGGTAAGTTTGTCATTGTATTTATGGATGACATACTTATTTACTCAAATTTTGAAGAAGATCATAAGAAACACTTGAGGATGGATCTACAATTTTTGAGAAAACATTAGTTGTATGCAAAGTTTAGCAAGTGCTCATTTTACCAGTGACAAATTCATTATTTGGGTCATATCATTTCCAAGGAAGGAATAGCTTTGGATCCGGAAAAGATAAAAGCCAATGAGGAATGGCCAATACCAAGAAATTTCACAAAGGTGAGGTCCTTCATGGTACTTGCAAGTTATTATAGAAGGTTTCTTGAAGGATTCTCAAAGATTGTGCATCCAATCAAATCCTTGTAAAACAAAGGTGTGTGATTTGAATGGACTCTGGATTGTGCAAGGATTTTTCAACACTTGAAGAGTTTGTTGACAAGTACACCAATTTTGAGAATTGTTGATTCAGATGAAGACTTCATTGCATGCACGGATGCATGAAAGGAATGTATCAATGGAGTCCTTAGCTAGAATGAGCATCTGATGTGCTACAAATCAAGAAAGTTTAAAGAGCATGAAAGGTTCTATACTACTCATGACTTAGAATTGGCCAACATAATGCATACCTTGAAGATATGGCATAACTATCTCATGGGTAAAATATTTGAGCTGAGAACAGACCATAGTGGTTTGAAGTATCTATTTGGACAACCAAGATTAAATGCCAGACAAAGTAGGTGGTTAGAATTCCTCAATGAGTATGACTTTGACATAAATCATATCATAGGAGAAGAGAAAAATTTAGTTGATGCACTTAGTAGGAGGGTTCATGAAATGCATGCCATAACCATTAGCATGTACAAATCGAATTTATGTGAAATTTTTTTAGAGGTTTCCAAATCAAATCAACACTATGTGTACATAAAGGAAAATTTACAACAAGGTATGTCATAGCGGAAATTGGAAGTTTATGAGCTAAGAGAGGATGGAATCCTCATGTATAGGAACATACTTTATGTGAAAAATGTTCAGGAGTTGAAAGATTTTTTATTGTCATAGATGCATAAAGTTCCTTATGCATGACGCCTAGGCTACCAGAAGACAATTGTAGTGTTCCAAAAACAATATTATTGGCTAGGAATGAAAAAGGAGGTTGCCAATTTTATTTCCAGATGTCTTGAATGTCAAAAGGTCAAGACTGAGAACAGACATCCTACTGGTTTTCTACAACCTTTTCCCATTCCTGAGTGGAAGTGGGAAATGGTAATGATGGATTTCATCACTAATATACCTAGGACTACTAAGAAACATGATTCTATTATGGTAGTGGTGGAAAAGCTTACTAAAGCTGCCCATTTTATTCCAGTAAAGTCATTGCATAAGGAAGCCAACATTGCTGAAATATACATGTGAGAAATTTCTAAGTTGCATGGTGTACCTAAGACATTTATATCTAATAGAGATTGGAATTTCACATCGAACATTTTTTTTTTGTTGACTAGGGAAATCAACAACTGTTGGGCACGTACTCGTGTGACACGTGGTCTTATTTTCCGAATGCTACCAATATAACCCCAGGCATGCTAACGCATCCCCTCATGTGACACACAAGGTAAATTGAGGGTTTTGAACCGGTGACTTTACATAAATGAGTGCCTTTACATTACACTCCATCATAAACTATTCTACACCTAGGGGGTTGTTTACATCGAACGTTTGGAAAGGAATATTCAAAGGATTTGGGAAAAATATGAACTTTATCACAACATATCAGTCTAAGACAGATGGAAAAACAAAGAGGGAAAATCATGTGATTGAAGATATTCTTAGGATGTATGTGATGGACAAACCATCAAAAAGGGAAGAATACCTTCACTTGGTAGATTTTACTTACAAAAATGGGTATCAAGCATCTTTAAAGATGATCCCATTTGAGGAAATTTATGGTAGAAAGCACAACACACCAATGAGTTGGGACAAACCAATAGACTTCACAGTGGTTGGAACTGATCTGCTTAGGGAAATGGAAGAGAATATGGTAAAGATAAGGAAGAATTTAAAGGCTTCCCAAGACATGAAGAAAAGATGCACAGATAAAGGAAGAACCCACAAACAATTTAAAGTGGGTGACCATGTGTTCTTGCAAGTAAAATACAAATGTAGTTCCCTGAAGTTGGAAATTGTTATAAGCTGGCTGCACGATACTTTGGGCCATTTGAAATCCTAGAAAGTATTGGTCATGTTTCATATATTCTTTCATTGCCTACATCCTTGTATATTCATAATATTTTCCATGTATCATTTCTTAAAAATTACGTACCTGATGCTAATCATATTATTGATTGGAATTTGCTTCAGGTAGATCCAAAAGGTGATTTTCGAGTGCAACCGATTTGCATATTGTATCAAAAAATCAAACATCTCTATAATCAAGCCATGGAGCTAGTAAAGGTCCAATGGACTTGGTACGGTCCCGAGGATGCAACTTTGGAGAGTGAGGATGCTATGTGGGTAGAGTATCCACATATTTTTTAATACTTTTGAAATTTTGTATGTACATGTGTATATAATTCACTGAGGATAGTCCATAAATAGTGGGGAGGGGAATGTAATGTCCCTAATCCAAAACCCTTTGTAATTGTACATATAGGTTGGTGATCCATTGGTACCAATTGTAAATGGAAATTTACATATAGGCTGGTGAGACATTGGCACCAAGTATTGGTTTTCCGTGCACCTAAGTAGTGTGTGAGGATTGTTATAAAAAAATGAGTGCACACATTTCATAGTGTTGTGCACACCTGGGTAAGTGTGCATGGTTACACATCAAAGGAAGGGTGCACATATTTCACTTTGTTGCTCACACTTGAGTAACTGTGTGAGGATTACCCTGAAATGCGCATTGATTTGATATATATATATATATATATATATATATGAGGCCAGAGAGACTGTGTGGTTATGAGGCCAGTGAGCCAGGACCGAAATATGCCAGTGTGCCTATCCTTGTAAAATTTAATCACACTCAAGTTATTAATAATATCACATCATTGTGTGTATATAGATTAGATGAAATGAGATGGGGGGGCTAACTCCACAAAAAAGGAAAAGGGGGGGACTTAAGTCCTAGGGAATATTTTATTAATATTTCTGAAAAAGTTGTTTCTTTATCCTAAGTTCTCGAGAGATGGGAACAACTCACCAAGTGGATAAATCTAGTTTTGAAGGTGAAAAGTGTCCAGATTAAGGCATACAATATATATTGTTGGCTTAAGTATATTTTTGGAGGGATAACTCATTCTTGGGGGAACCATTTATTCTCATGTGCAGAAGGGGTCGAACCATCTGAGAAAGGAAGACTATTACCTTATCTACAAAGAAAATATTATAAAGGGGATTTTATGTATTCTAACTAAAGTATTTTTGTTGTCAAAGAGGAAAGTTTTTAGGCCTATGATAATTCTCTCTAGGTGAGAGATTTTTTGTTGAAAAGGAGGGTTGCAAAGCCCGTGAGCATTCTCTCTAGATGAGATTTTTGCTGAAAATTTTTCTCTGGTGCACTGGGCATTAGTTCTAGGGATATGATACTTCATGTTAGACTTATTTCTATAACCCTTGAAGGGAGGTGGGGTAGTCGAGGGACTATTGAGAAGAGAAGGGGAACACTTCCTACTCCGAAATCGGATTCAGAAGCCTGACAGGGCATGAAAAATGCTCAAAAATGAAAGTGCTCAGAATTCAATGAAACCAATGACATTGTGTCCGCCTTGTCTTCCCGATTCTGGTGGTATAATTTTTATTTCAAACGGAGTCCGTATGGAGAAGATATCGCGTTTTGACCGAAAAGTTAAATAGGCAAAAAAAATGCTGACTGGGTAGTCCGTACGACTCACACGTGGCAGTGACGTGGCATGATGGTACACCCTGGAAGCTGATGCGGCAAGTTCTAGTTGGCTGATGGTGGTCGAATAGGGTGATTACATGTGGTATTTTATTATCGAATGGAAAGGTGCCACGTGGCCCAATGAAGGGCTGCCACGTGGCACCCCTATTTTGGCTAATGGCTTTTGGTTCGTTTATCAAAACTTTTTGGAGGCCGCGGGGTTTGACCCCCGGATCTCCACATGCTACAAACGCCTTCAAAATAGTCCTATAACCGATGCACCAGATTATTTATTATGTTTTAAAACCCATAATATTAGTTATATTGTATGGTTTTATGCGCATAAAGGAGGAGAGGGGTCAACGCTTAGCCCTTTGGGCTAAGTGCTTGGCCATATGGAGTCCATATAACCTTGCCAAAGGAGCACGCGCCCAAGACTAAGGGGCTAAGCCCGAATTTAACCAATTTATGGTTATAAAGTGGGTTTTTCTAACCACTTTTGAGTTTTTAATGTAATTAAACTCATTT
>ML787280.1:491273-502708 GCA_009831015.1 Picea engelmannii | reverse complement strand
GGTTATAAAGTGGGTTTTTCTAACCACTTTTGAGTTTTTAATGTAATTAAACTCATTTTTAATGTAATTAACTCATTTTTGGGAGTTATTGGGCATTTTTAGAGCCTAAATTCGTGGAGGAAGTTGGAGATGGATAACTAACTTCCCCACTATTTAACCAAGGCCATTTTGAGGCCATGGAGACAACTTTTGAGAGAATTCAGAGCAGAGATGCTGAGGAGAAGCCAAGTCAAAGCCAGTTGAGGCAGGGAAGCTGTTGAGGTAGAGATGTTGTCGGACGATTTCTGAGAGTTCGGGACATCCGTTTCAGGTGCCGTAAGTTGTGAAAGATTCTAGAGATCATGGCGAACAAGACAAGATCAGTCTAGAAGCCAATCGACATTGTAAATATGTACTAATAAGCTTTCTAAAAGAAATCAAGAAGCCTCCCTCACAGAGAAAAGGCCCGGAGACGTAGGCAAAGTGCCGAACTCCGTTATCAAACTTGTGCATTATGGTTTGCTGTTTTCATTGCATTTCAGATCTGAAAATATGTTAATGGCTGTATAATTCCTTTCTTTTCTCATTCTTTCGTTAAGTTTCCCAATGGTTAATTAATTCATGCACAGTTAAAAAAAAACTCAACCATAGTCATTCGAAAAATCCTGACGGATCACTTCCTTGGGTGTAACAGGCATGCGGTGAATGAGAGAATGTAGACTAGTTGTAAAAGCAAGCACCTTGGACTGAACAATTGTTTTGATTATCAGAACTTAGCCTAGTAGCATTGGGAACCCTTTTTCCCTGGTGGAGTTAAGCCACAACTTGGGGGTGACCTATTGTTGAAAGTATATGAGCAACAAAGACTATGGCTAGGAGGAACATCTGAGTTCTGCATGCAATTGGTGACTTTTCATAAAATATAAGTGTCTTTATGTGCTTAATTATCTATGTTTAATATGTTTTTAATTCTTATATGTTATTGTATATAAGTAATTGAGGTTATTCTATATAATGTTTCTTGCACATGTAAGTGTGGTGTTGATATTCGGTATTTGTAGTTGTGCATGAGTTTGATAATTGTTGTTAGTTATTCTTGTTAAGTTAACCTTATGATAATGATCACGTGTCTCTGAGGCAAAGTTAGAATGGTCTTGCACGTAGGGGAATACTCTGTGTGCACAACAATCTAGATTTTCTTGTGTGCACAGAGAAGTATTCTGCGCACACAAGGAAAATAGAATTTGTGTGTGATGAAAGAATGGTTACACGCACAATAGACATAACATGTTCAGAGTGGATTATGTGTACAATAATTTTGTGTGCTCAGTATTTTTGTGCCCATAGTTGTATTGTGTTTCTTATCCTATTATAAATTTTGTAAAAAGATTAAAATTGGTGTGTCTCAACCCATCTTGGGGTTAATCATGTTACTTCAAGTAATTCTATGTAGATCAATGTTACAGAGTAGAATCTACACACTAAAATTTGGAGTAGCATTGCTTGGTAGTAATTTGGGTAATGTTACAAATTGGTATCAGAGAAGTTTGGTAATGGGGATGCTATATTATGGTATCAAAGAATTCTTGGAATAGGGATGTTACATTATGTTAGTAGAGTAGTTTGGTAATGGGGATATTACAAAGATAGATGATGAATAATGTAATGATCCAATCCATATCATCCTTCATCAAATGGAATTCAAAATGATGTTGATCATCATGTTGCTTCAACTAGTTTGATCCATGACCAGATTATCCTTGAGAGTTGTTGGCCCTTGACCAAGTTTTGGAGATCCTTGGTTAGTTTTGACCTATTTTGGGAATTCGACAGGACATCGAAGGTAGAGCGCAAGTCCAAGCAGAGATCATAGGATCTTAGCACCTTTTGGGGCATTTTTGGGATTAGGGATTATGTAACGGGTATGGGGATGTTCGCCCATGGCTTTACCCATGTTTAGGCCCTTTCTATAATGTATAAATAGAAATATAGGTGATGTAATTAAGGGTTGTATGTGATTCTAAGTTAAAAAGGGCAAGTGAAGGCCAATGTGCTAAGTGCAAGTGATAGTTGTACATGCTTTGTGCATATTGTGTGAGACTTGCAAGGCTAAGTGCAAGTAACTGTAAGAGATTGTGTAAAAGGCTTTGTGTTGTAACCTAACTTGGGGAAGGAGGATCTGGAGAGGTTCACATATACCTCTTGGCCTATGTGGAGTAGGACCTTATGGCTCTATGCATGTAGATGATTAACAAAAGATAATAAAGAAGATGAAGTGTTGGTGGACGTAGCCCCAGGATGGGGGTCAACCACATATATCCTATGTTATGGTTGCTTTATGGTTCATATGATTAATTCTTTGTACAGTGATGTATGCTTAGATGAATATGATAGGTTAGTTCCTAATGATGTGAATGAGATGCTAGATCTAATCTATGTTGATGTTCTTGGTGGTTGAATGTGTTGAATCTTGTTGAACAGTGCACTGCACTGTAATTAGGGTTTATCTACGCTATAGAAAAAGGTTAAGTACTAATGAATGAAAACTTCTAAGTTCTTTGTTAGAGTATTGTAATCACATTTATGTGTCCCAACTAAGGTTGCAGACATTGGAGTCTTCCAACCACCCCTGCCTCTACCTTGGGTGAGACTTCATCTGCTTCGCAGGTGTTTCCGAAAGGGCTAGTAGTTAGGGTTTTGTTGGTGCGATGTTGAGGCATTGAACCTTGGGTCTGCCCCTATGCCGATAAATGGTTTTGTTGCTGGGACCTAAACCTATGATTGTTGGGAACTGGGGAAAAGAAATAAAGCTCTGTACGTAGATCTATTTCTTTAGTAGGCAGATCTGAAGAAAAAAGGTAAGATCTAAAAGATTTGTGCTCTCATAGAGGTAAGATCAATGAAATGTTTTTATTAAAGAGGTAAGATCTGAAATATTTGTTCTTTGATAAAGATAAGATAAGTGGATATTTTTGTTTCAAAAGTATGGATCTAGGTATGTTTGATAAATTTGGTCCTAGTCTGAAAACTAGGGTACAACTAGAAGAAAGAAGGATTGATATGAATAGATCTAATAGAAATAATGAAATATATGTTATTCCTATGCATAAAAAGAATGTTTGGACTAACAAATGGGTGCAGGATCCTAGGAAGAATTTTTGGCAAGTTAGCTACCATGATACTAGTGTGTAGTATAAGAAAGGATAGGGATCATTTAAGAGGAAGAGAGGATTAACCCTTTGTTACAACTGCAGAAGGCCAATCCATGTTGCTAAGGATTTCCCTGATAGAGGACCTAGTTGTATTTGTTGTAAATATATGGACCATGATGTTCTGGATTTCCCTAGAATGATTGCTAAGATTGAAAGAATGAATATGAGACAAGAAAACCCTGAGAAAGGCTAAGAAACTGAGACGATGGAAGAACCCCAGAAAGAATCAGAGATTTTGTTACTACAAATGAAAGAAACCTTGAATGACCATAGAGATATCAACTCATCAAAGATCTTCAAAGAGAAAGAGTGCATAGAAACAAGAATATGAGACTTCAACATAGACTGTGTTCTGGATGAGGAAACATAAGTGAATATTATGATAGAAAGAACTTGGGAATTTTTAGGAAAGACTGCTATGATTCCTTCATTGGGAGGAATAGGATTATTTATAGGAGATTTGATAACCCTATGTGGAAGACTAACCCATACATCTATGAGTGCTCATGGCACTTCGACAGAAGAAGAATTTGAGGTTGTTAAATTTATTGAGAACAACACCCCATTTCCTATGTTACTAGGAAAAACCTGGATTGAAAAAGATCAGATTCGAAGAAAACAAGAAGAAGAAGTTCTAGAACAAAAAATGCAAGAATTAAGAGACTTCATGGCTAAGATAATAGCACACTTAATGGAAGAACAATAAAACCAGTCGAAGCTACTGAGGACCAGAAATCTGGATGTCGAAGTTGAAAGAAAACAAGAAGATTTGAAACACCTGTCTGTACAAGAGAGTAGAGCACCTACTCCAGACAAAGAAGAAGTATTGGCATTGAAACCTATGAAAGACCATCAACAATGAAAAGTTACTATGCCAAGAGGAGATAAGAATTAGAATGGGAAGAGGAACCCAGTAATGCAAATCACAGGGAAGAAAGATAGAAAACTTAGCAAGAAGCAAGCAAAGTTGGAGAAATTACAGGAAGTTCTAAAGAAGAATTGGTTTAAGAAAGGTCTCTAGAATTTGAACTTCACTGGAATATCAGAGTAACTTAGATTGGAAATTTGCCATCAAGGAGAGATATGACCGTTGGAGGAATTATAACCCTTACATTGACATTCCTGAATAGTTAGAACATCAGTTATGATCAGAAAGCTCGCCATCAAACCATTGGGACCACGCTGTAACGGACATAACTGCATTGATGAAGGCTTCTTGTCCATTGAAAGGATCTGTTACATCGATGTCTAATTATCCCATCGACTGTTGCACCAAGCACACTTTCATGAATTGTATATGATCCAACAAGAGAACTCATTGTTACTGTGTTGTGCTTATTGAGACCTTGCCATCCATTCTATTGCATTGAGAAATTGTTCATTAGCCTGAGATATCCAATCTCAAGCGTGCATGTCAGACGAGCTCAGTGTTGTGGAAAAGTCAGTAGAGGAAAATTTAATTGATCTAATGGCAGAGAGAGTGATTTCCAGAGGAGTTCAAGCTTCATAGACACAGAGAGTGCAAGCCTCCCCTTCGACTTCTCACGGATCTGGACCATCTTGAGTTGCAGATGAGAAAAGAACCAAGCATCAAGATGACTTGGAAAATGCAAAGTTAATCCCTTCCATCCTGCCCAACTACATCCCAACACTAGCTGGGATGGTGAATCGTCACAGTGTCCCCAGGGACTTTGACTACAAATCGGTTACTGCATACCTCCTGAAGGGGATACACACAGGCAAGCCTCAGCCGGATAAGATCACGACACTAAATATTAACGACTTTAACCTAGGGGATCACAATAACTTTAGCATGCTCGCTCCTCACAGATATTTGACTAGGATGTAGGGAAAGAAGTCGAGGATAATCCCCCAACCATGGACTATGGACCTCGCGCAGTCCACCATCTTGAACATGATGAAAATACCCCATTTTGGAAGGCACCAGGGTGTTAACGCGTGCGTTAAGCTCCTTCTTTCGAGCTTCCATGGTGGTTATTTTTTTCTAGACAGACGCATCACCGTCTATCCGATGTTGATCCATCAGATCATCAGATTGAGCATGCAGGGACTATACCTGTAAGACTTTTACCTAGGGAAGGCTGCTAACCATGCCCTGGCATAGAAGATTAAGGATACATACGTCGATGTGGAAAATGGGAAGTGAGGCTACAAGGTATCCTCCATCCAAAATGGCATAGTACGCCTTGCTTACCAGTTGATTTCTAGTAAGATAGTCTAGAAGAAAAGACCCATGCAGGTCATAGGGTTTGTTGTTGACCTCACAGGAAAATGCGTGGAGGGGCTACAGATGAATTGGGAAAAATACTTAGTGAACCAGTTAGACCAAGACTGCCACGAAGCTCAGGATCAGGGCTATGAGTTCCATTTTAGTTGGTTGTTGATCCTCATCACATTCATATCTTAGGATATGTGGGAAGGTACGACCTTCCCTGAACTAGAACCATCTTAGCCCTTATCCACGAAGTTCACTTCGCTATGGTATTCAAGCGATATGGGAAAACAATGACAATCAAACGCGGTGTTCCATGCCTACCACTTGCAGTTAAAGAGGGCTATTGAGGCTATCCCTTGTATAACATCGAACACCCTACATAGGTTCAGGCCATTTTTGAAGTTCCATGCAGACAGACATTTTATTTACATCACTGCGTGCAGGTACAAACACAAAGAAGTACTAAAGATTTATTACAAACTCACAGAGGAGGACCTAGAAGAAATAACTAAGGAGTGGACTTCATAAATCCTTATCCCTATTGACCCCGCAGAACTATCAGATCCTGAACTAATCAGAAGCCTAGTGATCAATCGTGAAGGGAATGATACACCTGGAACTAGTAGAAGGAAGAAGACAAAAGAAGTCCAACAACTGAGCAGTGCATCAGAAGAAACTGCTTCAGAATCACCTGGAGGAGGAGGTGATGAAGAAGTAGATAAAGAAGAGTAAAATGGAAAATAATATCAATAGAAGCAAGGAAAAGTAACACTGCCACAAAATCCCCCTGATGACGTAGAGCCATCTCACAAAAGAAAGGTTTATCCCACGAAACCCATATCGCGAAAGAAGTCAAAGGCTAGTAAGAACAAGCTGTAGACTATTCTCATGCTTGATGACTTCGAATTCATCATCGCATCTATATCAGATGCCTTAGAAGATATTTTATAGATAAATGAAGCTAAGAAATAGACCATGTATGAAAAAATTGAAGCATAGCTGAGAGGGGTACAACAATCCCTTCACTCCAGTCGCGCAACGTCGACTGTTCCCCCTCCATCAGAAGAAACAAATTTGGGAGATGATCTTACCCAACTTCGGAGATTATCCGATGCGAATGAATATCTCCTTTGCTGCGCACAAGAAGAAACAGAACAGACCACAGTGGCCCTGAAGCAAGAACAACAAAAAGTAATAGAGTAATGCAGGGTTGCGTAGCAGGAGAAGGATATCCTCCAAGCAAAGTTTGAAGAGGAAAAGGCGCATATCCAACATGAGAAAGAACCGATGCTTGTAGAGTAGGTTGGAGTAAAAGAAGTAGTCAGCAGAGCACTTCTCTCTTTGACGGGATTAGAGAAAAAAGAGGAAGACCCAGTGGAGGGTCAAGTAGCACAGCTTGTTGAAGCCATCCAATAGCTTCAACAGAGAATAGCATATCTATAGCTACAAATAGCATCAAGTACTCCACAGGATGTGCGATACCAAAGAGAATCCACTACCTGAAGCATAGTTGAGAGGATCAGAGCCTTAGCTTTCGAATGTAAACAACTTAGTAGTAGAAGTGTGCAGACTTATGGGTGACTTACTGAGGACCCTGAACTGAAGACACTGGAGTCACAACTCTAGGAGGCAAAGAAGCAAGCAATGATAGTACATGCATAGTTGAATCTCTTGTCAGCAGTTGAAACAATGAAAATATCTTAGGAACAATGAATTGTTCAACAACATGTCCATGCCATACAAAGAAAAGTTATGGAAGTGACTCAAAGGCTCTAGCCAGTCCAGGATGCATCTTGCTAATTGTTCGAAGAGATTGAAGGCTGAGGAGAAGAGCTGGAACAAGTAGTCACTTAAGTCTAACAACTCTTAGAGGGACCTCTGAACGAGGTAGTTCTTCAGGATTTCGCCGAGCAGGAGGCCCTGGCGTAGTAGCAGGTCGAAGTAGCTTGAGATAGGCTCGAGGCTTTTGAGGCAGATCTACCTAGATCAGAGTGACTCAGGATGAGTCACAAGTGAGTGTTGGGGGCCTATTGACCCTTGACCAAGTTTTGGATATCCTTGGTCAGGTTTAACCTATTTTGGGACTTCGATAGGCTATCGAAGGTGGAGCGCAAGTCGAAGTAGATATTGTGGTATCTTGGCTCCTTTTGGGGCATTTTTGGGATTAGTGCTTATGTTATGGGTATGAGGATGTCAGCCCATGGGTTTACCCATGTTTAGGCCCTTTTTTTAATGTATAAATAGAAACATAGGTGATGTAAGTAAGAGGTGTATGTGATGTTATGTGCAAAAGGGAAAGTGAAGGCCAATGTGCCAAGTGAAAGTGATAGTTGTAAATTCTTTGTGCATACTGTGTGAGACTTCAAAGGCTAAGTGCAAGTGACTGTAAGAGATTGTGTAAAGGCTTTGTGCTGTAACCTAGATTGGGGAAGGAGTATCTAGCGAGGTGCACACATATCTCCTATCCTATGCAGAGTAGGACCTTATGAATCTGTGCATGTAGATGAATAACATAAGATAATAAAGAGTTGGTGGACATAGCCCGAGGTTGGGGGTGAACCACGTATATCCTATGTTATGGTTTCTTTGTGCATTATGGTTTCTTTATGGTTCATATGCTTAATTCTTAGTATAATGATGTATTCTTAGATGAATATGATAGCTTAGTTCCTAATGATGTTAATGAGATGCTAGATCCAATCTATGTTGATGTTCTTAGAGCTTGAATTTGTTGAATCTTCTTGAATACTACGTTGCGCTGTAATTAGGGTTTATCTGCGTTGTAGACAAAGGTTAAGTACTAATGAATGAAAATTGTTAAGTGCTTTGTTATAGTATTGTAATCACAGATCTGTGTCCCAGATAAGCTTCCAGACACTGGAGTCCTGCAACCACCCTTGCCTCTACCTCGAGTGACACTTCATCTGCTTCGCAGGTGTTGCTGAAAGGGACAGTAGTTAGGGTTTTGTTGGTGCGTTGTTGAAGCGATGAACCCTTTGTCTACCCCTATGACAACAAGAGTGTAGATAATGTCATCGCGAGCTCTGATTCTTTTATTTATCTCCCACACCTTATATATTCTTGGTAAGTAGGATAGTATTGATGGGGAATCCTAGCCATAGACAACCTCAAAGGAAGTCTTACAAGTGTCACCATGATAAGTTTTATTATACCACCCTTTATCTAGAGGTAACCATTGTATCCATTGTGATTGTCTCTATAAAGTGAAGAACCAAAAACACTCTTTTGAGAACTTGTTGACAAATTTACTCTAAGTATAAATTTGTGGGTGATATGCAATGCTAAGATTCAATTGAGTGCCCTAGAGTTGAAACACCTCTTATCGAAAATTGCTAGTGAAGATGAGGTCATGATATGAAACAATTTAGTGTGGCATACAATGGAATTTAAATATATTATCCATGAATAATTGAGCAATCATAGTGGCCTTGAAGGGCTTTTATAGAGAACAAAAGCCAGAATATTTTGAAAGGTGATCAACCACAACCATGATTACAAATTTATTGTTAGAATTTGGTAACCTATGTGTTTTTCCTAATTTTCCACTTGGGTGAGAAAGAAAAGGCAATTAAGTGTTAACCTGGGCTTAATTAGAACCACAAAGAATTGTTAGTGTTAGTGGAACACCATAAAACAAGAAATAAAAATATAACATGCAAGAAAAAAAATAAAACAGGGCGAGATATGTTATACCAATGGGAAATCTTTGAGTACAACACTGCATAGTAGTTGGTGAACAAATGATCTACCTTCTTACTCTTTGGGATGGGTTATTTTTTCCCTTCTAGAACCTCTTTCTCTCTCAAAATAAAATGAAATGGTGCGAAGATGTGTACAATTATCCCAATCAGTGAGAGTTTCAATACACCGAGAAACAATGGATATGAAATTATGATTGAGCTTGGTATAAATGAGGATTATATAGACTCATACATCCAATGTAACATTACTTTGTTTTTCTTCTCTTTGTGCATGCTAATGGCCTCTTTTTACAGGCCTTCAACAATTTTGATAAACAATGGTTTCAATGGAAAAGGGGAGGCCACTTGGGTGTGGCCTCCCATGCTTGACTAGACATGAACCCACTTATTGTACCATATTTAAATTCTTATGGGCTCGAGGCCTCTTGGTCCTTCATATATAAATTATGTTTGATGGGATTTTTGGTCATCAATGTGCCAAAATTTGGTGAAATTTCACTTCTAGTCAATCCATGCAAATTTTGAAGGAACAATCATGCGAGCACGCACATATCATATGAAATCCAATTTGTTTAGTCATGCAGTTGATAAACAAATCCACTTTTCATATTTTCTTTGTCTTGATAAAGATGATGTATTAATTCCATGAACATACACCTTAGTGATTGAACTGATGACTCCTCTAGTGATCACATGTATAGCTCTATGACTGAGTTTTTCATCATAATAGAAGCCCATTGATGTATGGCGTTAGGAGAATATGTATAGCCAAAATACATCATTATTTATTTTTCTTTGTACATTGATATTGTGCTGTAGAGAAACAAAGTAGATTCAAAGGGACTAGGACCACAAATAGAGGAAGAAGGACTGGCCCACTTGCAAACATATGACACTACTAAAAATAATTAACTTATTTTACAGAAATGAGGTGGGCATGCCCCATGCTTATTCCATACAAATAAATGAGTACAACAATGGAAAAGAGGTGGAGGCCTCTTGTTTGATCATCAAGGGTATGAATACCATGATGACCCTGTAACTAGAAAATTTATGAAGTAGATATCTACAGTTCCCTCAAGGATATCGGTAAAAAAAAAAATGATTATTTTGAAGGAAAACATTCCTTGGAGCTTGAACTAAATACTTGGGGTGTTTGTTCATTACTTGAAGGAATTGATGGCTTTTCAATCCCAAAGGTCTTCAACTGGAACTATAAACTACAATTGTTACAAAGTAAGACCCACCCTAACATTGATATGTGTTGATGTCAAGCATCAGAGGGGCCAATAGAATCAAAGAGAAATGATGACTCTCTCTCTATCCCATCCAAAGATCACCATTTGTATGATAATGGGAACCAAGATAATGAAACATTCCTAGAAACTAATGTTGAGGTAAACATGAATGGAGCTATGATTGGAAAGAGAAAAGTTCCCCTTAAAAGAAACTGATCAATATGGTACCCAGTACTGACATGTAAGAGTGATGTGTGGTCGATAAATATGGATGAGGTCGATGGTAAATAGAAATCAATACTTCCCTTGGTTGGAGGATAAGTTACATATGATAATGGTAGAAATCAAATATTCAACTAGACAACAGTGGTATGATGTCAAGGGGATAGTTAGATACTGGCAAGGTATTTGTCAAATTGTAATTGAAGGTGATGAGGATATAAAGAGTTGGAAGTTATGAGTGAAAACACATGGATCATAAAAAAGGATATTGGGATACTCGTGGTAAAAAACATTCCACCATCGATGGCCTAAATATACTTTCTTGTGTTTAAATCAAAAGGTACTTTGTGCAATTACCAAATGAATAGAGAATAATTAGGTTTAAATGTGTTAGAACAATTATACGTGCCCCAGTGATCGAAAGGCCTGACCTAGGGAGGCAACCTCAGACACTTTGTGAGAAGAGATGAAGGGTTGGGCCCCATGGGTGCATGTCTCTATGTATGTGGATGAATGGTGTATTGCACTGTAGATGTTCGATTGATATTGGAGGAGATGATCGACCAATGAAAATGTGAAGGTGTGTTCAATAGAATCAATCAAAAACTTGTGAGTATCTGAGAGTCCATGGGTGATTGAGATAGCAATAGGATGATAAGTATGAGGTTGATTCTCAGAAGTGTCAACGACTTGGAATCCCATGCTAGGGGATAATATGGCATGAGTGTCATTCTTACAAGGGAGCTAAAATTTGAGATAACCCATGTGGGTAAGAAACTACCATGAAATAATAATATGATGCAAATGGAACATGGTGAAGTTTTTG
>ML787280.1:467417-490988 GCA_009831015.1 Picea engelmannii | reverse complement strand
GGGGTTAATTAGTATAAGGTAAAATTTAATTTATTTAACCATTCATTAATCATTCATTAATTGAGAAACAATAATCACATATAAACTAAAATCACAATGCACATAGTTTAACATGGAAACCCAATAAAGAGAAAAAAATAAGACTTATCTTTACGTAGGAACCAACCTACTGCTACAAATATTGTAGGCACCAAATTACTAGAGACACCAATCTCCTTAACTAAGAACCAACTCAGAAAAATGTAGGAACCAACCTACTTGAGACACCAATCTCCTCAACTAAGCACCAACTTAGCAACACCTGTAGGAACTAACCTACTATTACAATATTTGCAAGAACAAACTTGTTGGAGGCACCAATACCCTAAAATAAGAACCAACTAAACAAGATACGTGTAGAGACCAATATAATATCCCCATGCACATAGTACATATGAATTCACCTGCATGCTTCATTCCATAGAAAATACTTCAAACCTTAGTCACATGTAGCCTTCATGCCCCAACGAGCCTGATAGCATCATTCCTAGAATATAATCCCTGAAGAAAAAATAAAAACCTAATAATATCTCACATTGCAACATCACAACCACAAAAAAATGCACACAACAACATCACATACATTAATTCCTTCATAGCACACCTTGAGAATAAGAAAGACCCAAAGAAATTCCCTTAGAATTCTCTTGCACACCTTTAGATCCCAAAACGACACCCCAACATATTTAACACACCTTAGATCACTTATACACACCTCATACTTGATTTATTTCTTAGTTTCACTACAAATTCACAATTCTATCCTGTATTTAGAGTAATTATGTCCCCACTTTCAGGGCCGACCTATAAAGACTAGCTGAGTCGACCACAATTTTCTGGTTGGGTTGTTGGATGGAAAAATTCATATATCCTCATTCCTATGGAGTTAGAAGGAATTACATATACCATTGGAAAGGTATCATAATAGTATTTCCAACTGTTAGCGATCAAAAACGCACTGACATTTTTGAAAGAACGATGCCTAATCTTGTAGGGAAATTTTTGATAGCTTCCTGAGATCCAAATGAATATCTGAAAACACCATTGGAAAGTTTAGGATTTGTAGATGTCAATCGACTATTTAAGCATGCAAAACAGACTCTCCATGACTGAAAAATTTGATTTTGAAACAATCTACGCTTTCACCAGCGCAAAAGGCAGAATTATAACTAGTTAGTTGTTGAAAGCTCCGCCTTTCAACAGCTAAGGAGCAGATTTTTGGGTAAGTTAGTTGTTGAAAGCCTGTCACGGCCAGAATAGCAAAATTTTCACCCAGATCATGATTTTTTGGGTTTGAATGATTTGAATTCTTCTTCAATAAGCTGGTTATGAATTATCAAATCAAAATCTGAATGCCATTCTTGGAGATGAAAGTCAAAAGGGAATTTTTTGACTAGATTTGGTGATTTTCAAGGGAAAAATGATAGGAATTTTTGGCACACATCATCAAATTCGAATTCCACTTTCAAAGGAACAGATCAAAGAGCCTTGGAAGTCTAGGCTACACTTCATCAACTTTCAACCAATGTTTGAAGACCAAAAGATGGAGGTTGACCTCATCTTGAGGATCTCTCCTTATCTTTTGTGAATCAGTTTTGACTTTCTATTTTTAGAATATCAAATCCATTGCTTTAGGATCTGAAAACTGATTGTAATAGGCTATAAATGCTTCTTTTTTCTAAGATTCAAGGGTTCAATTTTGGATACTCTTTGGCTATTGTACTAAGACACTTATTTTTCAACACATAATCAGTCTTCTTTTGTTGTTAATGACAGATTTCTTCATCTATTCCATGTTCTGTACTTTATTTCCATTTAGCTCAACTATTAAGAACTGTTATCTTCTTAATTATCTCATAAACTTGAACTAAAGGAATTCTTGTTGGCTTGTATGATCCTACACACTATTGTACTTGATTATCTAGATCAGTTTTCTCCATACCTTTTGATATTAATCTGTCTGTTCATTGATTCCTAAAAGCATTGTTTCATTCAATTGCATTGTGAGTTGTCTTCCCATTAGCTATTCTCAGTTATCCCATTGATCTACACTTTCATTATTCATGATTTCTTAAGTTACCAAGCATCCTTAGCCTACAACCCTAAGGAGTTTCTTGGAGTGATAACACCAACCATATAACTTATGCTCCCATTTTAGATAGGTATGTGGGGTAAACATTCCTTCAAAGATAGGGTATCCAAATTGACCATCAAAAATCCAAAAGTAATAATTTCAACAATATCCATATTGAAATATTTATCTTGGACATATGTAGGATTGTAGTATTTATATTATACATATGTAAGCTCCCCTTGTCTTTGACAAAAATGAAAAAAATATTTCCAACAATCTCCCCCGTTGTCATTGATGTCCAAACCCTTAGTCAATTATGTAATACTCCCCCTGTCTGCAATTCTTCCTCTGTCTACAACTTCTCCCCCTTTGGCATCAATGAAAAATGGATACTACCCATGAGCTTGTGATTCCCTTTAATTTACAACATGTTCATTTTCATGTAACAATTATTCAAGTGAAATATTCTCAACCTTTATTTCATCCTCGAGTTTTCAAACCATTCTATTGTTATGATCCTTCAAAAGTCTATCTCTAATTTCTCACTTGATGACAACTAATCATTATACAAGTTGTCTTTTCTATAAGCATCCAACATTGATCCTTTTGTTTGATTGTTTTTATTGAACAAACCTTCAACTCCAAAGTCATGTCATTGGTCTTTTGAGCTGGGTGAAGCTTTAGTTTTTGAATTTTTTTCTCCCTCCACATTCCTTTCTGACAAGGACCAATTATATGACTTATGTCATCCAAAAGAGTGTTGTAAAATTGAATTTCAATATTCACAAGGAAATGTCCTAGCCTTACCTTTTCTAGAAATGGGGTGTACATGTTTCAAGTGAGAATCAAATAGTGAATCTCCTTGCCATATTCATCTAGATTATCACATCCTTTTTCATAACAAATAGTTTCATCTCTCCCTCTTTCTTTCTTTTGCATCCTTTTCCAAAAATTTGAGTATTCTTCTTTATGTTTGGCAAGAACATCTTCTTCCTTTTTCTATTTTGGAGACTTTGTTATCATTCTTATACAATCACATGTTATGTGCCCATAGTTGTTTCACTTATAACATTCAATATTGTAATCAAGTTGAGGAGAAAATGAATTGTAGTTTCTGTAAACAAATCCATGATAAATTCTTTCATTTTTTCTCACATAATCATCCTTTGAGTTTCTGTAAGGACCTCTATTTATGTTTCTCACATGGTCACTTATTGTATAATCTCTACAATCTATTGCTTTATGACCAAAATTTTTGTAAGAAAAACAATAACAAAGAAATATATTTTGGTATTGGTTGGTGAAAGGACTTCTTGGTGGAACAAATCTTATAGAATCAGTCTTGTTTTTCTTGAGAGAAGAATCGGGAATATGATGGTAATCATTTCCTTTCCTACTATTGATTTCATTATTGATGGATCCTTTGAGAATATTAGCATAGATTTTAGGATTTTCTTCAGGAGTTTTTTTATTCTCATCATAGCCAAGAACTGTCTCGATGAATGGTCACCTTTGGAAACTAAGGATATCATTTAAAATTTTAGTTCTCCTTTCAAACATCAACTGAGTATTTGACTTCTTCAATTTCTCTTTTAATGAGACAACTTCAGAGTCTAACTTCTCATAGGTTTCTTACTTTTCTTTGAGTTGAATTTTCATTGCTTCTTCTATTCCTTTTGCTTCTTCTAGATGATTCTTCAGGATCGTAATTATATTCTCTATTTCTTCAAGATCATGATCGTAAGTTCTTGTTTCTACAATTTCTTCTTGAATTTTATATTCCTTTTTCTAATCTTGTCTATTTCTTCTAGAGCACTAACGAGTTCTACTTCAAGATCTTCTTCTTCTCAATATTGCTTTTCTTTATGACCAACAAGCTTTATTTCCATGGTTATGGAGAGAGATTATTCATCATTTCTATCTTCCCTTTCTACATATGGACACTTGGAAGAAAAATGTCCTATTCTACCACAATTAAATCATTTGATGGGTGGATTACCTTTCTATTTTCCAGGTTCTCCTTTTATCTTTCTCACAAATTGTGCTTCTTCTATATTTGATTCATAGCTGGAACAATCATTGAATCTCTCTTGATAATTTTTTTGTGTCTTGTTCCAAATTTGTTTAGCTGATGTACACTTCATTACATTGACAATATCAAAATATGATAGGCCACTCAAGATGCAATCTATTGATTTTTCATTATTATAACCTGTTTTGACTTATTCCCAAATACAAAACCCAAGATACTTCAAAAATGAATTCATTCTTATACTCCATGATGCATATTTTGTGTTATCACATGAAGTTTCCCAGGGTCGCGGGTGACAACTATGAGCACAGGAAACAAGTGGGTGCAATTTACAGCAACAGAGATCCCCTACACAGTTGAGTTTAGTGCCATCTCTAAGCGTGGTTGAAAGGATTCCATAGTTGTTGGGTGGATACATCTTAGCAGGGGTGCTAAAATAGAAGGTGTTCCCAGATTGCATATCGTGGCCACATCAACAACCACCATTCATTTTGGCTCCGCAAGTTGCAATGGTGTTAAAATCCATAAGCAAGCCAAAATCAAAATCACGGTATTGTGGGGAAGCTACATGGTGGAAGATGGTGCATTTCGGGACCAAAAGAAGTGTGGGTCCAAACTTCTTTCGACGACCCTAAAATCATATGCTCGTTCAACACCGTATCCAATGAAAGCATGTGGACACCCCCTAGTCATCAGGCTGCATCTCGATCCTGAAGAGGATTCAGCTAATGAAAAAGGACTGGCTTTTGCAGAATGAAATCACATGCTTATTCAACACCTAATCTGTGAGTAGCACATGGAAGCCTTCTAGGAATCAAATCGTTGTCCCGATCATGAGAAAAGATAAGTTAATGAAACAAGGGAGTGGTGGTTGAAACCTCAACTCTCCCCATAAATAGAAATCATGGAGGGTCTAGTCATAGATACAGGACTGTCATCCCGAGGTACCAGAAAGGGCAGTTGTTCTAGCAGACCCATACTGATCCGAATTGCCTTCTGACAAAAGAAATACCCACATGAAGAACCCTATGATAGAAGGGCTAGCTAGGATTCAATTTTTTTGACCATTGTTCTAAGTATAAAAGAAGGAGATCAAAATGAAACAAGACGGGGGAGTTCTGAGGTTGGAAAGCCGAGAGAGATTTAGAAGTAGGGCACTGTATTTTTTAGTTTGTAAGCCTGAGGGGCATGGATTGTAAATATTATGTTATTGAAGATTCCTTTGAGTTGTTTTATAAGATTGTCTTCTTAGTTTACATGTTGTTTTGTTTTTCTTGTCTGGATGTAGCATCTTTGATCTATGGATTCCTGAGGAAGTAGAGGATCTGTTGTCATCTTTCCCATCTTTCATCGTTTATCACTCAGACACTTGTTGTTTTTGTTCTTATCCGGATGTAGAATATTTGATTTATGGATTCATGAGGTGGTATAGGATATGTTGTTCCTGAGTTTATGTTTTAAGGCTATAAAACATACCGTCAAGGCATCCGAAAATGATTTAAAGAAAAGATTTGGAATTAAGGAATTAAAGAAAGTTCAGAGAAGATTCAGTTTCTCAACTGCCTCTATCTTGCTTCCTGTTTCTCTTGGATGCTAATGTCTCGCTCAATAGCAACCCATGATCATTCTAACTCAGCCCTATTGTTTGTTGTTTGTAAAATAGTGTTAAATAAACTTAGGGCAATGCTGGTTTGATCCTGAAGGCCCAGTTCTACATTAGGTTGTCTGCTACTAGGGATAGTCATGGATGATAAGGTTTAAAAGGTTTATAAAATGGGTTTTTTAATCAATTTGTTACTTCATATTTTCAGGGATGAGATCAATGAAAACGATTTTAAAATCTATAACAGTAATGTAAAAACACATTCAAGGCCGTTTCCTGGTTTTGTAACAATTTTGAAATTGTAAACAATGAAAAACAGTACAAAGAAATATAAGGCTTTTATCAAGAAATAGTATTATACTTCAATTAATGATGATGAAAGAAAAACAAAATTTCTAACAGAGTTAAATATTAAGGAACATAAGGTTTTACAGGTCTTAAAATTACTAAAGTAATTTCAGAGGAAAGACTATAATACGTTCAACATCCAAACCAATCCGAAATGATAAACAACAATGTATATAAATTCAAATTGATTTACTGTTAGAAAAACACTTTAAAAGGGAAATTTAACAAAGCATGATAAACAGGGGAAGACACATAGTTACAAAGTTGCAGGATCCAGAATCTTGTTTGCGATTTATATTTCGATGAACTTCAAAACTCAATTTACAAAAATGGTTATCTCCCAAAATTTCTGAAGCCCTCGCTCAGCCTTTTGAAACTATATTTATACATTTCTATCATAGTTTCTTGTTGGTAACTAACCAACTCCCTAATATTACGGTTACATAAAATAATGTCAACCGTTTACAATTTCTTTCAAAATTCTAATAAATAAAAACATTTAAAAAGTTTTAAATTGTCGTCGATGAACTTTCTTTCTCTGTTTCAACGCATTGAACACATTTTCCCAAAAAATTTACTAAGATCCTAGGAGCCTCAGGTATATCATTAGATTCAAAAGAGAAAAATCTCCTCTGTATTTCTGGCAATCTACTTTCTATCACACTTTCTATGAACTTCACTGTTTTCAACTTTAAATTTGAATTCACCATCCACTTATTTATTTCTGTAATGTTGACCAATTTAATATTTGAAATTTCTGCTTTCCTTTCTTCGAGCTCTTCTCTTGACTTTAGCTGATGCCTGGCAATGTTGATTTCGACTAATAACCCAGAACAACCATCTGCTCCAATATTTAATGAATCTTTTTCAACAAGATTGAAGATTCCTTGGCAATCTTCGTTAAATTCTTTTGTAATTCTTTTATATTCAACCAATTTTGATTCCCATACCTTTATCATTATATCTCCTTTTACCTGTTCAGAAATAGATAATTTCTTATCTTTTCCAATTTCTTCTTTTAGTGAGGAAGCCACTGCTTTCTGGAAAGTAGTTCTCGCTGCTTTTGTTTCCCTTTCTTTCTGGAACACCTATTCCATAGACATATTTGATTCCTGAAAATAGTTCTGGATTATTTCCATATTACAAAATACTTTATGTTTTTCCTCTTCTATCTTTGCATATATCTCTGATGCCTGCATCCTAAAATTTTCAATTTCAATTACCTGGTTAGCAATAGAAATAATCTTGTCTTGCAAAAATTTATTTTCTTCGCCCAACTTTTGAACCTTTTCTTGAGTGACCTGTATCATGTGTTTTGCCTCATCCACGTTTTTATTAAACTTTTGGATTTCTTGCATATCTTTGAGTCTAGCTTGTTCTAGACCCTTCTGTATTCCCCAGCCAATATTTCTTTCATTTTCCTTCAGTCTGTCTTGCAACTGGGTTATTTCTTGATCTTTTTGCTCAAGCATAGTTGTTAGATTTCCCACAGAATATATATTAGCCAATGCTATAGCACCCACTGTCCCTGCTAACTCTGTAGTGAACTCTCCTTCCTTGAGTTTCTTCCCATCAATAATAACTCTATGCTTCTTAATTGATCTTTCTCCTACAGGATGAATTTCCTGTTTCAAAACAACTCTTCACTTTTTGCTGAAAAAACAATCAGATGGGGGGATTTCATCTCTTGAAATTGGTTCTAGATCACTGACATATAGAACTCCTTCCTGAGGGGTTCCAAAAGTAGACTGTATTGGAGTTAAAGATGTAATGGGGCTACCAAGTTCCATTGAAACAGTTCCTCCAATCGTTTCTGGAATGTCATCCAAAATTATTGGACTTGTTTCCATTTCTTTCCCTTTCTCTGTCCCTGGTTCTTTTTTCTGAGATTCCTCTATGTTTTGAGGAGGCATTTCAGGATCTTTCAACTTATCTTTGTCACTTGACTTATCCTGAGTATCAGTTTCAAACCCTGGAGGGGTTTCTTCCTGTTCTGGCAATGAAGTTGACATTTCATCTTGTAAAATCTTTGGCAGACAGCTTCGCCTATGTTTTTGAAAAGATACAAACCCCACCTGTGAATCAGGTGACAAGGCATGTACTATGTTCTACACTTCCTCATAAGATTTAACATCTTTGAAAATATCATCATAAATTGAAACTTCATGTTCATATACTTTTAAATTACAGTGTATGTAATGCCGACTAATTATTTGGTATGGGTCATGGCTTTTGTGCTTGATGTTTACTAATTTAACTTCCTCCAATGACTCAGCCTCTGATTTAGAACGACCTATGTTTAATAAAGTAAATTTCCCGATATGAACAGGGAAATATGGCCATGCTTTTTTCTGAAGGGCTTTCAATTGTAACCCAATACCACCCTTGGATAACTGATGAGCCACTTCTCTGCATACCAATCTGTCTGGTAAAAACTTCGGGAGCGCATGAGGTAGAATGGAATAGCCATAAACCCTGACATAGGAAAAAATTTCCTCAATAAACCAGTCGACAACCGATTTGAGGCTTTCTATGACTGTATTAGAAATGCGAGGGGGTTCGCATCCAAAGAATATTTTGTGCAGAGGGATAGTTACATAATGACAAACATCATAAAAAACATCTTTTGCATTTTCTTCCCAGAGAGATGAGTGGTATTTATGAACAGGGTCTGGGCAAGAAACATTCCAATTCCAATTCATTAATGGGAAAGGAGTCATGAAACAAATGGCATCCATAATATATGCAGACATATAAAAAGACATTGGTTGTCCTTTTGACTTGGCTGATCTGTAATTCAAAACCTCTGATGTGAGGTTATCTAACAAAATTTTATGCCAGTTAAAACTACGTCCCTCCGAAACTTCCTCTAGAAAAGGTGTCCAGTATGCATGAAAGTGACAAGGATCCTTTATCGCGAAAAGTCTACATAACATCATTGCTACATAAACCATATATTCATTTAAGGAATTTGTGGAATAAATCCCATGTACATCAGCCCTAAACTTATTTTCATCCCTGGCCCATCCTTTAATCATGTCAGGGTATGTCTGACCCGCTTCAATGCATTCTTTTCTTTGAAACTCAGCTAAAAACTCAGAATTAAAGGTGTGTCTATAATTGGGCGAGAGCTTATACATTACTTGAATGTGTTTAGGTCTGAATGAGCCGATGAAAACTCCTTGCTCATTTAGAATGCTTCTTGTCGGGATATCCACTTTATCCAGAGCCCAACCGATCATATCGGTATATGACACAAGTCTAGGATGCGCAACGACCTTATGAAGCTCAGACTCGGCAATATCTCGAAGGTGATTTTCCGAATCAGAGGCTGCATAATTAAGCTCATCCTCCAGCTTTTCGAAAATTCCAGTCCACGATTTGATGGAGTGTATGCCGAGTGGAGTAGTATCAGAAATAATATCGCCTTCTTTCTGGTCTTCGTTTTTCTTCGGAGCTTTTTTGGGTGCCATAGCTCTGCGTTAAGCTTGAAAACCTGTCACAGAGAGTGGATGAGTAAGCTCAAATTTAGAATGAAAATACAGACGTTTCGAACGTTCACTTCGAATATATCATAAAAATATTGAGATTTGTACCTCTGTTACGAAGTTAAATCTCTTAATGCCAAATATATTTTCGAAGATATGCATTTAATGCCTGTACTTAGGCTTTCTCAGTGTTTTCAAATATAATAAAAAATTACTTAATTGGAAAACGAAGCATTAATGATCATTCAAAGAAAGATTATCTTTAAAACCTGTTTTAGAAAAATGATTTATTAATGTTAATTATGAGTTAAGTCTAGAAACATGACTTTTCAGAGTTTCGACACTTTTGATGTCGAAAAAATATGTCATCGAAGAAACCTGATCATCAAAATCGCGAAATCGTGATATATTAATTTAAATTGAAACATTTTTAGTATGTTAATTAATCGATATTAGACCTTTTTGGGATTTCGTTAATCGAAAAATCGGGAATCGGGATTTCGGGAAATCTGATGACATGAGTTCGTGGTCTCATGGAATCGCGAATCCCAAAATCGCGAAATGGCGATGACTTGTTTCTTTTAAAACATGATTTAATATTATCTTAATCAACTCATTAATCAAGATTAAGGCTAAGACAGATATAGTTTATTTCAAATGTGAATTGTGAGTCGGGATTTTGGTGATCGGGATTTCGAGAAATAGAATGACAAGAAACACGCTTCTCATAGAATCGCGAATCCTGAAATCGTGAAATGGTGATGTAATTATTTAACTCTTAATCATTCTTAGTGGAGATTAGATTAATTCAAATATTTACTTAAGGATCAAATGTATCGTGAAATCGGGAAATCGGAAAACACGATGACAAGATTATATGATCTTATAGAACCGCGAATCCCGATATCGCGACGTGATTAACTTAACTTTTAAATCCTTTTAATTGAGAATTAAGTAATTTATGTTTTAATTAAGTCTCAAAATATCGAGAAATCGGGGATCGGGGTTTCGCAATCCAATTTGCATTAAACATTTGTTTACGCAAAACCCCGAATCCCGATTTCTTTAGGTTTAAATTAAAATTCATAAATTTTAAATCACTGCCCGTTTAAAAGATTTTTCAAAGAGTGTTTGAAAAATTATATTCGTTTAGATTTTTTCCGTTCATTTTCCAAAAATAAACAATAAAAAGGCATCGCGAATTTATAGGTGATGAAATTCTTGATTTAAGAAATCCGAAAAAATGCAAAGACTCAAAAATTACAAATCTTTTATCCTTAAAAATAAAAAATTCAAGGTCTGTTTCAACAGGATCTACTGTCATATTTCCCATATTTCATCGTTTATCACTCAGATGCTTGTTATTTTTCTTCTGGTCTGGAGGTAGAATCTTTGGTCTATGGATTCTTGAGGCGGTAGAGGATTTGTTGTCATATTTCCCATGTTTCATCGTTTATCACTCAAAAAATTTATGTTTTCCCTCTCCTCATCACCGCATAAATACTTTGTCTGATGGGTAGTTTAAATGCCTTCATTAAGCATCATACTTATGACTCCATAGCCCAATGATCCAGGATTGATCTGCAACAACCTCTATTATCTTTTCCTTTCTTTCCAGTCTTGTTCTGACTCCCAACCTTTAACCCACTCAAAACAAATTTAATGTTACCAGGATTGTCCCATTTGTAGTCTGGGGGTGACTCTTGGAGAGATAACATTAATGGAATCCTTTTTGGGGACGAAAGTGAAGATATCTTCCATAGGAGAACAACAATGAAGAGATACAGTTTTAGATGGTGAACCGAAGCTGGACACATTGTTCTGAATGCTTATCTTTCACCACGATGAATCCATTTTGAAGAAACTGTTGGTGACTCCAATGAAAGGAGACAAATCAAATGGATATGGAGGCTATTCTGGATAGGAGGTTTTCCCCACTAAATTTCTCATCCATAGTTGGTTATCCTCATCCTATGCCTCAAACTAATGAATAGAAAGATTTGCTGCCAAGATTTTATGAAGGCGAGAATGACAACCCTGTTGAAGATGTTTTAGGGTTTCATGCTTTGATGCAGTAGCTTGACATCCAACACGATGACATACGTATGAAGTTTTTTATGTACTCTCTTCAAGGA
The DNA here is from genome assembly GCA_009831015.1 of Picea engelmannii. Lineage (NCBI taxonomy): Eukaryota > Viridiplantae > Streptophyta > Pinopsida > Pinales > Pinaceae > Picea > Picea engelmannii. The sequence goes on along the minus strand of ML787280.1, from coordinate 479,269 downwards.
GATGCTCGTATTAGGTATCACTCTCTTAATCTTTCTAGTGTTTCTTCACTCAAAGAGTTTCATGCATCTTTCAATATTCATTGTCAAAAGTTTTAGTCCTCTGAGTTAATTTTTCATAGTTGTTGTGAGGAGTATAAAGACTGTGTTCATGATATAATTGATTCTTATGAAGGCTGTGAGAATGAAGAAGATTCCTTGGATGAGGAATAAGCTCTTTCTCTTCCCTGTTCATCTGCATCAGATGAAAACTCAGTTTGTTGTCTCAATAAGGAAGGTGCAGAAATTGAGTCTATTCTGAAAGTTGATACTCTTTGTAACCCTAGCTCTAAAAAGCCTAGATATGAGCATCATATTTTTGATTCATATGATGATCATAAGATATTGCTTCTTGGATTTAGTTTTGAAAGGAAGCATGTGTTTAATAATGAAGAACATTTTTCTCATGTTGGGAAGAACATACCTCTTGGTATGTCATTCGAGGCTCCTCCTTTATTTGATCATTATGGATACAGTGATGAAGATGATGAGGTGTGTTGGCACAGGGGCAGACCCAGGGTTCAATGCTTCAATAACACACCAACAAAATTATAATATCCCTCGACTGGACACAAATGTAAATATAATCCAAGTATATTTAAGCTAGTGAGTTGTTTAGACATCATTTTTGTAATATACCTTTCATGGCATGGTGCGCGCATATACTCCATAGTAAAGGGATGTAATGTGCACATTTTTGAATACCGGATGCAATAACTAAGGTGGGCACAACCTTAAAGACAGAGGATACAACGCGCAACAAATAAGTGCGTGCAATATTAAGGTCAACGAACCTTTGTGTATATAATATGCATTATAGGTTGGTGAGCCAGTATTATAAGCCAGAATGCTTATGTCTTGGAATTTGGCCAGCATGCCTAGATGTTAAAGGCTAGAGCACCTACTTTTTACATGACTCATGATTAATATAAAATACATCACTATGCATAGATTGACCACGATAAAAGAGATGGGGGACTGAAATTCACCAGTTAGGGAAAGGGAGGGCCAAAAGTCAAGGGAATATTATATTAATATTTCTTAAAACATAAAGTATGGATAATTAGTTTATCCTAAGTTCTAAATTTGGGGACAAGTGGACAAAAGTAACTTTCGATATGACAAGTGTCAAGTTGGGGACATGAATTCATATCGTGGGGGATTTTTTCTCACAGATACATTATGAACGAGAAAAGTTCGGACCATCAGGTTGACCATCATTTTTTTTAACAAAGATTTCACAGTGATTCCAAAACACACTCAGTTATCCAGTCAATGACTCCATGACCATTTCACTCATACATTTCGTTATCCTTGAGATAGCTATTTTCACCTTTCCAAAGCCTATTTCCCCATCCTTTTTGGTTGGTGTACCTAGTTAGCTTGGAACGGGATTGAAGAAGTGGGTTGTTAGGCCCGTGAGAAGTTCTCTGAGAGAGAGAATTGTTGGGGATTGATTTCCATAGGTGCTAAATTATAGCTACAATTCTCTGAGACTTTCGGTTAGGCCTTTTGTTGAAGCCTTGGAAGGTAAGTGGGGTGGTCGAGGGACTGTTGAGCAGAGAAGGGGCACACTTCCTTGGGTGGGATAGGCATGTGGGGAATGAGAGGTTGTAGATTGTTAGTTGAGTGAGAACCTAAGAATGAGTCTTTCCTGTTGTCCATGAGCCTTAGCCTGGATAGGAATCCCTTTACCCTGGGTGGAGTTCAGTCCCAGCTCTAGGGTGATTCACTTTTGAGAGTGATGAATAGTGTAGTCTATGGCTGGGAGGTTCGTGGACGGTTTGTAAGTATTTGGTGACAATATTTCTAAGATAAGTACCAATTGTATGATATATGGATATGTTGTCTTGTTATTTACATGCCTATGTTACAATTTTATCATATATGTGACTATGATTGCTTGTGTTCTTATGGGTAATTTCCTATAAATGATGCATATCTGTAATTACTGTTATTTTAATATAAAAGTTGTATATTACATCAAGTAATTGTTTGTTTATGTTTATATGTAAATATTATGCGAGCGTGTTGTATGTATATGTTTTAGTTGCATGCAGTCTAAAGAGTAAATTTAGGTGGCATTGCTTAGTTGACTACTGGGTATGCTACTGTATGTTCCGCAATATGGGAACGAAAATGTTCCCTAGAGTAGCATGGCTCGACCTGATGGTTGGGAATGTTACCGACTAGCATCAGAGCATGAGTGGTTTCTCTGGATTGGCGTACCCCAACCTCGGGTTGGTTGGAGGGGATCGTTACAGTATGGTATCAGAGCCTCAGTTCAACACTGAGCTTGGATGGGCCAGAAGGGTGCATTGAAGTGAATAGTCACAGAAAAGTAACTTCAAAGTGACCAGAATTAGAGTCATAGAGTGTCCTTGGAAAAGGTTGGCATACTGGCATGCGTGGTAAATTTGGCACCACGCAGGAAACCGTGGCGTTCCAGTGTGCATGGTAAATTGTGGAATCACGCAGAAGATTATTATGTGTAGATGCACGTGCTGAAAATTAGCCTTGCACAGTAAGCACACACATAGTAATATGCACATGGGGTGCGTAAGTATTACTTAACGCAAAGGAGTTTTGTTGGTATGTGCATAAGTATGAGTATAAGTTGTTTCATGACGGTGTATTCGGTAGTGTGCACAGATATTTGAGCATGAAGGAATATGTTAAACTTGACATGGTGCATTCATAGGATGAAAATGCATGTGGATTCTTGGTGCGCAGTGGGTATCGTCGCACAACGCTAGAGTAGTGTGCGTAAGTAGTCGATACAATGAAGAAGAAATGCATAATATATTTAGGTGCGCAGAGAAGAGTTTGCCTTGTAATATTGCTATGCACGATAATATAAATGAACAGGTCAAGTTAATGTGCGTGAAGTCGCTTGGAAGGCGAGGATTCTAATTTTAAATTGCATAATAATAAGAGAAAAATAAACACATAACCGCATTGAAGCATTAATTAAAAATAATTCCAAATTTTAATTTCTTCTGATTTAGACTGATGAAAATAAAATATAATATTACAAGAAAAAACTTATTATAAAATAAAACAAGAGTCATAACATCACCAGATAAAAATTGTAATAAAATAGTCTAAAATCCATTTTTGTATTTATATAATCATATTAATCACAAAATTACAAAAGGGTGATGACAACAGTTAGCCTGTTGTAAAAAAGGTCGTTGAAGAACAAACCTATCATATATTGTACTCTTTACCTCCGCTACCAGCTGTTCAAAATTCACTGAGACATGCTTATCTTAGTTGAAGACTTACTTCAACTTAGCGATCTCCACCTTTAAAGAAGATTCTAACCAGACTGGTTGATTTTCTCCAACACTTTCAGTCGCTTAAAATGTAGATTCCTCCTTCTTATGCCGCTTACTCCTTTTATTCTTAGTGGCTGGCCTGTTGATGACGAAATACTTTATAGTGGGATTCATCTTCACTTCCAATTGCGAGTCTATAACCAGCTCTATGTGGAACTTAGTTTCTAGAAGGTTAGGGATACCGAAATGCATCTTTACAGAGAGAAAGAAGTTGAGAAGCTTGAAGATTAATACAGTTATGGATACGCAGATATCTTCATACTTGGGAAGTGGTAATTATAGAACTCCATTTATGAATTGTAGACAGATTACATACAAAGAGCATTGGCTTGCCATGCTTGGCCAATCCATTTCGAATGATTAGCTTTTGAGTTCGTTACATGGCAGCGTTCAACTGACGTCACATGGTTGTGAGGTACCGAAAAAATGAAGTAGGGTTATTTGACTAGTTGTCGCCCCACTCCACAAGTGGTGGATTTGACATGTGGAGACACGTAATACTGCGTCATGGAGAAAGTGGTTCCGACAAAACCACCTTCTTGTGCAAGTGTATCTCGGAAGGCACTATGCGTCAACATTCTCGAGACTTGGGTCTTATATAGAATTGTCGTGGTGATAACACCAGGAAACCGGGAGTGATAATGCTGATTTGTATATTGAATCGAAATGGTACATATTCTCATGAATTTCTGAATTTTTAGTTTGATTAGTTTCAATGGTTGCACATTTTGCATAATTAACAACAACTCAGTCAGGTCAGACCAGTGTAGAGTTCATAGGAATGGAAGAGGCACAGGAGAATTATAGTCATCTAGAGAAGAGCAGAGGGATGGATGTCCATTTAGGCATGGAAGGAAGAAACTCCAATGGACATGGAGAAGAAAGGAATGAAGATATGAATATGGATGAGACCATTAAGAATTGCAGAAGGATGTCCAAATCCATAAAGCTAATAATGAAAAGATTATGAAAGCCAAAGAGTAGTAGGATGACTTCAACATGAAGCTATTGGAAGGTTTGAATAGAATAGAGAAGAAATTGGTTAAGGAGAGTGACTCAAGTAGATCTGAGAGTCAAAAATATTTAGAGGAGAAGGGAGAAGTAAAAAGTGCTAGTAGACACCACCATCATCCCCATAGGCATTCCCATAAGAGAGCAGGCAACAGATCAAGTCTATCCCCTATCATAAGGTATAAGATATCTGGGGTGGATGAGCTATGAGGAGAAATGAACAATATCAATCATCCTACTTTTGATGGTGAGAAGAAGAAGGATGAAGATGCCGAAACATGGTTTCTAGGCATGAGGAATTATTTTCAATTTCATAATTATTCTTCTCATGCTGAAGGTAGAATCGTTAGCTATCAACTCAAAGGAAAGGCCTACATGTGGTGGGATCAACTTGTGCAGGTACAACACATTGTAGAGAAAAGTGTTACTTGGAGAGAATTCAAGAAGTATTTTGAGAAGAAGTACTTGAGCAAGCAATACTATGACAAGAAAATGAAAGAGTTATTTGAACTCAAGCTTGGAAGTATGACCATAGATGAATACAAGAGAATGTTTTTGGAAATGTTAAAGTATGTCTCTTTTATTAAGGATGAGACAGTCAAGATTCAATGGTACTTAAGTGGATTTCCATTGTTCATCAGTGACAAAAAATAGTATGATGATCCCAAGACATTAGAAGAGACTATAAGGAGAGCTAAATGCTTATATGACTAGCTGAAAGAAAGACCAGCTTTCCAAAAGGCTTGGGAAGACAATAAGAAATTCAATATGGATCAAAGGAAGAAGGGAGCTAAGCTACCATTCTTCAGAAATAATCCACAATGGTAGCAAATGTATAAGGAAACTAGATTGATTGACATAGGGAGTCAAGGACAAGACAACCACCTATGCAATGTTGGGGTTGTAAAGGAGACCATAGGTTCAGAGATTGTCCTCACAGAGGCGAAAAAGGTAGGGCTATTCAAAATGTACAATGAGCTAAGATAGTAGAGGAAATGGGCAGAAATATGCCAAGGATTCATGTAGCCTTGGACAACAAGCAAGCCGAGTATCAGTCCCATATGATTGAAGTGGATGGTATGATCAACAACCAAACCCTTTCTATTTTAATTGATTCAGGAGCTAGCCATAGTTATATAGACCCTAAGATGGTGGAAATTTTGAAATTGCCAAGAAGCAAGCATGGGAAATCCTAGTTGGTGCAACCAGCTACAAGATCCAGAAGAAAAGTTAATGAGATGGTTAAGTCCTGCCTCATAGACATGAATGGAATAAACACCAAGGAAGATTTGAACATCTTACCCTTAGGTTCCTATGACTGTTTAATTGGGATTGATTGGTTGGACCCGCATCATGCTCTATTGGATTGTCATAACAAATAATTCACTTGCTTGGATGAAGAAGGGAACCAAAGGAAAGTGCAATGAATTCCTAGGGTAGTAACCGTTAGAGAAATTTCAGCATTGTAGCTGAAGAAATGTTATAGAAGAGGATGTCAAATATTTGTAGCTCATATGGAGGAGACACCTGAAGACAAGGTGCCAAGTTTGGAGAATTGTGTAGTCCTGAAAGATTTTGAAGATGTATTCAAGGAAGTGTTAGGAACACCCCCAAGAAGAGACCTCGATTTTTCTATAAATCTGACACTAGGAGAAGCGCCAGTGTCAAAGACTCCTTACAGAATGAGTACACTAGAATTGAAGGAGTTGCAAATGTTGCTTGAAGAACTTATAAAGAAGGGGTATATATGCCCAAGTGTATCACCTTGGGGTGCCCCAGTCTTGTTTGTGAAAAATAAATATGGAATGCTAAGATTGTGCATTGACTTCAGACAATTGAATAAAGTGACTGTTAAGAACAAATATCCTATACCAAGGATTGATGACCTCTTTGATCAATTGAAGGATGCAAGGATATTTTCAAAGATAGATCTCATATCAGGATACCATCGAGTAAGAATTAAAGAAGACTATATTAGCAAGACCGCCTTCAGGACAAGGTATGGTGATTATGAGTTCACAGTGGTACCATTTGGATTGTCAAATGCACCAGTTGTTTTCATGTGCTTAATGAATGGTGTTTTCCGAGAGTATTTGGACAAGTTGTCATTGTATTTTTGGATGACATTCTTATATACTCTAAGACAAAAGAAGAGCATGAAAATCATTTGAGGATGGTGTTGCAAGTATTAAGGGAGCATCAGTTGTATGACAAATTGAGCATGTGCTCATTTTATCCGAAAAAAATACATTATTTGGGGCATATCATCTCAAAAGATGGGATAGAAGTGGACCTTGAGAAGGTAGAATCCATTAGAGAATGGTCAGAACCAAAGAATGTGACAAAGGTTAGATCTTCCATGGGCCTTGCAGGTTACTACAGGAGATTCATTAGAGTATTCTCGAAGATAGCACACCCAATCACTTCCTTGCAAAGACAGGGTATGAATTTTCAGTGGACGTCGAACTATGAAAGGAGTTTCCAACATTTGAAACAATTATTGACAAGTGCTCCTATACTAAGGATTGCAGACCCAAATGAATATTTCATTGTATGCACAGATGCATGTAATGAAGGACTGGGTGGAGTCCTCAGTCAAAATGGATTCGTGATATGTTATGTATCGAGGAAGTTGAAAGAGCAAGAAATAAACTATGCCACTCATGATTTGGAGTTGGAAACCATAATGCATGCCCTGAGGAAATGGAGACACTACCTCATGGGAAAAAGGTTTGAGCTAAGAATAGACCACAATGGTTTGAAATATTTATTTGATCAGCCAAATCTAAATTCTAGGCAAAGAAGATGGTTAGAATTTCTAAGAGAATATAACTTTGATATAAAGCATATCAAAGGGAAAGAAAATAAAGTGGCTAATGCACTCAGTAGGAGGGTGCATGAACTACATGCTACAACCATCATCATGTATCAGACTGATGTTAAAAGAAAAATTCTGGAGGCTGCAAATATAGATCTACAATACAGAGAATTGGTAGCAATTCTACAACAGGGTAAGATACTTCAGAAGATGCATATTATAAGTTGGGAGTAGATGGAATACTGCTGCACAAGAACAAAATTTTTGTACCAAATGTCCAAGACTTGAAACGTATAATTTTGCATGAGATACATAATGATCCTTATGCAGGGCACCCTGGATATTAGAAAATTGTAGCAGTGGTCAAGAGCCAATACTTTTGGCCAGGTATGAAGAGAGAAATTGCAGAATACATTGCTAGGTGTATGGAATGCCAGAAAGTTAAAACAGAGCATAGGTACCCAGCAAGATTGTTGCAACCTTTTCCCATTCCTGAATGGAAGTGGGAAGTGGTGACAATGGATTTTATTATGAGATTTCCCAAAAGAGGCAAGCTACATGATTTGATTATGGTGGTGGTGGACAAGCTTACAAAAGATGCCCATTTTATTCCACTAAAAACTACTCACAAAGCAGCAGATGTTGCTAATATTTTCATGAAGGAAGTGGCACGATTGCATGGAATTCCTAAAATGACTGTGTCTGACAGAGACTAGAAATTCACCTCAAATTTCTGGAAAGGATTGTTCAAAGGATTCGGAACGAATCTGAACTTTAGTACAAATTACCATCCCGAGACTGATGGATAGAAAGAGAGGGTGAATATAGTGATATAAGATATGTTGAAAATTTATGTGATGGATAAACCATCAAAATGGGAAGACTACCTACATTTAGTAGAATTCTCTTATAACAATGGGTATCAGGCATCATTGAAAATGATCCCATTTGAAGCACTTTACGGCAGAAGGTACAATACTCTAGTAAGCTAGGATAATTCAACTGATAGAACAGTAGTCGAGCCAGAATTGCTCAAGGATATGGAGGACCAAATGTTAAAAATTAAGCAGAATTTGAAAGTTGCCCAAGATAGATAGAAAAGTTATGATGATAAAAATAGAATCCACAGAGAATTCAAAGTGGGTGATCATGTTTTCCTGAAAGTGAAAGCTAACAGGAGATCCCTGAAGCTGGGAAGTTGTGCCAAGTTAGAAGCCAGATTTTGTGGACCATTTGAAATCCTAGAGAGGATTGGTCCAGCTTCTTATATGATTGCATTGCCTACATCTATGTCTATTCATAATGTATTCCATGTATCATTGCTAAATAAATATATAAATGATGCTAATTATGTTATTGATTGGAATGTTATTCAGGTGGAGCAAGAAGGCGCTTTCCAAGTGCATTCAGTGTGCATCCTAGATCAAAAAATAAAACAACTCTGGAATCGAGCCATAGGGCTTGTAAAGGTCAAATGGACCTGGTACAGACCTGAAGATGCTAATTGGGAGCATGAGGATGCAATGCCGGAAAAATACCCACATATTTTTGAAGAATTTTGAGAATTTTGTTGAATATGGGTACATGATGCACTGAGGACAGTGCATAAATAAGGGGAGGTGATTATAATATCCCTTGGTTGAATCCAAATGTAAATATAATCCAAGTATATTTAATCTAGTGAGTTGTTTAGACATCATTTTTGTAATATACCTTTCATGGCATGGTGCACGCATATACTACGCAGTAAAAGATGTAATGTGCACATTTCTGAATACCGCGCACAGTAACTAAGGTACCTTAAAGACAGATGATACAACACGCAGTAACTAAGTGTGTGCAATATTAAGGTCAATGAACCTTTTTGTATATAATATGCATTATAGGCTGGTGAGCCAGTATTATAAGCCAGAATTCTTATGTCTTGGAATTAGGCCAACGCGCCTAGATGTTAAAGGCTAGAGAACCTACTTTGTACATGACTCATGATTGATATAAAATACATCACTACACACAGACCGACCATGATAAAAGAGATGGGGGACTGAACTTCACCAGTTAGGGAAAGGGAGGGCCAAAAGTCAAGGGAATATTATATTAATATTTCCTAAAACATAAAGTGTGGATAATTAGTTTATCCTAAGTTCTAAAGTTGGGGACAAGTGGACACAAGTAACTTCCGATATGACAAGTGTCAAGTTGGGGACATTCATTCATATCGTGGGGCATTGTTTCTCATAGATTCGTTACGAATGGGAAAAGGGGGCAACATTAGGCTGACCATCAATGTTTTTGACAAAGAGTTCATAGTGATTCCAAAACACACTCAGTTATCCAGTCAATGACTCCATGACCATTTCACTCCTACATTCCATTATCCTTGAGACAACCATTTTCACCTTTCCGAAGCCTGTTTCCTTATCCTTTTTGGTTGGTGTACCTGGTTATCTTGGAGCGGGATTGAAGAAGCGGGTTGTCAGGCCCATGAGCAGTTCTCTGAGTGAGAGAATTGCTGGGGATTGATTTTCGTAGGTGCTAAACTGCAACTACAACACTCTGAGACTTATGGTACAGCCTATTGTTGAAGCCATGGAAGGGAAGTGGGGCAGCCAAGGGACTGTTGAGCAGAGAAGGGGCACACTTCCTTGGGTGGGACAAGCATGTGGTGAATGAGAGGTTGTAAGCTGTTAGTTGAGTGAGCACCTGAGACAAAGTATTTCTTGTTGTCCATGAGCCTTAGCTTGGATAGGAATCCCTTTACCCTAGTTTGAGTTCCATCCCAGCTCAGGGGTGATTCACTGTTGAGAGTGATGAACAACATAGTCTATGGATGGGAGGTTCGTGGACGGTCTGTAAGCAGTTGGTGACAATATTTCTAAGATAATTACCAATTGTATGATATATGGATATGTTGTTTTTTTATTTACATGCCTATGTTACGGTTTTATCATATATGTTACTATAATTTCTTTTGTGCTTATGGGTAATTTCCTGTAAATGATGCATATCGGTAATTACTGTTATTTTAATATAAAAGTCATATGTTATAGAAAGTAATTGTTTTTTTATGTTTAGATGTAAATATTCTGCGAGCGTGTTGTATGTATATGTTTTAGTTGCATGTAGTCTAAAGTGTAAATTTAGGTGGCATTGCTTAGTTGACTACTGGGTATGCTACTGTATGTTTCGCAGTATGGGAACGATAGTGTTCCCTAGAGTAGCATGGCACAACCTGATGGCTGGGAATGTTACTAACTGGCATCAGAGCATGAGTGGTTGCTTTGGAGTGGTGTACCCCAACATCAGGTTGGTTGGGGGGGATTGTTACAAAAACCCTAACTATCGGCCCTTTTTGCAACACCTGCGAAGTAGATGAAGTCTCACCCGAGGTAGAGGCAGGGGAGGTTGTAGGACTCAAGTGTCTACAACCTAGATGGGACACAGATCTGTGATCACAATATTTAACAGAGCACTTAGCAATTGACGTTCATTAGTCTTTGACCCTTATTCACATTGCAGGTAAAAACCCTAATTATAGATCAACGCAGTATTCAACAAGATCCAAAATCATATATAAGCATTTATCACATAGAATAAAATATATCTATCATTCATTTACATTATTAAGCATTAATATACTACATCAGATGAATCTAACATACATAAAGATTCAACACTAATAATAAATCACATCAAGAACACAAGGTTCACCCCCAGCATGGGGCTATGTCCACCAAATCTTCATCTTCTTTATTATCTTCTTTCAATCTTCTTACATGCACAGAGCCTCAAAACCTACTGCACATAGGACAAGAGATCTGTGTGCATCTTGCCAGATCCTCCTTCCCCAAGTTAGGTCACAACACAAAGCCTTACATAGTCTGCGCAATAAGCGTCTTACAATTGTTGATACTGAGAGGGGGGTGAATCAATATCAAGTACAATTTAAAACATTTTTCAACTTATAATTAAACCATTCAATTATATCCAATGAGAAATGAACAATAGTATAAGAGTTACACCAATACACCACAATACACCATGCACAATATATGAGAAATAATCAATAGTTTTTGTTCAAGGGAAGTAATGACTTCCAAAGGTAGCTACAGCTTCCAAATGTAAAGGGAGGGATAAAACTCCAAGAGGAATATACAATCCTCCAATATCAAGAGATATATGAAATCTCTATCCTTGCCCCTTCCTTCCACCCAAGAATATATGAAAGATAATAAAACTTTATTCAACTCTGGTCTGTTCAGAAGACCCAACTTGTAAAGCATGCCCCGCACTCAATATTTAACATCTGATTCTGAAACTCACACACAAGAAACTAAAGTCCGTACTATTTCCAATGGAAGTGGTCCCACTACATTTAGAGTCTGTATGAAAAAGTTATGACTGTTTTACTCGGAACACCTCTTTTTTGACTAGTTTCAGGACTGGTCAAAAACCCTATATTCCACAGAGTATATCTCCATAATTATAGCGAATCAAGAGATAAAATTTTTACCAGAGGTACCTTGATATGTCTTCTCACTACCATAGAGATTTCACCATCTGAATAGTTCTAGAAAAAAAGTTATGGCAAAAATGGTAAGATGACCTGAAAATAACATACCTTAGAACACATCACCAAAAGACTT